>JAVYIG010000100.1:0-600000 GCA_035222895.1 Strongylocentrotus droebachiensis
ACTTGGCCTTTTACGTGCATTTTGTTCATGATGTTAGAAACAGAAAGGATAAGGTAACGTATTTAAAAGATTGACAATTTTTGGTAAACATGTACTTGATTCACTTTTAGTTTTCAGTGGTGATTAAAAGCAATTTACATTCCTTGATAAGCTGCTTCCATGTTAAATCACCATGTTGTCTATGTCTCCTTATTTATGCAGGGCCAATTTAAGTGAGATGTACTTCACCAACAGGCAAGACCGGTACATCCTCATCAAGAACTGTCCAGAGTTGGTGAACTTCTTCAACGAGCTGGTACTAGCGGTCAGCTCTCTGTCTTTCCAACTCCACCCAGACAATTCCTTAACTCTCCATTCAGCAGACAGTATTCATCCATTTGAAGGTGAGATATTTTCTGCCTTATTTTCATATTTAGAAGAATCGTAGTTGAGTGGTTTAAGCACTTGACTTGGAATTCAAAGGTCGTGGTTTGATCCCCGACACGGCACTAATGTCCTTTGGCAAGACATTAATCTTCTTTTGCCACACTCGACCCAGGTGAGGTAAACAGTTACCTGGCAGGAATTAATTCCTTGAAATGCTGGAGCGCTGTAATGGCAGCTAGGCTAAAGCCCGGGTAAAAATTAGTGCGCCTCGCAATAGAATTTCTAGAAAGATGGGGCTATAGAAATGCCTATTATTATTTATTTCCGAGTGCTTGATTCTTCACAAATGCACTGGAATTGCAAATTCCAATTTTAAAAATTGATCTAACCTTTGATGAGTGATGATAGTAGTGCTTTTAAGTATCAATTGACAATTCTGTTTGCCAGTTAATGAAACACAGTAAATATTAGTAAAAAGCTATGTACTTTAAAGCCTGTCTGTACTAGTTTGGCCAGGGGGATTAGACCTCCCTGCAAGGTCACTGACAGGCGGTTATCTCATCGAATCAGCTCTCAATTAACATATAGTGAAAAGGGGAATCATGGGGGACCAATGGTCACTGATTAGGCATTTTTTGCTATATAGAGGGCGCACGTAGCTATAAGTAGTGCAGTGGGGCTTAAATTGCTCTAACCTTTGATGAATGATGACATTAGGGATTTTAAGTACCGAGCTATCCATTGACAATTCTGTTTGCCAGTTAATGCAACATAGTAAATATAAGTAAAAAGATGTACTTTTAGCGAAATATAATCATGAAATATCATTTGATCAGAATGCTATAACAAGTGTATTATTTTTATAGTGACTAGGTTGCATGTAAATGTAATTTTGTCAAATGTTGTCAACATTTTTTTTTGGGAGGGAAACTATATAGTTTTATGCAATTCATGCTTTTTCTTCAGAAAGGTAAACTTTTAATATGATCTCATTAATTTCTTGATTTATTTGTTTCACTTAATTTTGTATTTCAGGAGACCTTGAGGAATTCAAGTTGAGAGCATTCAACAAAATACAGAATGTTCTAGAATCTCACGAGCATGACCATAGCCTAGGTTCATTGAAAACATGGCAGAGGACAGTCACAGGTAGCAATAAAAGCAGTAACAGTCTTCAAGAATGTAGAACTGACCAAAGCAAGCTAGAGCATGCAACCACAAATCACAAAACAGTGCAATCTTCTTTAGGTAGTGTTTTAGTTGCTCAAGAGTCGGGAGGTGTGCATTATGTATACGATGCTTCATCAAATGAAAGAACTAGGTGCATTGAAGGAGAACAAACAGATGGGTCAGTAGAATCTCAGGGAGACGGGCGTCATGGTGATTCGAGACAGGGTCACACTGATCATAACTCTGTTGAGGAAACTGTAGATCAGGTGAAAGTTCAGTTGCTGGATGAGGACGCCATACATGTCAGGGGACAGGATGCGCATCGATTTGTAGAAAACAGCAGACAAAGAACGGTGGATGAGACCAAAGCAACAGGGTCTCTGGAAACGAAAGTCCTGGAGGATCGCACCAAAGACATCAAGGAGGCTGACACTGTGATCTATCCCTTGGTTCAGATGGGTCCTCTGGGTATCACGGTGGACCAGGAGGTTACCAGGCAGCTGCTAGGGGAAGGTGATCCAGAAGCGGTGTGCTACTTGGCATCGGGGTACTTCAACCTCACCTCGGAGTACATGGACACCATCGTGCAGTCGAATGCAACCTTTGAAATGCTGATGGCTTCTCCTCAGGTAGGTACACTTATGTTACCATTATGAACATTTATGATTATGCAATGTTTGCGCTAGTGTGTGTTCTTCTTTTGACATGAAGTCAGAGGCTTTTAATATGTTTGAGTCGAACAAATGACCATTTATAGTTTTGTCTGAAAAATAAGTGAAAGGAATCTATCATGCCCCCCCCCCCTCCAAAAAAAAAAAGAGAGAAAGAGAAAAAACAAGTGATTAATTAGAAAATAGTTTTATCTTTACTTATGAATTAGCTTGGGTAAGGATTCACAGTTGACATCACTAGTCAACCTGAGTGTAAAATGTTTAATTCTCAAAATGACAATTTTTCCACAAGAAAAACCTTACAAATTTGTCAAGATTCACTAGCTGTTCAATTCTAGGTAGTTCTCATATAATCTTGTATCATATGCACCTTTAAAGGGACTTTGTAACATTGTTCAGATGAGAGATAGTGACTTCAATGCTAGATGTACAAGATACCAGTAATCTGAAAATTTGAGTGAAAACAGATCATTATTCATGGTACAAATTGGGAAAAACTTATCTGATCGATTCCTTAATTCTCCCAACTATATTATTCTACTTCTATTCTGCTACTTGTCAAAGCCTGTTCAGCATCAAGACAAGGACAATTTAATTACATTTTAGGTGAATGTAAATCGTCACAAAGCAATAAAATGGCTCTACATTCCATTCCAGACAGTTAAGTGTTGACAGATTTTTATAGCCTGTTTTATGTATTTTTGTCATGGAAAAACGTTTGGGAAAATTAAAAAATGGTTGGGAGAATTTACTGTTAATCACTGTTAGAGGGTGCCTCACATCGACGCCTTCAAAGAAAACCATAGATATCTTTGTGGTTTGAGAATTTGTTCAGGATTTTTTGCATGTCAGATTCATTTGACTGATTATTTGAGGAGAGAAACTTCCCAAGGGCGCTTTGTTGGTATGGTGCTCCTTGATCTGCAAAAAGCTTTTGATACAGTTAATCATTGCGTCTTATTGAAAAAGTTACAACTAATGGGTTTTGATAAGGCAAGTTTAGATTGGTTCAGATCCTACTTATCTAATCAGCACCAAGTAGTGGCCATTCATGATATTCGTTCCAAACTAATGCCTATAACATGCGGTGTTCCTCAGGGAAGCATTTTAGGCCCAATTCTATTTTCAAGTTATATAAATGATATGTGTATTTGTATAAAAGACTTCAAACTATTATTGTACGCAGATGACAGCGTACTACTCTATTCAAATCCTGATCCTAAATATATTGAGGAAAAGCTCAGTGAACAGCTGTCTACGTGTGTCGATTGGATGACTGATAATAAGCTTTCTTTACACTTGGGAAAAACAGAAAGCATTTTATTTTGTTCTAAAAGTAGTTCTAAAAAGTCATTTGAATTCAAAGTGACACACAATAATCAAGCAATCAAGAGAAAAGAGTCTGTGAAGTATTTAGGCATTGAGTTGGCTAGCGCAATTTCATTTTCATCTTTAGTAGAATCAGTTGTAAAAAAAGCAAATTCTTGTCTGAAATTTTTGTACAGATATCAAAGTTGTATGGATTTAAAAGCAAGACGTACACTCTGTTTTGCTCTTATTCAATGTTTATTTGACTATGCTAACCCTGCATGGTATAGTAACATAAACAAGTCAGATCAAAAGAAGTTGAAGATTATACAGAACAAAATGGTGAGATTTATCAACTGTTCTGGTCCAAGAACTCATGTTGGCTACAGCGAACTTTCTAAAGCTGGTTTTCTTGAAGTCGACCAAAGATCAAAACAACTCGTATTGCATCACGTGCATAAAATATATCATACTAGGTCGAATCATTATATTCGATCCAACTTCGATCTTGTTACTGACGTACATGATTATAATACAAGAAATAGACGATTCAACTTTAACTTACCAGAAAGAGTAGGTAGTATTGGAAATTCGTTTTATTACAATGCCATAAAACATTGGAATTCCCTTCCCAATGGTGTAAAAGAAATAGGAAACTATGATCATTTTAAGAGGAAATTAAAGGAATACCTAATACTTGACAGTCAGAGAAGAGAAGTGAATGACATGTTATATGATTGAAATTTTTATTCTTCTGTCGGTTCATACTTTTTCATGTTGTATATACTTATGTTTTCGTACGTTATAGAAATTCTACAAATTCATCATTATTTTCCTCTTCTTCCTTCTCCTCTTTTTCTTCTTCTCCTTCTTCTTTTTCTTCTTGTACTTAATATCATTTCTATCAGTTTAATGTTGTTATTATTATTATTATCTTTAATAAGTAGTTCTTTTAATTTTCTTATCTGTCTGTAAATATTACTATTTTAACTTATTCATTTTATACGTCTGTAAGGGACCCCACTGGAAATAAGCTCTCAAGCTTTCGTGGGTTATCCTGTTCAAGCTGACTTATTTTTGATCTGTTATTATTGTATATTGTTGTACGTTGGAAGCTTGTCGAATAAAAATCAATCAATCAGAGGGTTAGTATAGTAGAAGGAATATAGTAAGTAACATTTTATACAAAAATTAAGCAATTTTTTTCATCAACCTTCAACTATGTTACAGAGTCACTTTAATTTTAAAGTGCACTGTGATTTCAATAAACTGTATTTTGTAGATAGAGGGTCATGGTTATGCCTTTCTTTTGCTATTTGCAGGTGAATGGATTCTATGGCTCCCGTGGAATATCAGGGTACATACCCCACTCCTATACCTTCATTGCACGCCAGTTCTTTAGGGCGATACACCAAGGTCGACAGCAGCGCAGGATAACGCTCTATGAGTTCTACAGAGAAGCTTGGACATTCCATGTCAAAGGTAGGTTATACTGCTTTCCTTGCCTTTGCTTTTTGCAAGTGATCAATCTGTGCAAGGAGTTTTAAGACACAGAGTCTTGTCTAGCTCATTCCCTTTGTACCATCTTCGATGCCGCCAGAAGAAAATATGTCAGGCATGTGTTTAACTGGACTTTTCTTGCAGATACGTAGACAAAAGTGTCCTGCCTAGTTGCAAACTAACAGGCCACTTTCAAATGGAAATATGCTTTTGTAATGATAATTACTTTTCGCTACCACTCGTCTGATAATACGAGCTGTACACAGTCCTTAACCTTTACAAAAGGCAAGCAAAAGGAAATGGAGCAAAATTTCCTGAAATATTAAGGTAACAGCACACCTGTAGATTCTAATGTGCAACCTTAGAAAATTGCAGCTGCTTGGAATAATGTGTTGCCAGTTGAGACTCCAGCTCTTAAAACTTTGATCTGTTCAACAATGGTGCTCTGATATTTGTTCTGGCAGCAGTTGGTGAAGTTAAGGTTTAGGATTAGGGTAATGTATAATATTTGGTGCAGGATTGAAATTACAAATACAAAGAGCATGTGATATTGACTATTTGACTGCAGAGCAATTGTCAATTTACAGTATTGAAGTTTACACTGTTAATGATGCCCCCATCAAATTTCAAAGGCAAGATATATTAAGAGCTTGTATTGACCCCCCCCCCCCCCCCCCCAAAAAAAAAAAAAAAAAAAAAAAATTCTGTAATGTATTCCAATTTTATGCATACTTCTGACTTTCTGAAAGGATGTCAGAAGATTATCTGACATAGCAAGAGCTAATGTATGCAGTGTAGCTTCCTCCCATCCAGATGCTTTCATACGTTATGAATACAATGTAAATAGCTCATCATCCTGGCCCTTCGAAGAAACATCCATAAGTTGGGATACATTAGAAATCAGGTCTATTGTACATGTTTATCCTAATTTCTTTGAAATATATGTTAATTGACCAGGATGAAATGTACAATGTGGGACTGGTCTTCATGCATGACAGATGGTAATTTGACATTCCTCATGAACAAAGCACAGATGTTCTATTGTTAGCAACATTGCATGTTGGTATCTGAGAAGAGAAGACATGTACATGTATGGTGGGGTTGGGCTCTGTGGAAAGCCACTGCAAGGTTTATTTTTGCCAGCATACAACTGCATACTGCATACATGTACAATGTACTACCTGTACTACCTGTACTACCTGTATTTAGCTGCCAGTAGTCACCAATCCATAAGCTTGCAGGTATTAGAATTTACATGTATGTCCTAATTCTTGTGGGTAAATTGAATATCTCATAATATGGAACATTCAATTTACCAACAAAGTAGCTGTTAATATTAGAAATTATTTACATGACGATGCTCATGCAAATAGAAAATATTGCTGATATTAGGAGACACAGTATATTTTTTTCCTTACATAGAGATAAATTGCTGATAATCAAACTTTATTCTTAATCTCAATTTCTTGACAAATATGCTGTTTCCCCTTTTATTTTCACAGGGTTGTGGTATTACCTCCCTGAAGAGAGTCTTCCTTCTCTCACTCTCATTGGATCTCCAAACTTTGGTAAGTAGTCATGTTAAATCAAAAGAGACAAAATCTGCACTTTGGAAAGCATGGTATGTCTGTCTAGCATTTAATACTGTTTGTTTAACGTTTGACACCTTTGCATCTGAATCCAATCGCCAATCTAGGTTGAGAATTTTTCAAGTTGTATCCTTTGAAAATTACAATTTTTATTTGGGTTATTTGATATTTCATTATAGAGTGGTGAAGTGTGACGTCATCAAAAATCTATTTTTAGAATTTCTCAATTTTTTCTTCATATTCCGAAAGAACATAAAAAATAATGTCCAAATGTCGAAAACCAATTGAATATGTTAAGTATTGGCTGAGATATGACCATCTGAATGAATATATGTCCTATGGGAACTCAGTGTTATATGCTCTGGCTCCTAACCATTAGGAGCCAGAGCATATAACACTGAGTTCCTATGGGGAGTATATTTATTCAGATGGTCATATCTCAGCCAATACTTAACATATTCAATTGGTTTTCGACATTTGGTCATTATTTTTGATGTTCTTTCGGAATATGAAGAAAAAATTGAGAAATTCTAAAAATAGACTTTTATGACATCACAGCTTCGGTACTCTATAAACATACAAACAAAAATTCTGTTGCCAATTTGATACTTTACGATAATAGCGAAACTGTTAAAAAGAAACAAGGTGGCCGGTACTTCAACAGAAGAAGTAGAAGAGAGTAATTTTGCTTCCTAAATTCTATAGGTTGGTAGAAGCTTATATTGCAATTTAACTTTTACCTGATAGGCTAGTAATTATTGAACCTTTGTTTGTCTGTGTATGCTTATTGTGTCTTTCTGTCTCTCACAGGTCATAGGTCAGTCCATCGTGATCTCGAGGCTCAACTTGCCATCGTTACCCAGAATGCCTCACTCAGGGAGCAATTACACAATGTAAGCAATCAAAGTCCTCTTACAATGATACTTCCCCTCAGAAATCTTGCAAATATCAAATTAGTGGAATAAAGCCAACTCCTGAAGAATCAGGAACATTCTGTTCTTAAACATCTAGTGTCAAATAAACTCTAAATTTCATATTTTTCCACATTTAAAGTTCTGGTCATGCAAATATTTTGTGAAAATAATAAATGTCCGGAAATAATTAGGAAACTATTAGTTCTTTCTTTTAATTTGTTTATATTAGTTCTTTCTTCACAATCAATAGAAAATTTATCTGTTTCGGTTAGCTTTTGCTTGCCATATTGCAAGCTACTGCAGACCTATGCCGTAGCTGTTACTGGTGCACTATGACGATGCATTATGACCCTTTTCACTGAGCAATTATGAAAGGTTGATTTATGTAGTACATACTTATTAATGTAAAGTTTTTGAATAATCAAAATGGATGAAGAAAAAATTATTAAGAAAGTAAAAGGGAAAGCAGTATGTGTGAGCACCCGTCAATCATTACACTTTTCACGTTTACCTTTCCTTTTCTTCCATTTCAGGAGCATGAGCGTCTGTACTCAAGATCAGAGAAAGTAACAGCAGACACGTTCACGCAACCCGAGAGGAGAGTACCGCTCTGGACAAGACTGGTCACCATAGTAACACGCAACTTCTTTTGAAACAAGAGGAGGCAAAGCTTCCCTAAGAGTTGTGTGAGTACAGGAGCAGGATGCTTTGCAAGCATGTCCAAATGGTGTTTGGACAAATAAATCTATCAAATTATATTTTGAAGACAATTTTATGTTACTGGATCCGATTGGTAGAAACAAAGTGTTTAATATATTATTTCAAATATATATGGAGCTATATAATAGCCATCAACAGTAATGATTATCAGTTGAATGTATTAGCCTACACAGATGGTACTTGTAATACAGTCGAACCTGTCTATTGTGGCCACCCAAGGAAAACAGAAAAGTGGCCTTCCTAGACGGGTTCTATAAAAACACACACATTTTGTTCTCGAGGGAGACAAAATAATGGTGGCCTTTATAGAGGGGCGACTATTAAGACAGGTTTGACTGTAATTTGTAACGAGGGTTTTTGTTTCAATTATATTATACTTTGAGTTTTGGAAAATTGCAGACAATGTGTATTTGTAATTCCCTGTGTTCTTTAAAGATACTTCCATGTTGGAAAAATAGGGAATGATCTAGACACGGTTTTTCCATAACGGAAAATATTAAGCCAACTCAGGAATATGCAGTGTGCTACTAGTGTGTTTATATTTGATTTGTAACATGAAGTGTCACCAAAGATGAGTATTTAAAGACCATATCCGAATTCCGAATTGAAAAATGAAAAGGATAAATTATATATCAACGGAAAGTTTATGAGCCATAGATTACAATAATATCAAATCGACTTGATGACATCGTCTTATGTGGAGTATGCATATTCACAATCACTTTTTTTTAATTAAGCACGGCTCATCGCCTCGGCAATATAGGTGAACCGATGGGGTCCGGATGTTATGTTGTCACTAGTGACGACTTAACATCCGGACAATTGACAATTCTTATTACATGAATGAAGGCTTACCTATCGCATCCTTGAACAATTGTTGGTTTACGTTGTGCTTGTTTCCTAGCGACAGAATTTTGGCCTTCTCTTCCCGGCCTATGGAAACCGTTACTTTGTCAAATTTTACCCCTGTTGACCCTTAATTTAAAGGGGTGTGGAAAAAGAGGTTTTAATTTGCTTTTGTACAATGAAAAAGGGTAAATACTTTTTATTCCTTTATACGTGCATTTGTATTCTACATTCATTCAGTTTTCCATTTATATCAAGTTGTATTTTCATCGGCTAAGGTCTTTAAGTATTTGTTTTGAATAGTTTAATGAAAAACTGTATTTGCAGTAAATGATTTATACTTTGATATTGATCTGTTTTGAATATTTTCAACCATGAATATTTGTTTAGTTTATTGATAACTGTGATTCTGGTACTACCCTACATGTTTTTTTAAGGTTGCCTCATATTCTGGGGTGGGGGTCATATTATGATCAACTGCTGCATAAGAATGGAAACATTTATCCAAGGAACATTTTGAAATCATACTTTTCAAGACATTTCACTAAATATGTTCAAACTGAGTGAAACTAACTTCAGGTTTACCTGCAGCCTGTTCCAGTGGTGAAGGCTGTTTTTTCTCTGTCCTCGGGATTGAGTGGGACCTGCCAGTAACCACTTGATAGGTCCTTAACCAGGCCTGATAATTACGATTTTATCCCTATTTTCCCTTATTTTCCCTTATTTCTCTATTCTTCCCTATTTTCCCCTATTTTCCCAATTTCCTTACTCAAAATGGGGGGAATGTTGTTAGATGCCATCCCCCCCCCCCCCCCGAATCCTCTTTCTTTTTTTTACTCAAGGGGGGCGTGTTTGGGGGTAAAAAAGTAGGTGGAGGACGATAGTGCATCAATGGAGTCGTCTTGCCTCGGAATTGGATGCGAGTCTCCGACAGTCACAGCATTTAAGGCACGATAATCTACACAGAATCGGAACGTCTTGTCTTTCTTTTTAACCATCGCGATTGGGCTCGCCCGGGGACTATAACTTGTGAGGTATGCCATCTCTTCCTCACTTTGATCTTGGTTGTGGTTGTCATGGCATCTCTGGCTACTATTGTTTTCAGTAGGACATTGAACAGGGACCTGTACTTGGACTTCTCCAAGTATTGCTGGGCTCTCTTCTTCATAACACTCTCAAAGTGGGCAGTTTCTAGGCCTGGCAGCTTCTTTCCTGTCCTTTCCTGCCATTCTTGTGAAAGCACTTTTACTTTCATTTCTGCCTGAGCCCATTCTATTACAAAGAGTAAATAAGGTGGTTGACCCTGGAGTTTGCACAACTGCCTTCACTTCCAACACCTGTCATTCGTGTGTCCATGATCACAGCCATGTTCTGAAGATTTCGCATGGGACTGCACAGACTGCTTCATGTCGGCCATTTCACATTCCAGCTTTAGCAGCCGCCTTAGCAGAGCTGAGACATCTAGGTTGTCGGTAGCCTGTCCATATCCTTAGGAACAAAAGTGGGGATCTTGTCACCACACTCCAATAGCAGTTGAATCCTTTGAAAGGCCTTTGTGCACTACATTCCTCACAGTAACGTGATCATTCATGCTCCTGCAGACATCAAACATTACATTTTTGAACTCCTCTATTTCTTCTGATTTAAAGCAAGTCGACAAAAGATTCGCAATCCCATCAGTTGACAAGAGTGTTCATTTTATTGGTAATAAAACACTAGTTCATCAACGACTATCACCAATCCGTCATCGGTTTTCAAAACAGCTGGCTTTTTGGCCTGCAGTTGCCCACGCACACCATCGTCTCCTCCACCCGCCATATTCAGAATATGATTCAGTGCGAGTGTGACTGAAAGTCGTCCAGTCGAATTTGGCCTTCTGGTTCCTGGGGAACAGGTCCTTCTTCTTTTTGAGGTATGCCATTTCCCTCTTCACTTGGATCTTGGTTGTGGTTGTCATGGCATCTGTGGCTACTTTTGATTTGAGTAAGATATTGAACAGAGACCTGTACTTGGACTTCTCCAAGAAATGCTGGGCTCTCTTCTTTATAACACTCCCGGAGTGTGCAGTTTCTAGGATGTTCGTCAAAGTGCCGTCAAATGAACAGACTGCCTGCGTTTCAGTAAACACAACCAAACAAGAGAGAGAAATATCACACTTGAAAGTCTTAAATACTGAGTGGTGGATATTCAATATTGAAAAAAAATGAGTGATTTCATTTCCAGGAAAGCCAATAACTGGAAATAGCTTACATTTTATTAAACAGCAGTAGACCTGTATCATTTATTTGTTTACCTGAACATTAATCGATGACCTGCCCTTGCGATTTATGAATGTTTGACCAAACTCTCCACCAGGATTTTGAATGGGAACATGTGTGCAATCAATTGCCCCGATGACTCCAGGGAAGTTTTAGTAGTCGTATAATGCCTGTTGAATGCCATTAAGTTGGTCCTGGAAATGAATGTATCTCCTACGCCAGGCTGCTAGCTGAGAAGAGACATCTGCTATGAGTTTTGACAATGTAGGTTGTGATAGACCTATTTCATCACCATGCAGTAGCTGGAACGATCCTGGGAAAAACATTAACAAAAATTGAGTCAATCTAAGCATTTTAACGGTATTTAAGAATGGATTATCAATAATAAAACAATAATTTATTAATATATAAATTATCATTTCTTTCTTGAAAAGTGCGGGGGGGGGGGTGTTTTTACAGGCCACCCCCTCCCTTGAATGCATCTATTCATAAAGCGTTTATATATTTATTCTCCTAAAAGATAGGGTACCCTATCAACTGGCTTTCTAATAAATTCTATGTTGAATTATTGTAATGTGTTTTTGAACATCATAATTTGGCTCATTCACCACTGACACAGGCACTGACCTACATATTTCTACCGTTGCCATGGATAGGCTATCTCCCATTTCTTTCCTATATTCTGCGAAGAAGCTCTGATGATTTCTTCCTCTATCTGTTCTTGCTTGGTTAGCTTGGTAGTCTCTTGGCACTGACAACCTACCCCTTGTGATTCCAGTCGCCAAAATTCTGACAGATCGGGGTTCTGGACTGCGACATGTAGCACATTCACACAAATGGTTCTCTTGTCTGTGCCGCCGAAAATTACCCATCCTAACGGAGTCTTTCTTGCGATACAGTTTTTTCTCTTCAGTTTTCCGCCTACAATGTATCTTGGATAGTCAACGCCTATCAGAACTTCTACAGGTCCACTATCTCGATTCAGGTTGGGAATATCGAACTGATCTGCTAGGTCTTTCACACTTACAGCTTCTTCCTCCGTGATTGAAGGTACACCTACAACTTCGATGAACTGATGTTTTTTGGATGTATTCGCTTCGGGGGGGGGGGGGGTGTTTTTACAGGCCACCCCCTTCCTTGAATGCATCTATTAATAAAGCGTTTATATATTTATTCTCCTAAAAGATAGGGTACCCTATCAACTGGCTTTCTAATAAATTCTATGTTGAATTATTGTAATGTGTTTTTGAACATCATAATTTGGCTCATTCACCACTGACACAGGCACTGACCTACATATTTCTATTGTGCCACTTGCAATGTTAAATGTTGCTGTTAAAAAATCCTATTTTACTAATTTGCCCACGGACTTGGATTTCACAATTTTTGTGGCCCACCAAATCAGGGCCGTAGCCAGAGTTTGATGTTTGGGGGGGGGGGGGGGAGGGGGGGGGGGCACATACATGTAAGTGATCGAGGTCCTGGGGAGGGGTCTCAGTACAAAAATTTCAAACGATCTTTGAAAAAAAATTGGGGGCATGTGACCCCCCCCCCCCCTCGTGGCTACGTGCCTGCTATTTGATACCAATTAGACTATTTTATGATAACAGAAAAATAACTCTGTCTTGAATACAAGTTGAGTTTGAACTTAAGCTGGGCCTGCATTAGACCGAAACTTCGGTCTCTTTCGTTCTTTAAGAGGAGCAGACCTTACCCAAATCAGAGGCTAACGAACGAAAGAGACAGAAATTTCGGTCTAGATCTAGGTCTATAGGCCTGCGCTGCATGAGCAGACAAGATGTCTTTGAAGTTTGATTAAAAAGAGCTGCATGCACTGCCTGATAAAGAAAATTCTCAGTCTTATTCCGACAGAGTGGCCAAGGTCACGTTACACTTATTACAAACACTACAAAAAAAACATGCAAAATAAAAGTAAAGGAACAGGACCACAGCCGTTTTAGCTTCCACTGCATTTCTGCATGCCATTCACCAAAAATACACCAATTTCTCGTGCATGATTGCATCGCATGACGGCTAACACACGCTGCTGCGCCGGGAGGGTCGGGCTCGACGGATATTATAAATTAAATGCCGTGCAGCTCATCTTCAAAGTTCAATCTTGCCAGATAGCCTACTATTTGGATGTCTGATTTCATTGGAGTGTTAAAAAAAACCACACAAAACCAACCACAGGAAGAACATGTATAAATTTGGGTATCTTTTAAATAACAATTCTAATCTAGTATTAGACTAGATCTAGTCTATCAAAATGTACAAAACGTAAAGACTGATCAAACTTACCCACTGCAAAAAACCTCAACACAGTAAGTAGCTGAATGTGAACGGGTATACCATCCGATCAAAGCCTTCTGAGATTGTCCGCAATATCATCGATAACGAGTAAAGTTGTGCGTTTTGATAGGCGATAACGCTTGACAAATTCAAAATCGTTATAAATGTAGATGTGAAACAGGTCCCCTCTCTCCACTATTACGGTACGTTCGGGAGCTAGTCTTCTCATCAACTCTTCATAGCGATCTCTTTGTTGCAGAAAATCAAGCTGGTACGCCATGTTTAGTGTGCATTTAGTCCAGACTTAAACTACCCCCTGCGGGAAACTAAAAATTGGGGGATTTAGTTCACACTTTAGTTCGGGGTCAAGGTGAAAACTACTATCGGAATACCGAAAGTTAAGCCTAACTTAAGTTTGCAAGTTAATACGCCACTAATCTGGACTTTAGTCTCAGACTAACTTAGTACGCGCTATCAGAATACCACCCCATGTTCCAATCTTTGCTGTTCTAGCAATTTAGAATCATTTTAATATTTGTGTCAGTTGCTTTATAACAAGAGAAAGACAAAGGTTCCACTCTTTTGATGACAATGAAATTCACCATTTCATCATTAAAGATCACCATCACGGACCATTTAACTCTTCTTAAAACCTATCATCGAATGAAATCTGATCGACGGAGGATTTGGTTCCGGTACCTTCTTTATGCCTTTCACTTCTTGTTCTTAATGTGGCACTTCCTGTGGCTCCTCTTCTACCCGCATCTCCATCTCTTCAAAGCTCTAGAAAGTCTGAGAATTGACAGAGTCCTCCAGGATCCTTGTCAAAGATTCGTTGCCAGGTGCCCAGCTTCTTAGAAAATGCTGTACTGATGATACATGTACTACCATTGCCATATCTTTTTTGCAACAGTTCTGTGGCTTGGATATATGTTTCGTCTGTGCCCAGTAAGATGTAATGCTCGAAGACCTTCTTTGGTTATCTTGCTACGTAGATATTCAAGTAGCTAGGCTTGGTAGCTTCGACGAGGGGTTTGGAGTCAACCAAGTTTGAAAAAGCATTTTTCCAAAGCCGGTAACGTAGAGGATCGCCGTTAAATGCAGGTATTTCCAACTTTGGAAGTTGACTAGCAACAGCAAGTCTCTGCGTCATGTTTTGTTGCATAATGGCCTTTGCCATCTCAATCATTGACTCTGCCATCTTTTTAAAACCTGTCTGGTTAGAAGTGCTGTCATGAAGAGAGTTGCTGCGCCGATTGCCCTGTCTCGCTGAGATTTGAAAAATCTATAGACAGAATCCCCTGGCTGTTCCTTTGGCAATTCAATATTTCAACATATTCAACATCCCAAAAATGTTATGGGGGTCCCTTTAAGCAAGATTTGCTAACACATATTCTCAAATTTAGAATGTAAATGCAAGGAACATGTGTCCTTATTCTAATGTTTTCTGCGAGACAGGTGCACTGCCCCCTTAACCCCCGCCAGGGGCGCTACCCCCGAACCCGCATGTAATCATCCTTCTTTTGGGAAATTTCTCTGTCTCATCCCTGTCCTCACTTTGGTTTTGTTAAACTTTGATTGTGCCAAGTACTGTATGCCATCTCCCTCCTCACATCGATCTTAGTTGTGCTGGTCATAGCAGCTGCTTTTTATTTGAGTAGGATTTTGAAGAGAGACCTGTACTTTGATTGCCGAAGTGTACATGTATTTAGTCCTGGCAGTTTCTTCCCCGTCCTTTCTTGCCATTCTTGGGAAAGCTCATCAATCTTCCTTTCTCCCATCTAAAAGTCGTCCAGTCGAATTTGGCCTTCTGGCTCCTGGGGTACAGGTTCTTCTTCTTTTGGAAGTATGCCATTTCTTTTCTGATTTCCACCTTGGTAGTGGTGGTCATGGCATCTCTGGCTACTGTGGATTTTCGAAGTACATTGAATAATGACCTGTAGTTTGATTTCTGTAAGAAATGCTGAGCTCTCTTCTTCGTGCCGAAGTGGGCAGATTCCAGAACTGGCAGTCTCTTTCCGGTCCTCTGAATCCAATCTTGAGAAAGCTTGTTTACTTTCATTTCTGCCCACCAGACATGCTCATGTGTAGGACAACTGGCCACTGGATATACATCTTAGAAAACATCATCTTATTATTAAGTTTTATTTCAATTCAACCATAAAAAAAACATTAGATACAGATAATATACAATATAGAAAACGGAGAACACACACAAAATATCAGACATTTCACTGTGACTTGTGTGACTATTCAAGGAAGATTGTACTTCAAATTATATGCCAACTCTTTGTCAAGTGCTAGTTTCTTTAACTCTAAACTAAGACCCGATTCCAAGTGACAGGCATTATTTGTCGTTGAGAAACGTACATTTTAATTTTTCCATAAACTTTATTTCGTTCAATATTTAAAAAATACAATTTATAACACTCTCAAAGCCGGCAGTTTCTAGGCCTGGCAGTTTCTTTCTTGTCCTTTCTCTCCATTCTGGCCCATGTTCCCCATGTCCTCTCCGTGATGCTTCAAATGAAAAGACATTGGCTGGCCTAACCATCTTGGAGTCGTAACGTCCTGTGAAAGGACAAAGTCCTGCCACACGAAAACCACTCTTTGCTACTTTAGGTCGCCTGATGGTGACAACAATGCCGAAATTGATGGAACCCAAGATGATGATGGCAGCCCTGCCGAGGTAGATGGTATCGCTGACTCTGCTGGTGATGGTTGGACTGGTGCCAAACCTGTGGATGGTGTGATAGAAGACGTTAGCCGGTAGAGGATGGCATCACGTGTTCCTTTATGTATTGTCGAGTGTAAGGATACAGGCCGGCAGCTCAGAATCCATTGGCAACAACCCCAGGCTTCTTTACAGCTTTCTCCGATGCAGGGCGGAATGCTCCGGCAAACCCTGTCTTTGTGACAAAGAATCCTGGATGGTCTATCCTAAACGCTCTCTCCGCCAGATACTATTCCGCTTTGAGGCATTTAAAAAGTGACACGTCGCACGGCTGTAGGATGTGTGTTGCGTGGGGTGGGAATCTGTATAAAATGATGTTATGGTCGCTGCAGAATTGGTGGCCTTCTGGTGACTGATGGGAAGAGTGCCCATCTACCAAAAGCAAGAATGGGAGTGGAATGTCATTGCTTACGATATACGGGTAAAACATGTTGGCGACAAAAGAAAAAAATGACTTGGAATCAATCCAGCCGTTCTCTGTAGCCGAAAACATCGCATCATTTGGGGCACCGTCCATATATCGACCACAAACCTCCGTCCGCTTTGCCGAAACGATGATGAGGGGTGGCATGACATCCCCCGCTGCGTTGAGGGATACCAGGACGGACACTTGCGTCTTGTCAGTGTTGCGCAGCTCGTGGACTAGCTTGCTGCCCTTTTCTGCCAGTACCCTTGTTCCCGCCCTCCCGCCAATGGCAAATCCCGATTCGTCGCAATTAAAGAGCCGTCATGGCTCGTACAAACAGCTCATAGCACCCACCTGCAAGAAAAATGAGTAATAAATAGTTTAAAGTACATTGGAACAAATACTTCACTTCCAGTTGATTTGTTTTTGTGCCACTGTGACTTCAACGACCTAAAGACGGTTAAATCGAGAGGCTGCATGATATGTGTAGCATGTGCAGGGAATCACACAAAATGCATTTTGTGTCATCTTTTGTTTCCCCTTCTTTAGAGATTTCTTTTATCTGTGGATCATACAGGCCTTCAATAAGACTGTCATCGTTTTCAAGATCGCGGCCGTCATCTTCTTCACATTCCATCAACAAATCATCCAGTAGGTACTGATCACAAGTCACAAGAGCAAAATGTCTGCAAATTTTCCTTTGTACATTTGGCATAATTCGGGATAATTCATTTTCAATGAAATCAGATTCAATTGTGACCTTCCAAGATATAATGCCATACGACTGATGAATGTGATATATGGCTATTTACCTAAAGACGGTTAAATCGAGAGGCTGCATGATATGTGCAGCATGTGCAGGGAATCGATATAGAATTATCTGCTTTTTCCGGCAAAATAGTGCAACCTCTAGACTCTGATGGCATGATAGACCATCTACAAACAAGAGAACTTGTATTAAGGGAGCTTTCTTCTGCATGATGAATGGATAAAAAACATTAGCTACATAGCTGAAAAATGACCTTAGGTCTTGCCATCCGTTCTTTGTTCTAGAGAAGAATGTTCCCTTAGGAGCCCCCTGGTATGCATTCCCATCTCTGTGTTGTTGAGCACGAAATATTATCCACAAAGCTGAAAAACGACCTTGCTTCTTGCCAACCCTTCTTTGTTCTAGATAAGAATGTTCCCTTAGGAGCCCCCTGGTAGGCATTTCCATTTCTGTGTTGTTGGCTTATTAATATTAGCCACATAGCTGGAAAACGACCTTGCTTCTTGCCATCCGTTCTTTGTTCTAGAGAAGAATGTTCCCTTAGGAGCCCCCCTGTAAGCATTCCCACGTCTGTGTTGTTGGCCCGGTAGAAAAACTATTGGAGGTAAGCAATCATCTGCAGCAGAAACTGTAGCTAAGACGGTTACTTGCATTTCTTCCAGAATTTTCAAAATTCGGGAATACGCTTTTCACCCTTCTCTGCTAATACACGATCACGCAACCTGCCACCCAAAGCAAATCCACTCTCGTCTGCATTGAATAGACGATGTGGATCGTGTAGTACTGAGAGGGCCCTCTCCTCCTCTTGCAGATACAGTTCAAAGTCCTTGAACCACTTATCTATCCTATGGCTCGACACCATGGCTCTCTCCTTTCACATCGGTTGGGGCCTTCGATACACAAGTTTGGGATGTCTCGCCCTAAATCCTCTCCACCATTTGTCTCCTGGCATGTTGCTCTTGAAGCAACTTGGACGTCCCTCCTTATCAAGAAATCTCTTGATACTGTTCAAAGTCCTTGAACCACTTATCTATTCTATGGCTAGACACTATCGCTCCCTCCTTTCCCCATCGGTTGGGGCCTTCGATACACGAGTTTGGGATGTCTCGCCCTAAATCCTCTTCACCATTTGTCACCTGTCATGTTGTCCTTGAAGCAACTCGGACGTCCCTCCTTATCAAGAAATCTCTTGACAGCCTAAATAACCACCAAGAATAGATTCGTGAGCAAGCTTCAAGACTTGATTCCTGAATTTAGTGGGTACCACAACCTGCACGAGTACATCTGACCCTGGAGTTGCATCAATATATTCTCTATAGAGTACATCCTTCTTAACGAGAGAGTAAGAAGAATTTCCACTCTTACTTATCTTCTTAAATCTTGAATAGGTCAAAGTTCAAGAAAAAAAAGATACAGAACAGCGTGTACAATTCATAAATTATGATTGAAAAACAAAATTGAATGAAATCAGTTCAAATATAAAACAAATTATAACCCCATCCCTTACTACCCAACCCACTGCAACTAACCCATCCGCACACCTACACATGCACACTCACATACCTGAACACAACACAATAACATACACTCACACGCAATAACACCCTCGCCTAAGATCCTCGTACACCTCCACAGCAAATGCAAATGCTACTTTATTTTTGGTTTTGAATATTATTTATTGTGCAGGTTTGCCTTCCTGTTATTAATTTCCATCAGAGTTATCTGGTCTTCCAGCTTTGAGATCTCTTCTTGGCACTGTGTGCAGGTTTTGGGAGGTCCCTTTCCAAGACCACTCCGCAACTCATGGACTTCACTATTGGAGGGCTTCTCTTCAGCCGACAAATGCGTACTGGCAACATCAGCCCGTACTTCCTTCCCCCTTACTCCTACATACTCGTCCCTAAAGAAATCCAGGACCTCTGCTCTCATCTTATGATACAATCATTAAAATGGGTGTTACTTTTGTCAAGTATTTGTTGAAGGATAGTAGCTTCAGGTAGATGCACTGGGCATTCCGATTGACACCAGAAATTCCTGCCAAGACATTAGCAAGCTTCTTCCCCGTCCTTTCCTGCCATTCTTGCGAAAGCTCATTAATCTACCTTTTTCCCATCTAAAAGTCGTCCAGTCGAATTTGGCCTTTTGGTTCTTGGGGAAACAGGCCCTTCTTTTTTTGGAGGTATGCCATTTCCCTCCTCACTTGGATCTTAGTAGTGCTTGTCATCGCATCTCTGGCTACTGTTGATTTCAGAAGTACATTGAATAAGGACCTGTACTTGGATTTCTGTAAGAAATGCTGTGCTCTCTTCTTTGTGCCGAAGTGGACAGATTCCAGGCCTGGCAGTCTCTTTCCTGTCCTTTCTCTCAATTCTTGAGAAAGCTCTTTTACTTTCATTTCTGCCCGAGCCCATTCTATTACAAAGACACCCTCGTTACACCTCCACAGCAAATTCAAATACTATTTTATTTTTGGTTTTGAATATTATTTATTGTGCAGGTTTGCTTTCCTGTTATAAATTTCCATCAGAGTTATCTTGTCCTCCAGCTTTGAGATCTCTTCTTGGCACTGTGTGCGGGTTTTTTGGGGCGTCTCTTTCCAAGGTTAAACCTTTTGAAGAGTTACAATCAACTGACCTTTCAATGTCCACAATTTGTTGGTTTAACGAACTAACTTATTCAGTTTAAAGTCGAGCTTTTCAATTACTTTTTTATTATAAATAAAGTTATATCCATCCAACATGTAATAATTTTCATTTTCTAAATTTAGCCAAGTTTCTGTTATACCAATAGCTCATTTGTAAGAAATTTAAAGAAAGGCTGCTAAGGTAGGCAGGAATTTGATCAAAATTTTCGGCCATACTCTTCGAGTTAACTCATGCGGGAAGACTTGAATCCCACGTGTTCTTTATGTGAAGCTGTATTCGTTGCAATTAATATACCTTGAGTAAAAAGTATAGTAATTGGCATAATCTACAGACCCCCGAAATCCAATTTGTTTAATTCATTGTTTTCATTTTCTAAATTTAGCCAAGTTTCTGTTATACAAATAGCTCATTTGTAAGAAATTTAAAGAAAGGCTGCTAAGGTAGGCAGGAATTTGATCAAAATTTTCGGCCATACTCTTCGAGTTAACTCATGCGGGAAGACTTGAATCCCACGTGTTCTTCATGTGAAGCTGTATTCGTTGCAATTAATATACCTTGAGTAAAAAGTATAGTAATTGGCGTAATCTACAGACCCCTGAAATCCAATTTGTTTAATTCAACAAAAAAACTATTAATTGTTAAATCATTGATCGTACTGAATCAATTTTATAGACATCTGGTCATAGCATCTGTGGCTACTTTTGATTTGAGTCTAACGGAACTATCGAACTAGTAAAACCGGCTCAGAAGCTGGTGTTGTTAATATTAATTCGAATACAGTAACACTTACCTCCTGTAGAGCGTGAAAATACGAAGAAATTCGAAAATTTAACCAATAAATAATGGTTAATAAAATGCACCTCAAACTGCGTTTATGATGCCATTTTCTTTCGCTTTATTAAGCAACGAGCATGATGATATTCTCTCCTGCCTCAGAAGGTTTATACAATACGCCCAAGCTGCCCTCATTGATGCATTCATTGCCTTAAGAAAAGAGGGGAGTAAGGTGCAAGTGGTTTATATTCTTATGCAGCTTAGATCAGGGGTTCTTCATTACATGTAGGGCATAAACATATTAGGGTAGGCCAGAAATATTTCTCAAATTGAGTTGCAGGGTCACTAGATTACTCAGTATACATATTAGTAGCCCCTTTCTGGGGACGGTGAACATCTCTTCTCCCTTTTTACCCATTATGAATGATTTTTGTCAGTATAAGTTCCTTTTTAAAAATTTAATTATCAATGTTGTAACAGTTGGTGGTAACATTATGGGGACATTATGCTTGCATTATTACAAGTGTAAAGAGACATTTATACGTTTGTATACCAAAACTGCACTCAAAATAGGGTTTAAAGCAAAGTAAGAGTGAGGACTACGTTTATTTCATGAAACTATATGTAGATTTATGATTGTTAATGCAATATCAACTGAAATTTTGTATACATGTGTCTTTTTACTGTGAAAATGCAATTATATAAATAAAATTTGTTTTAATAGTGTGGGAATCTGTCCGAAAGTTGGCCTCCTATTTTACCCATAAGATTTGACTGCTCAGTTACTTGGACCACGTTTCCTTTTTTAGATGGTCCAAGTAACTTTGAGGGGTTAATTTGTATGTCTGTGTTTCTGTTGAGTGATGGTAGATATTTTATAATAAAGTGAAATGAAATGATACACAAAATGAGTCTCATATATTATTATCTCATGCATTCTGTCATCTCCCTGCCTATATCCAAGTCATTGCCAAAAAGGTTGTCGGCCTAGTTTATATATTTGTTTGTAATATCGAGGGGTCAGTGACACAAAGACGTAACTCCATTTTGAGAAAAAGTGGTTTATGTGATCACCAAGCACTTGGGCCTTCAGGAGTTAAGTTTCCTGGACAGCCCACATTTTGATATCAAATACTCATTTTGGCATCAAATACTCATTTTGGCAAAATATGGAGATAAGTCTTTGAGTCACTGAACCCTCGATATGCAACTTCTAATAGGACAATTTGGCAATTTCTAGGGGTAAAATTGATGTTCTCTGGGGGCTAAACCTGTTGGCTACAGTCTGGTTGACAACCTTTTATGACCGAGTTCTTACAAAATAACTTTGAGGGGTCAAATCTTGAAGTAGAAAAGGAGCGACTGTTTCAAGGCATTCACATTAAAAAACATTACTTTTCTATACAAAGAATAAGTACTGGTGAAAACAAAATTTCGTCATAAACATATCTATCATTATTTTTTTATTCATATTTTCTATACAAAATAAGTACTGGTGAAAACAAAATTTCATCATAAACAGCTACAGTATTTTGTCCCACATACTGATCACATCTAAGATTTCACTGGTCAAGATTCTGTGAAAGCCTACCAGAAGCTCGGATCAGAAAAATATATGTATGGGACCTCAACTTCCCAAATATCTGGGACTTGCCCTACAATAGAATATTTAGAATAAAATTGACTTATTTATTAAAGCAACTGGAATTATATTGCACATACATGTAATGCATATTGTTAAACAAATGAAGAGCTGAAAAAAAACTTTATTTTCTCTGGACAACAATTTTTTTTCATTGAAAATTCTTGTATCTCTGAAATCCCATTTCATGGTTTCTGTCTCACAATGCACTCTCTCCAAAAAGGAACACGATTTGGAATATTAACCTTTGCATCACATTACCGGTAATTATGCTTTCATCCTTCCTCACCCCACTTCTTTTGGGATAATAAACAACTACATCACCATGCAAGCCGACACTTACAAGCAGCATCTAACAACACACATGTTGTCGACTGCCCAGAAAAAAGACTGTAGCGGCCTTCTTGAGGGATGAAGAGCTTAATTACAAAAGGAGCTAATTCCATTTTTTGATATCAGAACATTGTTCACCTAAATACCCGTCTTTCAACAAAATTATTTAACCTAAATTTGGGGAGCAATTATGAAAAAATACACCTTCTAATATCACTTTTCCATAGATGCCTGTACAAAATCTAGTAAACAATTTCCATTTAGCTCCTTTTGGAATAAAACTCTTCATATACTTCTATGCCCTATGAGTATAATCTTCCTTCCTTTAGCGGTGGATCTTAATCAACAGCAAAAAGTGTCATACATTGAGTCAACAGCTTGGGATCCTTTCGCTAAAGGCCACCTAGAGACACTGCCCTGTATGTTGGTAGGCATGAAAGCATCAATCTAAAGTTCTCAACTGAACATGTCCGACTGTTCACCTCGGCCTTCTAGCTTCTCTTTCACTCTCTATTAGTGCAGGGATGTCTCCCTAAACATGTCTGACGGCATCTAGCTGGTGCTTTTGTTCAAGATAAGTTGACTGCGTAGACAAGTTGCAGCAGTTGGTACACAAGAAGAATCACCAAACGGCATCCTAAGATCATTCACATACTAGGCGTTCAAATCTCTACCTGTACCTTCATGTAGGTAAAATACCAATGCTACACAAGCATTTCCAACAGTCAAAGCACAATGTACCATGTCGGTATATCTAGAATGTAATTTGTTCTAGTTGATAATAGTTGTTGGATTGATATCATGTCTGCTCTAGGATGTGAGCTCCTCCTTCATCTTGCTGTCTCTTCCACACAATCACCAAACCCTGACATGAAAACAAAGACAAATCAAACAAAATTACCTTTTAATTTTAAGACAAAACATATTTGCTATGAAGGGCAGCATCAACATAACAATTATGATATTCAATATTTTATTAAAACTTTTGGGAAAGAAGATTAAGTGAAAGCCATGAAAACTGCATCCATTCACAAGATTCATTAAATCATTACAAAACTTCTGAAGATTATGAAATAATTTCTGATATACTGGTACACATCTCATCATCATCACAATTTATTAAATTTAGCATTTTCCATCTTACGAGGGGTACTTTGGTGCCATGATGACACTCCCTCCCTCCCTCTACTTCTTTGTGCCTCCAGAATCCTCCTCATGCAGACTCACCATGCTGCTTTCTTTCTTCACTATTCATATTTGTATAATCTTGTACGCATACCTTCATCATTATAACAATCAGGCCTGATAATTGATTTAAATCGGTTTCCCGATTTAAACAAAAAAAATTCTCCCCGATATTTTACCCCTATTTTTCCTGATTTTCCTGATTTTTTGCAAATTTTCTTACTCAAAAGGGGGGGGGGGAATGTTGTTAGAAGCCATACCCCCCCCCCCCAATCCTTTTTACTCAAGGAGGGGGGAGGGGGTGGTTGAAGAAAAAAATGCTCACTATCACCCCTGAACAATCACATCTCCATACTAATATACAACATTCTCACCTCTGCATCTGATGTAGCGAGCAGACTCTCATCATAGTTGAAGCTGACGCCCAACACTGGAGCAGAGTGACCCTGGAGCTTGTTAACACACGGCTTTAGTTTACGCTCAATGTCAAAGAAGTACACACTCAAGTCCTCACTGCCGGTCACTGCAGAAGAACACAAAGGAAGAAACAAGTTAACAGGGGAAAAGAAGTGTTGACAATATATGACTAAATCATAATTGTTCTGGTTCAACGGTACCTTTATACATATTACATGTATGTGACTGCACAATTCTGAGTCTCTTTCAGCAATGTCTTATGTTTCATATTGTTTATTTCAGAATTCAGAATATTACAAATTAAATACAAAAATCCATTATCAGAAGTATAAAAAAGTGGCTACCTTTATTTTCCATTCAATAGATGTTGCAATATAGAATACAGTTTCTTTTTAAAATGGAGAACCAGCAATTTAATAACAAGTATCAAACTCTTAAAATTGGCAACATGCTAAATGCAAAATTCCATTTCCTATATTTTCCTTTCTGCTGCATTGTGTATTACTAATTCCACTGGAAATGAATTTTGTCAAAAGATTTGAACCTGATGCAAAATCATATCCATGTTGCATATTTGAAGAGGCAAAGCCGAGTCACAATGCCTTGTACAATAGGGTTCAAAGGTCGTCCTTACCCACACATGCTCCTTCTCTGAACGACATGAGAGGACAGAATGAGCTCCTGATGGTCTCCTTGCGATGCTTGATGGAAAACGTCTTCTTGAGACTCACCTCGCCGTCACTGCTTGTTATCCTGGTAGTATAATGATACATGTATGTGGAGTAATTATTCTGATACTAGTGATGACAGTGTTGATGATGGTAAAATATTATAATAATAATGACAATGATGATGGTTTTGATGATAAAATGATGGTGATGATAAAATGATGGCAGAGCTGAAGATATGATGATGATGGTGTTCATCATGTTGTTTCTAATAAAATGATAATTATATCATTTATACTGTTTTCATAATAAACAATATAAAATAAAACGAGATATAATGATGCATATGTTAAAAATGAAGCAAGTTCACTTTTAGCAGTTTCATTTTTGAAAGATTAAAAACAAATGTTGGCCCAAAATGATTAAGTAACCCCTTGCAGTTCTTGTTAAAAAAGGTTGTCAATGAAATTGAATTAAATTTGCCTAAGTACCCTTTTTTATGAACTGGGATCAAATTCGTCCTGGATTGATGAAAATTGGCCGGATTTAAAAAATTTAATGATTGACCTAAATGCAGTTTGACGGTTGTGACCAAGGTATGTTTTGTGAAAAAACAGGCATTTTTCAAATTTTCTTTAAATTTTCCCCAGTGCCTTTTTGTGATGAACTGGGCTAACATTCAACCTAGATTGATGAAAAAATATGCTTACAGCAAATGAAATGCAACAAGCTTCAGTAGTTTTATGGAACATGGCACTTATCTGTAGACTAAACATAAACTTCATACAGATGACTTACTTGTAAAGGCAGAGCTGGTTAATAGCACAGTTGATGAGCAGCAGAGGGTCCCTTGCTTCTCTAGATACCCAGGTACGGAACGAGATACAGGTGATTGGACTACCCTCGCATACAACTAACCTAATTTTGTGAAATAATGGATTATGAAATAATTTCTTTATGACAATAATATTCATGAAATGGGTAATTTACAAAGTACCTTTGCCTATTCATGAAAAACAAATAAAAAAGATACCGGTATTGGTTACAGCCATTTTTAAATGTAACAGTATTGAACAAGATAGTAATGACTACATCAAATTTCCTATGAAGTTTTATCTTTTTGGGGCTTTTATAAGTAAAAATTGATATAAATGCAAGCTAGGGCTCAACTCTAACAGGTGCCCGAGACACATGGGTGCCAAAAATATAAGTCCAGACCCCAAAAGTTCTCAAACTATTCCATAGGGCTCATGTATATAGACTTTAAATAGAAAAATCAGGAACCCCTTCCAAAAAAGTTAGCGTGGAGCCTTGCTAAAAGAAAAAGTTTTGTTTTATAAATAGGCTTCAATAGTCGAAGCCATCTCTTCTTACCACCACTGGGGAGTGTTCTAGTTCTTGGAAAATGTAACAATGTTTGGGTCAGGTGATTCAATAACCAACATTGACAAAAATTACTAAGCTTCGTTCTAATTTGATGCGGGATAGCTGTCACAATATTTATTTTACAGAAAGTGGTGAAAACAGTGATTACAAGAATTGGAAAATGTAGCGTGCTTTCCTTCAGATGCAATCAGTAGTAACAAGTTTGTCACAATATTTGTTTTTAAACTAAAAAGTGGTAATTACAAAATTAGGAAAATTTAGCAATTTGAATGTAAAGACTAAACAGCTCAAGGATACATACCTTTTGCCCTTTGTGAGCTTGCCAGTCGCCATGTCGTATTGGAATGATGAGATAACCCCCTGGTGAGAGATAAACAAAAGTAGAGAAATATATACTGCCGATTGCATTCAAAGTTTCACCAGTCTGTTTCCCTGATTTTTCGGCTTTCTTTTAGAATAATTTGCTAATACGGTTGGAATGTCCTTATAGTCAAAAATTATGTACATGATTAGTGAGTAGCATGGGTCCTGCCAACACGGGGTACTGGGGTCATGGGAGTGTACTACAAGGTGCATGGATTTGAAAGGATAAGGGCATTGAGTGGGTTGAGGGAAGGAGGAGGGAAGTGCAATCACTACTTCTACATGATCTTCCCTTCTTCTTTTCTTTCTTTCTCATTCTCTCATTTATCGATGCTTGCGCCAGATGTCTCTTTTAACTTTACGGAAACGCAGCCAGCTTCGCGCAGACATTCCTACTTTTGTTGTTGTTAGGAAAATCAACTTTATTTTACTAACATAAAGGCACCCCTGATATTCCTTACCTTATCATCACCTCCCCACAGGAGGGTTCCCGAATCATTGAAAGCCAGACACAGGACCTGACCGGTCAGTTTCCCATGACCGCCCTTGGTAGGTTTCCCCGTGGATACATTCATGACCTGTACGAGACCTCTGGAGTTGCCCGTCTGAGAAGAAAAGACCGCTCAGGAAAGTGTACGCAACGTTTTCTTTTTTAAAGAGTTTATAAGTCCTGGGGGTGTTTTACAAAGATTAAAGTCGACTTGAACATTATGGAGAGTCATTCGTAGCCTTACAATATAATATATTCAAAAACAAAAATTCAAGTATTTAAAACTTTTTATAAATTTCATGTCAAGAACATGAAATCCCCCTGATAATAGAAAATATGAATGATTTGAATCAACATTTTATGCCTTTATAAAATAACTTGTATAAAATATTTTCATAGATGCCAACGTCTTTCCATAAGTGTTAAGTTCAACTTGTGAAACACTCCCCTGGTTATGTAATGTGAGAAAAATAGTTACTCCATAAACTTGGAAATCCTGTTGGTTCATGAGATAAATGATAGATACTGCTCAACAGGAAGGATTAATACTTATATATATAATCTTATACTTTAAACTAATGGATTGAATTATAATTTTTTTAAATTCTCCTAAGCTTAATACAAAAAACCACCAAGATTACATAGGTAATTGGTTACATGAACACAGACATAATTAGCAAATGGCAAGCACTCAAATCTACAGAAGGAAAAGTGTGCTGAACATTGATGATTATTTATAATTAGTTGTAAAGTCACAGAGCTAAATTTTTAATTAAAATGTAAGTTTCAAACAAAGTGAAGATAAAATCTACAAATGTTAATTCTTTTCATCTTTTATGAACTGCAGAAAAAAGAATAACATTTCATTTCAATTTTTTTTTTTTAAATTGAGTTACAACAAACAAGACTGTTAACCATACATTATAAATCAGGTTTCAGAAGGGCCACAAAAAAAAATTAAAGCTATGGTTGAGGTCATAGGTCAAGGGTCATAGTGAAAAGGATACGACCACCATGTTGTTATTGAGAGGCTGGAAGCAGCACGCATGCAGAGGTGCATGCTGGGGGTCTGAGACGGTACGAGCGCAGGTCCCGCTGCTCACCGTCCACAGACGGGCTGTGGCATCAAGGGAACACGACAAGATCAGGTCGTTGGACAGGGACCAGCTAAAATCTAAAAGTTGGGTAGTGGATAAAGAAGTGACAATAAGGAAATATTCCAATGACAGAATTTGAGATGACAAAGTAATTTTCTGATATAAGGGTATCAGGCTAAGGAGACGAATGCTTAAAAAATGAGACTCCTGACGGACATGCAAAGACCGACAACTTGCTTAAAATGAAACATCAGAATACGACTAAAGCTCAACATTGAGATTTTAAAATAAAAATCTGTAGTGTCACTTCACTTGTTCAATCTGAATGATAAGGAAGATATACTTTCTCATATGAAGCTTTCCTAGTTACATATGCCTCAAATCTGTTAAGCTGAAGATACATAAATATAGTAAATACAATTTTTGTTTTGTTTTCTTCAAAACATGTCCATCTTTTCTAAAGGATTGGTCCTAAAGGCATGTAGGTAAAAATACAATTTACAGGAGTACTGAATTTATTGAATTTATTACAGGAGCTCTGTCTTCACCTGTGATTCCCTTGGTGTGTCCCTTTAAGATACAGACCACAGTGGCAGGTGAAGGCAGGACCTGACAGACGGAGATGGTCTTATCCAGGGAGCTGCAGGCTATTCGGGACTTGTCATCATTGGCGAACTTCACCGCAGTCACTGAAATCAAGAATGTCGGTGTGAATCACTCTGTTAAAAACCACTAGTCTTTGAATTCACAGTTCTTTTGTATAATCAATTGGTGACAATTTCCATACCAGAGATGCCGGGGTATAATTTGAAGAAAAAAAAAAAATCTTTAGGTTATCATAAAATATTTATCCAAGCTTCTAACAACCAAAATTTAGCAGACAAGCTTTCATTCACTTTTAAGGAATTTGCTGTCTGTCTCTTTAAATCCACATGGATTCATCTTTTGGGGCTAAAAATGTGTTTCAAACTCTAGAAGGGTATCATCCCATCCAATGGATGTACTATAGAGGTTTTTGTATTTCTCATGTTGCATATATAAAGCTACCAATTCATAAACTAACTAGTATGCTCCTTGAAAATTCCCAATGAATGATATTGACTAAACTAAGGCACTTCTAACATATAACAAAAATCAAAATATTATTAAAATGAATAAAAAGTGGAAAATGTTACCAGCTCTTTGATGGTGATCAAAGATGTGATGCATGCCGGTGAAGGCATAGTTTTCCGACAGTGAAGTCCCTCCAGCCATTGCTCTGGAGAACGAGAAAATAAAACATGGATTAATTTCAACTTTGTTTGGTCTGCCAAGTACTGAATACAACAGTTTTCAGCCAAGATATGTGCCATCTTATGCTAAGTGCATCTCTGATACACTACTACATGAATGCTTTCCCTGAGAGTTAAGGTGGTGTCCTTTCTACTTGGCTGCGAAAAAATGTATCTCAATAGTCATAATTTAAATTACATACATTATTTGTATTTGTTGTTAGGTAGGACAAATATTATAGCTTGCCCTACCTAAAAACATGTAGTACCAGTACATGCAATTTGCATTTTGACTATTGAAATACAATTATTTGTAACGGGTGAATGAAGTAATTTTTATCGAGGCACTTAAAGGTAATACAAAGTTTTGGTATGCATGGGGTCATGAATTTGGTTCAAATGAACATATTGGAAGCATATGGGATCCTACAATATTCAGTGATCGTTGTCGTGGTTGAAATCGAGTCTAAAGTTATGAAATTGTAAATAATAACCTCTTTATAGCTCCCTCTCAAGGTCAAGATATTAATTGAGCTATAAAACGATGTTTCCTGATTAAAATCGACCGATTAGCTATTCCTGTTTGAAAATTACATATCACAACTACATATTCTGAGATTTTCATGGTCGCAGCTACCATTGCAGGGCCGTAGGCGCTATTTGAAATTTATCAAAATCTACCGGGAGCACCAGTAAATTTTTATATTCAATTTTTCTTGAAAGCAGAAGTGTTTTAGGGACTAAATTTTGTAGTGCTTATAATACATCCACATGGGCATCCAAATATATTAAAATTGTAAAGAATCACTATCCACCAAATTTTCAAAATTCCCCAAACTTTGTATTACCGGTACCTTTAAGTATAAATTTACATTACGAAAATGGCCTAATGTTAATTCAACCACATCTGATGTCAGTGAATAACGATGCAATACACATGGAAATTAACAAACGACTGTATGGCATTAGGACTCACTTGCTGGCCCCGGCATCTTTGGTAGGAACTAGTCCAGTAGGGTCCTCAGCCATCAGGTCCAGCTTGTTGCCCGAGCCACGGCTGTGCTGACGACGATGGGTCCGGATCTCACCCAGACTATCATCAAGCATCTATAACAAGGCATCAGAAAACCAAGATATTAAAGAAGGACGTACTGCACTACTTGAAGGCAGGGCCGTAGCCAGAGTTTGATGTTTGGTGGGGGGGGGGGGGGGGGAAGGGGGGGCACATACATGTAATTGATCGACGTCCTGGGGAGGGGTCTAAAAAAGTTCAACCGATCTTGGACATTTTGGGTGCCCCCCCCCCCCCCCCCCCCCCCCCCTGTGGCTACGAGCCTGCTTGTAGCTACTTGCGCCCTCTATATAGCAAACAATTCCTAAGCGGTTCCTGTTGGTGCGCCCCATGATCCCCCTTTTCTTATGTTAATTGAGAGCTGATTTGATGAGATAACTACCTGTCAGTGACCATGCAGGGAGGTCTAATCCCTCCTGGCCAAAATAGTGCAGACAGGCTTTTAATACCTGAACAGTGCAAATTATTTAGTACATAAATTATATTATCATAGTGTATATAGTGCATATTAACAAATTCATTCAAATATTCACCATTTTATCTGTTCAGATTTCAGTGCCCAAAAGGGAATTAATACGCGACACAATATGATCTAATGCCCTTCTGGCCCTAAGCAGACAAAATGATCATATCCTGACCCCTGACCCCTAATGTATTAGTTATATTGTTTCTTTGATACTATTCAAACTATCCACTCCCTCCAAAAATGTAAAGGATACAGCACAGAATTACTGTTTTTTACTCTCTCTCTTTTAAGAAGATCAATTTTATTTAATACTTATTTGTATTTTTACTTGAAAAATAAAATGTTATACTGTATAAAATGTTAAACACACTGCAAAAGGAAATCAATTGCTCATATGTACATACATAATGTTGACATTACATTCTGGCATATGCCAACATCATATGTTTATACACCATGTTGAAATATAACCTACAAACTGTTCTTTAATGAGTCATATCAAAACTACAGCAATGAGCACAGGAAGAAAGAATTCAGAATTACATATACATGTACAAATATACAGGACGTGAACAATGTGGAGAGTATATGACCTCTCTTAACCTAAAATGTAACTGATGTGATGCATGAATCCAATACAAGAGTGTAGAGTTATAAGCACCTACATACATGTACATTGTAATATCAACATGTATATATATATATATATATATATGTAACTCAAATAAAGAAGTTACTGTGTTGAAAAAATATGTTTCTTTACTTTGATCGTTTCATAGGAATCTCTTTTGCGGCAAGTAAAAGACTAGCAAACACCAAGTCTACATTGATATTTTCTTTGATATTTTCTTACAATGTATAATATGTTATGTGTATACTTGTAAAGGGGTCATTTTTAATAAGTCAATTAATGCTTTTCATGATCCCACCACTATTATTCATACGGTATGTATTTGTTATTGATTTGTAAAATTTGGTTCTAAAAAGGAAATAAATTGAATTGAAATGAATTGAACAAATTTAAGAAAATGGACAGATACATACAAACAAACTTTGAAATACATTAACATGCATCAATGCTCTCAATTAGAAGAAATATGAATGAAATATTTTGATATTAGACTCACATCGAGATTGGTGCGACTTCCTCGAATACTGGCACTTCTGCTCCACAGGCTACCACTATGAGAGTAAATGAAAACAGGGTTCAAACAGCACCACTCCCAGAAACGTTTAAATACATGTATCTGTCAGCTGTGTTTTCACTTTCACTAAATACCGTATTTCCACAGACTAACAAAACAGGAAGCTTTACAAAACCATTCACTTGCGGGGTGTTTCACCAAACTTGTCATCAACGTCAAATGATAGTTTTTGTTACAAGCTACTGAAATCCTTGCTTATATGATTGTTTATCTGCAGATTTGTCACTGACTTTTGTCATTTGTCATTGAAAAAAGGCTTTGTGAAACGGGTCACTGGTGTTAAAAGTTTGATATGAACCTACCACTGGTTGCATCAACAACGAAGGGCAAATATAGTTTAAAACTCATCTCAACAATTTTTTGGTTAGGCGGGTATTGAAAGCTGCAATGCTTTGTCTCATTTTGATCAAATAATAGTATTATCATATTGCAACATAATATTCTCTTTTCACTGTAATCACATGTCACTTTTTACTTAATACTTTTACTCATGTCACATCATGAATAACATTTATATTATAAATATTATGTTATTCTCTACAGTTTTCAAACAAAACATTTCCCTGAACATTTGAGAAATCAAAACCTAACAAGATTTTCTCTGGTATACATGTAAACAAAACATAAAAACTGAAATCTTGAAGAAATCATTGCATTTGTCTTCAACTTATCTTCATTAAACTCTTTTGAGATAAAACTTCTTTTTTTTCTCTTTGCAAAATAGAAAAATTCAATAAATTCACAACTCTTTTACTTGATAATAATAGGGCCACATCCAGAGAATGAAATTTAAGAAAAAAATGAAGAAAAAAAAAAATCCAGTTTCCTAAGGATATACATCATGAAAATTTAAAAAAAATCATGAAGACATCCATTTTCCCATGATCTTGAATTATTAATGATAACACCTCTAACAACAAAACATCCTAATTTACATAATACTGACTAACCTTTGGTCAGAGAGTGAGATACTGGCACCATACTTGTCAGTTAGGAGCTGCATTCTTTGTTTGAGATATTGCTTTCGTAACTGGGGATCAAACTGTTGAAATCAAGAGAACAGTAAATATTTTAAAATTAGAAACTAAATATTTCATAACATTACTTGCATCAACTGCTTTAAATTTGCATGCACTTTAGCTATTCCACTTGTATTACAACTGTAAATAAGAAAGAGTCATGCCATGAAACTTTTGTGTCACAGCACTTTTGCAAATTGTTACTAATAGCCATTTTAATAACAGCAAGAAACTTTCACAAATTGCAAAAATTGAGTGTTGTTATGTCAATTGTGATTCAGTTATTTTGTGGCATGAAACTTTCACAAATCTGATCTGCTCATGAAATTCACTGGTTTTACAGTAATTTGATATTGTTAGTTTGTAAAAAAAAATAACAAAAACGGATGCAAATTGCTGCAAATAATACATTTTACTAACCTTCTATAAATACAATTTTAAAGATAGCAAAATTAGGTACAACTGGGTAAAATATAACAAAGATGTAGAATCCAAAGATGCAAAATCCCAAACTGTGTACTCCATATTTGGAAAAATGTGTTAAGATTAGAACAAATAGCTTGTTAAACCTTTTTTTTTAAACTGGCAGATGGCAACAAGTATGACTTGCACTTTCTTCTTTAGTTATCTCTCTTTATCAACTAAGTGCTTCAGCGACAGTGAAAGGAAAAGCATTGCATATACATCTGTATCACATCTGTATCATTTACTTACTTGTACAATTGTACATGTAATTGATATATGATTTATATGAATAGAATCTTAAAACGTTATTCATTATAAGTATTATAACCGTTTTTGTTTTTCCTTACCCCAGCCTTGGCACTATCTCTCAACAGCTGACTCCTTCTTCGGATGTACAGCGTTCCTGTAAGATGAGGAAAATATGATCAGGGCAATGTAGTCTACATTTATGTATTCAGTGACACCTTGGTTTTCTATGTTTTTTACAAATCGCCATTTCACAAACTTGTGTACAATTTTGTACACTTGTGAAATAGCAATTTGTAAAAACATAGAAAACCAAGGTGTCACTGAATTCAGTGAACTCCCAGCAGGCACCTATTTAAATATGTAGATCGACACTGAACTAGACCTACCAGTAATCGCTATTATAAAGCCATCATCAAATTGGCAAGGCAAAAATCAGCCGTTCATACACCAGAATATTATGTGTGTTCCCACTTCCCAGCCAGGATCAACATCGCAAACTCTAGAAGTTTAACGTGTATAGATAGAATGTCTTCGTTTTTTTAGAAAATACTCCCAAAAAGATAAGAAAATTGACAAGAAACTAAGATTTAGTAAGAAACAAAACGACTTTTACTAGTTTTAAATGAACTCCTTTTAAATCATGACCGTTAAAGCCTTCATTAAAGCCGCTATTTTGAACAATTGTGGGTCCAAATGGTCAAAGTTGTGAACAAGCGCCAAGTTTCAACCCATCCGGCCCGATCCAAAGTCCAAACTAGTATTGCTAGCCTTCGTGACTAGCACGAGACGAGGTGTCGCCGCCCCGGTCTCTTGGGCAGATATGCCATGGCAGAGTCGCTGGCTGGAGCTGGAGATAGGGCGTGTCCCTCGAATGGGGATTAAATATTAGGAGGGATACTTACTAAACTGTGGATTATTTGGCGTTCTATATGTGTTGTATTTAGCATCTATAGCTAATACTTGCTGCCACATCGTAGTCATGTTTGAGTCGGGATATTTTCCCTGTATTTTCGTGATTTTAAAAATGTGTAAACAAAGGTTGGTTGTCTCTTCACTTCTGAAATACGCTATGGTGTATGATATGTGTAAGTGTGAAAATTAAAAAGGAAAGAATTGCATTCATGAAGACGGTGGTGAACGGTATTCCACTTGATCTGCGAGATTGTTGATTTATTGGAATTAACCAGCCCAGCCCCTCCGTTCCCTTCAAATAGCAATATATTTTTTTATACTTCAAAACAACATTACATTTGATTTGTTAAGAAGTAATGAACATAAGTGTCCCGTCAGTTTTCCTCATTTTTCTCTGTTTTTTTGGCAAATGCATGAAGAAAAACATCCATGCTAGGAAACTTCCTGTCGTTTCAACAAATTTTGTTTCTTTTTTACAATCATCTATTGTTTCATTTTTTCCTGCAAATCCTGGTGCACATACCACTTCAATGACACACATAATCAATAACACTAGCATTCTTTCAATCCTTTGAAAATCATGACAAAATTCATAAAATGTATTGATGGCAGAGCCAGGAGCAGGGGCGGCAAGGGAGGAGGCCTAATTCGTGAGTAAATATTTAGTTAGCGGTGACTCAGCCGCCCGGCCATATAAGCGAGGGGAGGACGGGGGAGCTCAACAAGGACACAGGACATGTATACAAGACAAAAAGGGAGTCCCCAATATTTTGATTGGTACCAAAGAAAAAAGATTGTGGTGTACATGTACTGTCCAGTTCTTAAAAATGTATAAAATGATGATAACCCCCAACATTTTATTCCTCATGTGATACCAAATGACATATACACTACACACAGAAGAAAATAACTCATACACCATTGTTTGTTTTGTAAGATATCCTGATTTATTTCTCTTAATAAAGTATACTCATAAGAAACAATATCATATCAGAAATTTATACTCAGAAATTTTAAGAGAAAATATTCGAACCTAGTCTCTCATAACGTGGAAAGGAAGAAGAAAATTCACATTGCTTCTTCCATCATAAAAGAAAAGAAAAAAACATATACTGTGAATAGATACACAGAAATGTGTAATAAGGTATGCTAATTTAGTGCTATATCCACATTTAAGTTCCAGTACGTACACACATGCATCATATTCAGCAAATGCATTACATCCATCTGGAAATGCGGGTTCACATGCAGATATCATAAATGTCACTACGTAATTTAATCAGAAACTTAAAGCTACGGTACGTTAATTTATTGTTTTACATGTTTTTGTTCACATATGCAGTCCTAAAAATGATTTTAAAACCATAATACTATAATATATGCCGTGTGGACTGTGTATGGCATGATCTATATGTTGTTGCATGAACTTGAGGAGACGAGTCGAGAGATATTCTGCACTTACATCTACACATGGCTTCCCCCAAACTCCCCTCCTAATACTTTCACAGAAAGTGATGCAGGCGTGCTCAACATCTTGACTAAGTACATAAGGTCTTCTTCATATCGGAAAGTGTGGAGCATCTTCAAAATAATGTTAATTTATATATCACAAAGCAATACCATTTAAGAGCAACTCTGCTTTGTGCTTTCGGGTTCCTTAATGGATCATTTATCTAGCTGGTGAACATATAGGAGAAGAAAAAAATACAATAGAGAATTTAGTGGAGGAAAATTAACATTTATGACTGGAATACCCGTCAAATTACCACCAGTGTCAAAGTGCTATATCATTAACACAGGAAACCGAGGTCAGATTTACGAACGAGGATTACAGGTAACCCCGACACCACACAGTTATCACTGTTTTTCTCACCACCAACACTGTTCAACAAAGCACCTCATCTATGAATTGTTCTTCCAAGATCAAAGTTTTGCCATGATTTTTCTGAAAAGAGTGGAATGTACCTCACACACCAGCATGGCTCCACCTATCAGTAGCACAAGTAGAGTTAGTATGGATAAATCAACTGCATTTCAAGCTTCCGAGCAGTATATTTATTGTCTTCCAGTAGTCTTAATTAAGTCACCTTATCTCTATCAACTATGAATGCAACTGAGAATCACTGTAATACCTAACAGAAACATACAGCTTTGGAGTTTCCCTTCCCTATCTCCAAGAATCTAGACAGATTGGTACATCGTTGCAAATATAAGTAAATATGACCTATGAAGTGTGGTCGGGGCCTATTCATAATTATACCAACATGGAAACCTTGTGATGCTTACTTCTTTCTCTAAGACTTGTTGATGGCTAAAGAGATTGTCGTAGGTTTGCACAACAGAGAAGCAAGTTACCTAGGCAAATTCTTTTGCTTTAGCTTTGTTTTACTGATTTTTACATACATTAACCAAACTAGTTCTTTCTTACCTACTTAAAAATTATGAGGGTGAATATAATACAATTCAGCATTTACCACAAAATAAATTAAGACACGTTGTGGACAGAATAGATATTTCTCTTTTTTCTTCTTTCAAATTCAGCTAATCATAATCAAGGACCTAAACAAAAAATATTTAAAAAAGAGAGAGAAAATCTTCCATCAATAAAAATTAAAACAAATCTTGACAGGATGACATTGATACACTACATCAGTAAAGTGACACCACTTTTTTTTAGTTTATCTAAAATATTCATAGTTGCGTGCAGCACTTCTATTAATAATACCTTAAATATTTTAAGAACAGAATAATATATAAATTTAAGACAACGTTGGTCATTTGCACCTCGTTTATAACTAAATATATTTTTTCATTTAAAAAGTGTTTGCCCAGTGTGGTCCACAGGGGGGTTTAAACATGTACATGTAACAGAGACAGTTTTAAATCTTTAATGTACAGGTTTGAAAATTAGCTACAGGTCTTCATACTCTTTCCATGTTTCAATTATAAATGCTTGAATTTTTGTTTGTGGACCGCCCTGATTTGCCCGTTACAAATAGTGCTTTACAAAGAAAATAATAATACATACAATAAAGATGAAGGCAACAAATATAGTAATAATATTAAAAGGTTGCCACAACCTGGAGTTTGTGGAAATAACTTGATGAGTTTCTAGTCAAGTTCAAACCAATTTGAAAGTGCTTTTTTATGACATAGACGGAAGCATCCTCAACAGGTTAAAATTACATATTTGTGGCATTTTTTTAATGCTACGTTATCACAAAATGAATCTCATCACCATGCTCTTACTCAATAAATTTTGAGTTTTGCTCTTTTATCAAACTATCTTCTTTAAGGAAATAACGTAACGACCTGACAAACAACTTAAATATACATGCAGTTCTGGGATACATCATTATCACTTGTTCACTGAACAATTTTTGTATAACTTTGGCAGTGGACACCTCAAACTCAAATCCCCTTACGGTTTTACAAATGGTTGGAACAGCCGATGAAAAATCATTTTAACTCATATTTTACTCAAGGGTGGTACATGAGCAACAATTTAATATGTAAAGGACATACTTAAAGCCTATCAGCACTAATTTGGCCAGGAGGGATTAAATATCCCTGCATGGTCACGGACAGGTGGTTATCTCATCAAATCAGCTCTCAAGTATTAAACATAAGAAAAAGAAGATCATGGATGATGGGGAACCTACGGTCACCAATTAGGCATTGTTTGCTATATAGAGGGTGCAAGAAGCCATAAGTAGTGCAGTGGGGCTTTAAAGTGATTATGAGCTATTCAACATCCACACTGTTGGCCAGTTCCTTCACAAGCATCCTCCATTTTACTTTAAAACAATTTATGTGTAAAAGTACATGAAACTGACTCTAGGATATTAAAGTGATGATAAATAAGCGGTGTCTGCAGGTAGAAAATAAGTAAATGCAGAGATACCGTGCAGACTTGAAGAGTCAGAAACAATGATATGATGTAAAGAACAAGTGAGGGAGAAAAGGGGAAGAGAGAGAGAGAGAGAGAGAGAGAGTGAGAGAGAGAGAGAGAGAGAGAGAGAGAGAGAGAGAGAGAGAGAGAGAGAGAGAGAGAGAGAGAAAGACTTCAACAGAACATAGTTTGATTCCCCAAAAGTAGTAGTAATATAGTAATAATGATGCTGCTGCCTAATAATGGCCGTTAATTTAACAACAGAAAAAGTGATCAATGCTTCTGGAAATCTACGGCAGAGGCACGACACATTGTTGTCTGCTTTACATGATTGGAATGAGTGAAACAACTACAGTTGGAAAAGGATATATATCTATTTCCAATTTAAAAGACCTTAAAAGCCTTGTAGTTTCATAATATTCATTCTAAAGCCACAAGTTCCTTGACTAACCACGCTGTACTTCTTCCTTTCCCTCTTGCATCTTGTAGTATAGCATATGCTCCTTTTGCCATTTAGATGTGATGTTTTAGAGGAGTGAAGAGACAAACAAGAAATATAATTAATTCATGTAGTGGTATCTACAGTGAAAACATCTATTACTCTTAGAGAATAGTCTTCACAAGACAACAACCAAGATTTTATTCACTATCCAAATACTACAGCCATTTTTCCTAGTTTAAAAAAAAAAAAAAAATCAAATTCCACAAAGAGCAAAATCGACCCCTCAAAAGTACATCTGCATTGATCGACTCATATTACTACTGTTTTCCAACCTCTCTTTGTTTGTGCTCTTAAGCATTGCAGGAATTATACTGGAAGACATCTCCAACACGATCGAAGCAAGGGTCAATAAACCTGCACTGTATTCCAACTACCAGCCCATCTAAAGTGATACTACAGTCACATCGGCGACACCAGGGCCCTGTTTCACAGAACTTGTCATCGGTGACAAATGACAAGTTTTTGTTATAAGCTAGTGTGATCCTTGCTTCTGATTGGTTATCAGCAGATTTGTCACTGATTTTTGTCATTTGTCATTTAAAAAAGGCTTTGTGAAACGGGTGGTCGTTTCAAGAAACCAACTTCATGACAGTCATATCTTTGTCCGCGACCTACAGAGATGTCAGGAAGCGGACAACGGAAGCGACGAGTCTCGTGTCGAGGAAGTTGTCGCTCGTCTTGGCAAAGATGGTTTTGTGAAGATCAAGTGACAGCGTCGAGATGTCGTTGATCTTGTACATATGACGGTTTTGTGTAATGACCCCCAGACTGACAACAGATCAAATGTAATAATCCATTACCCCGAATAGCCATGAATCAGTTAGTTTGAAATCAGTTTTGAGTTGGTTTGTCGGTGTGACTGAGGTATCGGTCTCGACATGCTCCTGTTAACTACATTTCTTCCTCCACTAAAAATGCCCCCTTTCAATTCAAACAAAGACTGCATGTGACAAGTAGACAATGGGATGATAAACAATAAATAATACACACAGATTCTCTCTCCAAAAGAAATTCATACAACGGGAATATTTTAATACGTGTTGATCGATTCCATTTATACAACATGGACTGGAATAACTATATACGGCTCCTGAAGTCCATGCAAGCCGTGCGTTTGTCATGTCCACGTTCCACTTTGTGAGCTCTGTATTTGGCCGCTAAATAGCTAGTAAGGCACACCTATCCCTACAGGCTCGCATGTCAAGCAACCATCTCCATGACGTTGCTCTTCTCCTGTTTCCTTATTAGAGCACAGGCTTCTCTGAAGTCCTTGACCGTTCATCAAGATTGAACAGAGCGTGTTCGCTTGGAGTGAGAGTGAGCAGTGAAGTGTTTTGATGGAGTTGCTGCTTCCGATGTTGTTGCCCGTTCATTCCAGGTGATGCAGTTTGCCTCAAAGGATAGTGTTTACTTGGAGTGCACTTGATGTGAGGGTCACCACGAGGTGTTTGTTGCTTTGGTGGTGGCTTAGTTTGGAACTGTTTTTGGCGATGTGTGTCTCGGGTGTGACTCGTATTGCGACAATGTCCGGTGGTTGAGATCTACAACAGCTTCAGCACCTTGCCAATTGCAATGGTTTTACCTGCAAAGATGAAGGGATCCCAGAGAAGAGAAGTTCTGTTAGGCATCCCATTATTAACATTTTCACAAACTAATCACATGTGCAACAAGAACAGCTGAAAGTAGTAAATGTCAACAACCACAAAGAAAACATTTAGGAATGAAATACTTAAAAAAAATAATCTACATGTAAACTGACATTTTAGACAGCAAACCATGGACTTACAATTACTCATAACAAACCTAGCTGTCAGTGGATTCTTAAAAGTAGAATAAATAAGAGACCATGTGAGAATGAAGAGAGAGAACAGATAGATAGCTATGAAGGATAGATGAAGCATATCTCTTCACTCTCAACAAGAACCAGCCCATCATATATTTGATATTTTTACAAAAATGAACTGCATGAATCAAAAAGGGCATAAGAAGCATATCCTGGACAACAAATTAAAGCCTGTCTGCACTAGTTTGGCCAGGGGGATTAGACCACCCTGCAAGGTCACTGACAGGTGGTTATCTCATCAAATCAGCTCTCAATTAACACAAGAAAAAGGGCATCATGGGGGACCAACAGGCACCGATTAGGCATTGTTTACTATATAGAGGGCGCAAGTAGCTATAAGTAGTGCTGTGAGGCTTTAAAATCTGCATCAACACCGAGAAAATCGTTTACCTTCGTCTCTTAGAGTGAAGCGGCCCATTTGTGAGAATTCTTTGAAGGTTTCCATACAGAGGACTCCCGTTGTCTCCAGCCTTGCAATGGCTACCTGATCCTGTTTGATGAAGCGCGGTCGTTGCTTCGTCTTGGCCCCCGTCTTCTTGTCTATCAGAGCAATGATTTTCTGAATTACGGAATGAGGAGAAAGAGACAAAGTGGTAATGATAATACCAGAGGTAGTGAAATTACCAGAGGCAAAACATTAACATTTTCATCGGGAATCCAGATGGAAATTTTAGGGGTTCACGTATGATGAATCCCAGTTAATGCCTGTTAAAGGTAAAGGCTGGTAGTGGTAAAATTGCAGTTCAAGGGTTTTGGGTGCAAAATATCCATTCAATATTGTCTAAATATTGCCTTCAGAGGTTTAGATGGCAATACTTCAACCTGAATTCGCCAACAAAAAGCAGAAATATATGCCTAAATGTTCAATGTTGAAGTGCATTCGCGATATCTATCCAGACTGGATGGATATGATAATTTACCAATTAGTAGGCAGTTTTCCTGCAAAACTTGTATCATCACGTATTAGTCAAAACATGTTTTTTCACATGATTGGTAATAAGAGCTTCCATTTCATTTTTTGAGAGGGGGGCGTTTCCAAAAACGATCTATACCTTTAAGGTTGATCAATACAATATATACATATCCTTGCTGCAACAGTCAAGGACCCTAGTATTAATTGAACCAAAGTATATTGATATTGCTCCTTAACCAAGATATATTCTCTTTCTATTCTCTGCGTCAGTGTGGGTGTGTGTGGGTTTTAACAGACATGTTTCATTCACATGTGACTATTTACGTCTAGTCTAGGACCAGCCTTCAACGTCATCACCCAAAAAGACACGACTCTGTTTTCAACCTGGGACCAATCACAGTCAGTTTGTAGGCGAAGACAGAGAGCCGATCATACCACAAACATTACCTCTACACCAACTCCCATCTCATACACGGACAGAGTCCGCTTCTGATAACAACTGCCAAGTGAACATTTCTTCTGATCAGCATATGACGTTGTAAAGGCCATAGTTACTTTGTGTATCCGGTTAACCCTCAACAGTATATGCCGAGGTTATACTTACGGTGATTTGAACTTCCTCGCAGGCATTATGGATGTGAAGCACTGCACCATAACCTGGACAGATAATGGACTTATATTCTACAATTGCAATCTGTAATCAAAGAAAGAAAGAAGCAAATGCATACCGAAACATAAATTTATAATATCAAAATATAGCAATACTAACCAATTCTCTAAATGACTTGGATTAAGTCTTTTAGTAATCCCGCCAACGATTCACACAAACTAGTCGCAACTTGTTTAGATCACTTTACATTGCTTATTCAAATTCCAAGAAAGTATGGCTTACAGTCTAAAAATTGAGGAGCCAAATTTTTGGACATCATCTTCAGACGGAAATATCTTTCCTGCACAAAGCTTTCATATTTTCATAGTTTAGACCTAAAAGTCTTCTACATATTACATACCAAAGTAAACATTTCGACAGAGTGGTAACTAAAATGATACTGAATTGTCAAAAGAATTATATAAGAGAAACTAATTGGCAACAAACTTAAAGCCCCACTGCACTACTTGTGCCTTCTATATAACAAACCATGCCTAATCTGTGACCATTGGTCCCCCATGGTTCCCTTTTTCTTATGTTAATTGGAGCTGATTTCATGATAACCACCTGTCAGTGACCATGCAGGGAGGTCTAACCCCTCCTGGTCAAACTAGTACAGATAGGCATTAAAATGTCATTCAGAGCAAACAATTAATCTTAGATGTTAGACAGAAGTTATGAGAGGGCCTGAAATCATCTAAAATGAGCTTCTTGTAGCCTGGAATAAGACACAAAAATAATTGCCAGGGCTTGAATTCAGGATTTTGCCTGAAGACTGGCACCCCTGATTAATAACAACATGTTGTATCAATCATCTTAATATGAACCTCACCTGTGCATCAAACATTTTGGAGGTATGGCACACATCTGTCGTATCACACAGGACAAAACCAGGACACACGTCCTGCGAAAAGAATCCATGAAAAAGAAAAGTATTAAAAATAAAAATAAATAAAAAAAGATCTGCTGCATCTGTACCGCACAACAGTAGTTCATCTTATGACTACATTGCAGGTATAGCATAGTATACATCCCGATACAGCACTAATGTCTTCTGGTAAAGCATTAATCTACATTTGCCACTCCATACCCAGGAGAAAAATGGAAGCCTGGTAGGATTACGAAAGCCTTTGTGTTAGTAATTGCCATATGCCCTTATTATGACTATATGGTAGGAATACTCCCCAAGGAGTGGAGGTGGTGCACATTGTGCATGAATGAATCCAATGACTGGGGTAATATTAACTGTAAAGCTATTAGAAACGATATTTCCTATTAAGCGCTGTATAAATCCAGATTATAGGCATCGAATCAGACTTATTGTATATTATAGAATGCTTATGTCATGATATAAGTAACAATAGGTATGATTTAATGATCGCAATTTACAATATATCTAAGCCAAATGTATTTGAAGTTATATCAGTTTTTCTACAAGATATTCAAACACCATTACGCGTGTTAAATGAGACCAAAATCTACTAGAATCTGGTTTGTAACTAAAGCATGCTTCATCATAACAGAGCACAAATGATAAAACTTATTCAACAGCGCGGAAAATTATCACAGAAAGAAAATTAAAATACTATGACTTCATTTTAACTGATTGACATACATAAATCATCACCTGCTCAATATTCAATTAACTGGGCTCTGTCTTAAAAAGAGTGGATATCAATTATGTACTCAAGAGATAGGAGACTGCAAACTTTCGATCGATTAGAGATCCAAATCAATCGCAACTGTTTATAAGATAGGGCCTTAAGACAGGGCCTTATCAGTGTTGCATGTTTTAAAAAAATACATATTTTCTTTTACAATGAAATATCTTGCCATAACACTTACATCTTCTTCTACCCCCCTAACTTTTAGTTTGACGTTTTCTCCTGTTCTTGCAAAGTTGGTTTCGTCTTCATCTGAGATGATTTGAAGGACTTCTACGTTCGTCTGTAGGAAGAGAATACAAGTCAGAGAAATAAAACATTACATTTTTGTTTTCTAATTAGGAAGGTGGTACCCGCTGGGCTAAAAGAGATTTGGTTTCTATTAGAAAATCTGTTAATTCAACCCCTTATGATCATGTTGTCAGAGTTGCACTAATAAAAACCATTTCTTTCTACTTTTAGAAGATCCCATAATGTTGACATATGGCATCTCCAGAATGATCATTCAACATTTATCACCTTTTTTTCAAATTTCATGAATAATTCAGAGGCAAACATCACCTTTTAACAACCCCAGAAGTTACACGACACACTCGGCAAACTAAACGTATCAATGTGGACTCCATCCACATATTCTTTATCATACATGACAGGTGAATGATATATTCAGTTCAACTAGGTTACAAGGTCTTTGGGAAGAATACGCATAATTGTGAAGACATCTATTACATATCAAAGTATGTTTCATACAAGATGAAGATAAATCAAGGTGCAAACTTACCCTGTTGGGCATTAGGGTATATGTTCCTCCTTTCCTTAAGTTCCCTGATTCCACCTTACCTAGTAAGATCGTACCCATGTCCTGTAAGAGAGAAGGATATATAGGGAGAGAGATGAGAAACATACACAGATGAACGATAATCAGGAGTCTTTAAAACTTGTTCACACAAGTTCATTTCTTCACATGTGCACAAAATCATTCCAGCTTACATGTTTGATTACTTGGTAACCGGATGTCAGGCAGAGACTGGAATTCTTTAGATGTAAAAGAGAGGCACTCATTGCAATGAGTGCATACTTCATACATTACCGTAATAAAAAAATAAAAATAAAACAAATCATTTTTTTTAAAGTTTCGATTTATGCCCCTCCACCTGGCGCTATGCCTGGCAATGTCTCCCAGCTCAGTAATCGGTGTGTTGACTCACCACTCGGAAACTAGAACAACACTCAAATTTGTCTGTCATCTTGGTTTGAAAGTAATCTTTCTGATAGATCTCAATATGTAGTTTATAATAATAATTCCTCCAATTTTTCTTCTATTACACACGGCGTACCACAAGGTTCTATCCTAGGTCCTCTACTGTGTTTTAATTTACATTAATGATCTTACACATTCAACTGCACCTCGCAGTTAAATGAAAGGCCCTCCCGCGTGGGTTTTTTAACACGGACCTGGCTTGCTGCCGACAGAGTCGGCAAAAAAAAAAAAAAAAAAGGGGTGCGGTTGATACACGAGGGCGGTTTATACAACGTTAATTACGGTAATAAGCAATTTGGTGTCATATAAAAGTTGAGTGCCACTTCATAATGGACAATGACATGTGGAAACAAACAATTTCCTGACTAAATAACCTTTTATTCGATGCTTAAAAGTAATCCAGCATTGGTAAAGGTGATGGGACAAATTGAAATGTGTTCTACTTAGTGCATCTCTAAACTCAGTCCTAACAGGTATAATCTATTAGAACATTCATAAATAAAACTGTAAAATTGCTCATAGCAAAAAACAAATAACCTCAATCAGCAACAAAGAAGCAAAACCAGTCTCAAGCTTCTGATATCTAGTCTTAAAGGGATTGGGCAACTTTGTCTCAGATTCTGAAACAAAATCCTGGATTTAGCTCATGCTGCAATGATAATTATAACCCTTTAGGCCAGTTAGGAACCCCATGACTTTTACAAGCCTGTCTGATTATCAAGATATTTATGATTGGAAATCGAAGTCAAATTTTACGTTTTCCTAACAGTTTTCATAACACTACAGTCTAATGGGAAAAGCGAGTATGGTAAAACCGGTCACTCAAAGATTTTTACTTTTTTAAGGCACTACTTGATCATTTTCAAGTGCAATTTTTTTAGGGCTTCAATATTACACCATATCACAGACACTGATAACATGTAGGGCCGTGCATCTCAGATTTAACATTGTTAAACGATTCCTTTAACTGTCTTGACCACACCAACCGATTGCCAAACAAGTGCAATCAAAGCTTCCCTCCTTGTCTCAGTCTCATCGGAAGAAGGAATTAGAAGTTGGTATAAACAAAAACAAAAGGTGAAGTTTTGCCAGGGCAGCAACCTCTCATGCCCGGTCTTGAATACAGCATTGCAAAATCGGCCGGGCAACGGCTGGAAAAAGCGGCATCTCGGAACGGTTCCCATGACGACGATGCGACTCACCTTGTACCTATCTGTGATGGGTAACCGTAGAGGTCCTAGAGAGTTCCTGGCAGGCAGTGGGGGTAGATCATCTATGTACTTGATGAATGGTGACCCGGTGTACCAAGGGCACTTGTCGGACTCCGTCTGGAGGTTGGCCCCCGTGATCCCCGACACAGGAATGAAATGAATGTCTTTTTTGGGATTGAAGCCAACCTTGCGGAGGAACGGAAGCAACTTCTCCTTGCACTCTTCGTACCTAAAGCAGCAAAGATAAAAAAATCATGTAACAGAAGGTTGTAATAAGATGGATTCACTGGCATTTCAGAGTTTAATGGTGGTTATTTTACCTGACTGCTAAGAAAGCCTTAATGCTTGTAGGTAAGCAACCAGAGGACCGACGGCTTTAGGTCCTCTCTGAGGGACCAAGTGGCTTTGAGGCATTTTACAGAGTGCTAGAGAAACAACTGCTCAGTTTGTAATTGAGCGAAAACATCTTGGCCAACTTGACAACTACATTCATATTTTCTGCAGTCAGGTTACTATGAAGGAGGCTTTTTTACACTTAGCATTTTAACATCTGCAGTCTTGTTCAGATATGACTTGGAAAAACCGTTTTTTTTTATAATGACATAAATATAATACATTTTATATGTGTATATCTTATAACACATTTCATTTGACAGATCAACCTTGAAGATTCATCAGTGTTCTCCCATCCAAACGGCATGACTCAGCTCATTAAAGGAGCTACACTAAGAAAATTCACTAACAACTCATAATTAGAACAAATTACATATGGATGGAAAGATTTTCTCTTGAAAAACACGAACAATTTGCTGAGAAATCATATAGATATCATGGAAAGGCGTAAAATGCAATTTTCAAGACCCTCCTTAGACCCCCGAACTCCCCTGAACGTAAGTCAAACACACAAGCGTAGCGAGCTCTGAATAGTGACATCACACACTGGACGAACAGCTCAGTGCCGTGTAGCAGTATGCAGCTAGCCAGCCGTGTCCCGTATGTGACGTCACAAATATTGACGCTCTACAAAGGACCGCTGAAGGCAGAAAATCTGGATCTCAAAACTAACATTTTTGAGAGTTGATTACTGCGGGCCCCAAACATATTTTGAAGAGAAGAGTTGTTGTATTTGATCGGCAAGGCTTCCCCTTCGCAATGATATGAGTTTTGCATCAATTCAAAACACTTTTGATTCTTTGTGTTGCTACTTTAAATATAGAAAGAACACCACACTACTTGTGTACACTCTGAGAGAGAGAGCTAGAGGGGAGGATGCGAGAGAAAAAGAGAGTGAGAAAGGCAGAGAAAGACAGAGACAGACAGATAGAGGTTTGGGGAGAGGGGGAAAGAGAAGAGACACTAGAGAGTGAAGAGAAAGAAAAGAAGGGAAGAGAAGGAAAAGAGGGGAACATAAAGAAAAGAGGGGAAGATAAAGAAAAGAGGGGAAGATAAAGAAAAGAAGGGAGAGAGAAAGTGAGAGAAAAGAGAGAGAGAGAGTGGACTTTGGGTCCCTGGCTCTTAGGATGATAATTTTACCTTTTGACTGACCACTCTACTGTAGGGTCATCCATTTTATTAACGAGAATGACTAGATGCTTGACTCCTGCCGTCTTCGCTAACATTGCATGTTCCCTTGTCTGGCCTCCCCTTTCAAAACCTGTTTCAAATTCACCCTTTCGGGCAGATATTACCTATGGGGCAAAAAAAGAAAAACAACATTAGTACCTGTATAGAGTGCGTTAGAGATAATACAAAACTTATAAATAAGCTACATTATATCAAAGACTGGTGATAAAATTTGCTTCGAACCTCATAAATTGAAAAAAAATACAAATACAAATTTGAAATGAATGAAATGAATGTACGAAGGGCATTTTATCAACTGTGCTTCTCTTTACCCTGGTGTATAAATGGGTACTGGAAAATGGGGTTGAAAGGGGACATCAGTCTATTTTGTTGGTCAATTGTTGTGCTTTCAAAATTCTTGTTTTATTATATTTTATCTACAGTGAATGATAGAAATGGAAACAATTCTTATACCCTAGGGCACGAAACGCTTAGAGACATCATTGATTTAGCTCATGCTGCAATCATACTTATAAATCTTTAGGTCAGTCAGGAATCACATGACGTTTACAAGTCGATCACCCGTCTGATTAACAAGATATTTTTGATTGGAATTCGAAATTTCAAAAACTGTTTTCCCAACGGTTTTTATTACACCTCAGTCTATTGGGGAAAATAAGTATGGTAAACCCGGTCACTCAAAGATTTTTTTTTTGAGGCATATTAGATCATTTTGAAGTGCAATTTTTTTAGGGCTTCAATTTAACACCATATTACAGACGCTGATAAAACATAGGGCAATGCATCTCAAGTTTGGCATTGTTAAACAATGCCTTTAAGCACTATATAAACGCGGAATATTATTATTATCGATATTTGTCCCTGTTCACCATGCTTGGCAGGAGAACCATTGATCAAGGATTCAGTGACGCAAAGACGTAACTCCAAATTTAGCCAACATAAGCATTTGATATCAAAATGTTCAGAAAAATGCGGGCTTTCCAGGAACCACAGAGACTTAACTCCACCCGACACCCCATTGAAGTCAATGACTAGTGAAACATAGGCCCAAGTGCTCAGTGACACATGAACCACTTTTTCTCAAAATGGCCAAAATGGAGTTACGTCTTTGTGTCACTGACCAGTCTTACTCACCAGTACAGCTAAATCAGCTTGGGCAGCACCACCAATCATGTTGGGTACGAAGCTTCTATGGCCAGGGGCATCCAGGATTGTGAAATGTTTCTTTTCCGTCTCAAAGTACGCTCGACCGACCTCAACCGTCTTACCCTTATCGCGTTCCTCTTGGTTGGTATCTAATGCCCATGATAAGTACCTTTGGATTGAAGAAGATAAAACATGAACATTTGTAAATCATAAATAGTTTCAAAAACTTTTTTTCTAAAATGTTGTGTATATCATCACACACAAAATATTTGGCAAGAAAGAAGATTTTATATATACAGTGAAACCTGTCTATAAAGACCACCAAAAGGAGACAATAGGCTTTATAGGCAGGTTGTCTGTATGTACAGGTTCCTTTAGAACATGTTTCAATGAGAAACCATTTTCCAGGGAAACAAAAAATGTGGTCTCTGTAGACAGGTGGTCTTTCTATACAAATGGTCGTTAAAGCAGGTTTGACTGTATCCACATTTCTATTTTAAAACATGAGCCCTAGAATGAACTAGACAACTCAAAATATTGATTTTTCATTTTATAGTCAAGCCTTTTATTAACCGGGCGCCGGGCGATTTTTACCATTCGGTCCCTGACTTTTGGCGCCCGGTAAGACGGGGAAAATGAGTACCGGGCGCCGGTCCTTTTTTATTTCTGGCGCCCGGTCTGGGAGAATTAACATTTTCTGTTTCATAAACTTCCATGTCTAGCACAAAATGTTCACAAATGTGACAAAAACTTACTTGATACGAGTTAAACGTGGACTGAATGAACCCTAACAAATCATTATATAATGAGAATCCTAATTAAAATCGCCCAGAAACAATTGCAGCGGCCGCTATCTCCTACTCCTAGCGGAGTATCCTAGCGGAGTACGGAGCACACAATACAGGGGATGTACACCACTCAAAGACGAGCGCATTTCCCCAAGCCATGCATACACACACAAATGACATCAGTGCTGTACTGCACTACACACACAGTGTCAGTACAAGAAAGTCTCGATGTAACTTCCAAAAATCCATCCCAAAAGCCAAATTTTGCTGTCAAAAATGCGGAATCGGAGCCATATTTCCAAAGCTCACGGGGGTTTAGCCCAGTTTTAAGAAACAGTTTCATCAAAATAGCGCTAAAAATCAAGAAATCAGCGATTTTGTTGCCAGTTTTTTTGCCTATCGCATGCCCTTTGGATGTAATGGTATCTTCAAAAAGCCAAATGAAAAACAGAAAACCGGACCTGCTGATGCATTGACTTTATGTACAAAGTTGATTGCAACTCCAGACTTGCCTTGATTCAGCGGCCCTCGTACTCATTGACTAAAATTCTGTGATGTTTTAAATAATGGATTTTTCTGATAAAATAGGTAAATATATTTAACAAATCTTTTTTTTATTCTTATTTTATTATTATTATTATTTTTTTATTTTTTAATTTTTTTATTTTTTTATTTTTGTAAGTGACAGGTCTAAATAACAAACATGTTAAACAGGCAAAATCTGTTTTTTTTACCTAAAATATGCTTTTTCAAGCTGAATATGTTTTTTTGAAAGTGACAGGTTGGCAGCTAGCTCTGCATTGTCATTATAGATGGTTTTTCTTAAGTATTTTTTTATAAAAATAATTTAATTCCCCCCTTCCTAACATTTTTCAATTTTTGACATTTAACGGCATGAAAATAGTATTAAACATGAACTACAAGTCTACAACAACTACATATGACAGATTTATCCAAGGTATGAGTGATTTAATATTAGAGTGCTCAAAATGTAAACTAGAAATTAAACTACCGTATGTATAAATAAAAGGTAACGTTTAACAAATAATTTAAAAGAATACATATTTTCATCAATTTTGGAAACGGCTCCTGGTCCTGGAAAACGGCTCCCGGTTCTCTAAAAAAATTAAGGACCGGGAGCCGCTTTTTCAGATATTTGGCTCCCGGTCTGCTTTGACTTAATAAAAGGCTTGTTTATAGTATTATACAAGAGGACCATTATCATCTGACCATTATCTAAAATCACAGAGAATTTCAGCTGTCTCTTATATTTACAATAAAATAGAACCAACAATTACAGCTATCAAGGTAAAGACAGTGGTTGAACAAATGCCTTTTCCTTGGAGTGCCTTCCAATTTGTGATATAATAAATGGAGTGCACCCAGATTCCTTTACAAAAGTTGAGCTTATTTTTGTTTGCAAGTTTAATTCAAGTCATGCCTCGCTACTTGCCATATATGAACACCCTTCAAAGATATGTTTGGTCCTTTGGCACATCATCAATTCATGTCTTTTTGATGACGCTCATGAGTTATCCTTGTGTTTTTCTTCCTTTTGTGACATTATGAATCAACTTACCAACTCTCCCTGTTCTTTTCTTTAGCCTCTCTTTCATATTTGTCTAGTGTCCTCTTGTCTACGCCTCCTGTAAGATACCTGTAGGTTTCACATGAAAACAAGATTTACAATGTTGTTAATCTTCATGCACGATTGAAATGATATCACCAATAAATCAGTAAACAAATTCATTTTACTTTTAAACGGTCTTTCAGAACTATACAATTTGGAAACTCTGAAACTTTACAACACAGTTCCAAGCCATTACTTAAAGAATTATCCCCAAACTGATGCCAACCAATTTTGCGAACATGTTATTTCAAATTAAATTTTAATTAAAAAAAGAAACCTTTACCATTGAATTGCATCTCTCATATAAACAAAAAAAACAAATAAAAAGGATTATCTCTACCTTATAGTATAATTATCAATCATCTAAAATGAAATTAGTGCAAAGTTTGAGATGAAAATTTCTTCTCCATCAATGCCACCCCCACCTTCCTTATTTATTCATACTTACATTATATGACCTCCAATGGTGGATTTTCCTGCATCTGTTTTTTTTTTTTTGGGGGGGGGGGGGGGGAGGAAAAAAAAAGGGAAAGATAAGAAGATAATGTTTTACAGTAAATATATTGAATAACTGGTAAGAACTTCCATGATGATGAAGATATGGACATGAAAATAGTGATTTCATATTTTACACTGCATTGCTAATTTAGAGACTTTACTGAATAATTACAATTAATTCGCTCATATTCAAAGAGTGGCAAAACGTACTATATTGGAAAAAGACAAAATTCTGCTCTTTCTGCACATGTACAATATGCAGGGGCGGCGATCCCGGGGGGGACGGGGGGGACGGGGGGGGGGGGGGGACACGTCCCCCCCTCAATTTTTTTAGGGGGGGATCGTCCCCCCTGGAAATTTGAAAAAGTGCAAAACAAATTGTATAGCATATACTGAATAATTACTGCAACACACTTTTAGGCTCCGGAAGGCCCAAGAATGCAGCGTTTAGACTAATAAAATTGCAAAAAAAAATCTCGCTCGGTCGCTACGCTCCCTCACATAACATCCTTGTAAAAAAAAACGCATTTCGTCCCCCCCGGTCATTAACAGAAATCGCCGCCCCTGACAATATGTAATTCCTCTAGCATTCTGGGTCAAAAGATAATGCACAAAAAAAAAAAAATCTATAAGGAGACACTGTACTGGATCATGCTATGGGGTTAAAGATAAAGTTGAGTTCTGGTCATGCGATTGCATTGCAAAAGAAACGGTGTGGAATCGATCAGAAAAGGTTGATCATCTAGCATATAAGTATTGGTGTGTTCTGCAAGGTTCTGGAATCATCAAAATGATAAGAAATTTGGCCCAGTCTTGGTAAAGTTACAAGCACTATACACAGAAAGATGTATATGGGACTACATGAATATGTGACATGAAAATCTGTCCCGATTTTTTATGATGTTACACGCCATATTTAGAATATTAAGGCATTTGAAGAGCCATGCTTTCCAGGGAACATGTTTTTCTCTGTTGTTCTTCCACAGTTGCATAATAACAATGATAAAGCTCAAAAATTATTTTTCACCTCTTCCCAGAACTCAACTTTCTCTTTAAGGAGGAAATGGGGATGAATGGTGCCTTACCAACGTGACCAATGAAAACAACATTAACATGCTCCTTCTTGGATTCTGGTTCCTCTTCTCTAATAGCTTGTTGCTTGGAAGGCTTGGGTGCGATAAAGGCTTTCATTGATCCATTATCTGTGGAAATCATAAAAATGTAAATCTATCAATCCATCGAATCAAAACATGTTACAACTATTAAATCATGCTGAAATACAACGTCAGGCAACCTTAGGAGAAGCAGTAGAATATAACTGTTCACCATTTTCATTTCTTGAGACCGACACGTTGAAATGTTGATAAAATTTGGGCAAAGTCTGAATACAATTACGTGTCGACGACTGCTGGCTGCAGATGTTGGGCAAATGAGTTTGTAACTAGAGACTGTAATAACTAGAGAATACAAATAGTATCTTAATTATTAACTAGATAATCATTCTGATCTCTAAATAAGCCCAATACTGTTCCGTCCATCCATTTTTTCCTTCTTTTTGACAGGGATCGATTGTAGTTGACTTGACAAAAATACACGGGCGCTCAGGGCGAATTAGCCCCCGAAATGCCAAAAAGAGCCCCCAAAATGTGCATAGAGTTCAATGCAAAACAAATTAAAGAGTGTTATTTTCAAGCAAGCATATTTGAAAAGTAGCCCCTGAAATTTTTTTAATATTTTTTTCCTCCTGCGTCTGTCTTGATACGATTTTGTTTAATAATAGGGGCACCTATATTACCCTTGACAGAAGCTTCTGGTACTTCATCCTCTTGCATGGCTTCCTCTTCCTCTTCCTCCTCCTCTAGTTCCTCCTCTAGTTCCTCCTCTAGTTCCTCCTCCTCCTGTTCCTGTGCTTCCATGACGACTGCATCCTCGTTACCAAACCCTGCGCTGTTCTGAGCTGCATCTGTGGGTACTGAAAGGACACAAGAATAGTTCTTACCAGTGTAGAATAACCTTGGGAGTTGGGACTCGTACCAAGCATGGAGGACTTCAAAATATAAAAAGGGAATTTCTCCCTAACAAGAGTACGTACCTACATGCATAACAACCAGCACATCTGTTAATGCATACTTTTGGGACAAACTCTGATCTTCAAAAACCATCCCTTTGGATGCCACAAGGCCATACAATGTTCACTTTCAAGTTTTCAACCAAGGATAGATGCAAGTACAATATTCTTGTCAGCAGCTGTTAGCTTACCTTTGGTCCAAGTTGAGGGAAACATATACATACCTTGCACCAAATGGGCAAGTTTTGGAAATTATTTTTCATGAATGGATCATCAAACATGTCAACAGACATGGGGAGAAATTCATTCAATAACTATAGTAGGTCTATAGGCCTAATGCTTAAGTTCAAGAAATTATCAAACCTCATACTAGGGAGGCCAATGCCCAAATCTAACTTTTTAATTACGAATTTGTTTAAAATAAAACAAAGATTAAAAGAAAGCATTTACTTTCACTAAGAAAACTCACCCATCTGCCGACTCCAGAAGTTCCATAAAATAGGAGATATCCAGCTTGTAAACACTCCCTTCCTTCTACGCCTTGGCCGTACGCAAGAGCCTTGAAACAGATAAATTCATGTCGCGAAATTACGTTGATAATTAGACAGGCCCGAGGGAATGGGCGTGTCATTGTCCGGACAAAGTTCATGATGAAGTTTAAAACTTCGCGCGAAAGTGCAATCACTCAACAGCGGCTAGCCTTGAATCGGTCGCACACGTACACACCGACACAGGCTAGGCAAGCCCCGATGCAGGTTGAAATCCAGCCATCAATGTGCGAACGATTACATCTTCTACTACTACGAGCCGAAGGCGATGGTTCAAAAATGAAGAAGAGATATCAAAATTGGCAGGAAATAAAGTATATAATTCATTGATATTTACCTTAGATGTGTATTCCAATAATTTGATTTCCTCATGAGTATTCCTTATTATCAACGATCGAGAAGTTACGAGGTCCAATTAACATCCATCTTGCAGCGAACACAGCAGCATGCATAACGCATTTCTCTCACTCTCTCTCTCTCTCTCTCTCCCTTTCGCTATACGTAACATACACACTCACTAACCATGTATGATACAACACACACCTTCAAATCATGGCTTTCATTTCAATTCTCAATTGGAGTATAGACTGCTCATGTAGACTTTTTTTTGTACTTAAATATCTTTTTAACACTTCTCATACATTACTGCACGACACCCGAATCTAGTGCTGTGAGAATAAGGTACTAGGGTCTATAAATAAGACTACGCTTTGCGCACGATCTGACCGGAGGCTCAGTGGAGCTCAGACATATGTCGCAATACCCTTTATTTTTGGCGCGAACAATGACGTCACCGGTCACAGTTTTCCTTCTCATTTTGAGATGGCTGTAGCTATAGGGCTCAAACCAACGCAAGATTGACATAATCATCGTACTCTATCTACCTTCACATGTTCAGTTTGTAAAATTCTGTATTTAAAAAGATATAATCTTTTTTCTTTATATTTTCTAGTTGTTAGAAGTGGCAATTGTGAACATCTGAAATGTTGATCTCTATCAAAAGTTCTTTACTCAAAACGGATCCCATATTTTTAGGGTCTACCTTCAGCCAATGAGAAGGTTTTTAGTGAGCAAACCTCTACGCCCTCTAGGATTTTCTTAGTCTGTGATGCGTGTCCGTAAAGTTGTTCTGCTACGACAATTATTGGACTCAAATACGTCAAAATCTGCAAGATCGTCAACAAATGGTGAAAGACTGTTACAGATCCGTGATTATAGGTATGTTGTGAAATGTATAATTGTATTTTCTTTTCTTATTTTCATCAATTTTTTTTTTTACATCATTTTTTTCCCTCTGCTAATTTTTTGAAGTGGGCGACGAGCGCACAAATCGTAGGCGTAGAAGCCTTACGCCCGGGCATTGGCCTCCCTACTCATACATAGACATACAAGGGTAGGCAAGAGTCTTTTTCTTTTCGTAATCTCAAAGCAGTCTTAAACAAAAAATGATATTGTGACATTGTGGCTTTCAAAGAATAAAAGAAAGAGAAACAAAAACAAAAATGAGACAAAACAAAAACGAGACAAAACAAAATCTTGGTTCAAAAGTATAGAGGCACAATCAAGACCATCATGCTCATCCTTTAAAAAAAAAAAAAAGTAAATACTTACTACCAGTAAGGCAGTAGTCAGTACTTGTTCGTGCCCCCCCCCCCCCCCCCTTTCCTGAAAATATGATATCTTTAATTTTAATGAATAAACTGTTTAAAAATAAACCTTCGCTTCAGTAGGGGTCTACAAATCACCTTGAAGTATCACATCAATGAATATATCACTCATTATTAAGTCATCAAATCTCATCATGTAACTCTCCATTCATTCAATTTTCAACATTTTTTCATCAGACACTGATTGGCAGTGATCCATTCATTCATTCATTCATTCATTCATTCATCTCATTCTCAACTTTCACCAGCCATTTTGATGAACTTGCAATCAATATACAGAAGATAACAAATGAGATGGATACAAAAGTACCCCAAAATACGTCTCTATTCATGAAATATAGCAGCGTAACAAAGAAAGACAAAAATTATGATCTTAGTCAAGTTACCATTCACTGTGGCATCTAATTCCGGTTTTGTGTTTGTGGCATTGCCATATGATGGCACAAATGCCGGTGCATTCATGTTCGGTATGAAAGGTTTTGCTGCCACATTTAGCGACGAAAACTGGTCAGCAAGACCGGGTCCGGGATCTTCTATATCGTCCCAGTTGTCCAGATCCGACGATTCATGAGGATCTGCGGCCATTTTCGAAATATTTTATTCCTATAGTCAGTAATCGCACGGACACTCGACGTCGAATGATGTGGTTTCGTTTCAATGAATTAGTCACACAGCGCCTCAAAATGAACCTCTATCACACGCGCACTAAGCTATCAAAGATGGCCTACTCGCAGCTAGGTCGGTAACACGTGCTCGGTCATTTCATCACGGAATTTGTATGAGTCCTTTTTCAGTTACATGAATTATTCTATTCAAGTACATTTTTCCCAAAAAAGCGCCAAAGCTAAAAGCAAATTCATCTTTAAGAAGGTATTTTTTTTTTTAAAGTTTTTTTTAAAGGTGAAAAAATAATTTTAGGGGGAATTAAGGTAAAAGGGGGGCGTGCACCCCACGCCCCCGGATCCGCCCCTGCATATCTTCCCGTATATCTTGGTCCGGGATCTTGGCCTCATTTAATTCTCCACCTCTATTTGATTTGAATCGTTTTTTCTTCTTCTGTTAACCGATGGCGTAATTAAATGGTGGGGGTGGAGGGGGAGGGGGGGGGGGGGGGTTGCCAAGCCCGAAAATGGGAGAGAGGGTGATCGAGGGCTGATGGAGCAGTGGATCATGGGTGGGCAGTGATCGAACCACTGTGAGGCGGGGCAGGCTCGAAAAATGACTCTGAGGGGTATTACAATCCCTTGTACACTATACCTTTATATATTGCACCCTTTCTTTGAAGTTTGAGCATTACAACTGCATGGCCCTAACGGCTACCTGTTGGCCTTTAACCTTTCTCGTGCCAATAAAAAACTGAAACTTTAAATTATGAGCCATTACTAGTCTGCCAAAATGTGCATCTTCAAAAAATTGTATGACATATCATTTATCATTTGAATAAAGCAATTGTTTTGTTTTTTTGTTTTTTTAAGGTACAGCTACAAATTCAGTTTCTAAGTCACACTTTACTTACCATTTGTATTAATATTTAGTTTTTGTTTTTGTTGGTTTTATATCATTACTTCAAAGTGTATTTTCACATTCAATCCAAGGAATTTATATATAACTCGTTCTATTTTTCTTTATAACTTGTAAAATGTAGGCCTACTCGTTTCACTGCAGTTTCTCTCCCCCTTCTTATCTACCCCGTATTTGGCTACCGCATTGAAAAGCGATATATTACCCAGTAAGCTATCTTTGGCACCATAACTTCATGGATCCCATAGACAACGTGTATTATCGGGATCGTAGCGCTAGCAGTAGCACACAAAACGTATACAATCTAGCATGTGCAGTCTTTGCTCATTGTTGGTTTGACGTCATCACTGACAATGAGGGCAGTCGTCATGTATTGCGCAATTTCTGGAAAACCACTGAACTTTAGTGTAAAGTTCAAATGGGAAAAACAGAGCGATGATATTCGTTTTCTAACTTTTTCTATAAAACCGCCTACTCGATGATGTATGACAGACATCCGTCACTGGCCATCACTGCATGAGGATCACTTGGAATTAGGCAGCCTAAATCATTTTTCGGTTTTCTAGAAAGACAGTGCGGGGGAGTAGAAACAAAGAGAGACTAATATATCGGGGGGGGGGGGCGTCTTTCGTAACCCCCGATATAGCATAATAAAACAGCCCCTCAACAAAACAAAACAAAAAATCATCAATATTTAGAGTTGTAGGCTTATCATATGTGGATTTCAAATTTTCGTCTTTTCAAAATAATCAAAATATCTTTTTTTTAAAGGGGAAAACTTATGAAGGGGGTAATTTCAAGCCAGTGAAAATGTTGGGGCGGACACACATTGAAAATTAGAATATCAAGCCAGTACCCATCGTCGGAAGGGGATTAGTACTGGTGGGGGTGGGTGTATCATTGCAGGGGAGGCGGAGTGTCTTCGAAAGTGGTACGGGGCATCAACACAAAAGAGCACTTACTGGAGAAGAAATAAAGGTGGCACCTACAAAGAGTGATGAGTTCATTGAGTGGCGGTCCTCCCGGGGGCAGGGGCACAGTGCCCCAAATTTTTCAAGCACCCGAAAAGTGCCCCCTTTTACATAGGAAAAGCGCCCCTTTAACTTTGTAAGAAGTGCCCCTTTTTACATAGGGATAGTGCCCCTATTCATTTGTAAAAGTGCCTCTTCCCCTTTTCAACTCTGATAAGTGCCCCTTTTATTTGGACACGTGCCCCTTTTCCATTCTCATAAGTGCCCCCTTTCAGGTACGAGAAGTGCCTCTTTTCACTTTTGATTAGTGCCCCCTTCACCTCTGATTATTGCCCTATTTAAATCTGAGAGGCGCCTCTTTTACTTTGACAAGTGCCCCTTTTCCTTTCTAATAAGTGCCCCTTTTCCTAATGATAAGTGCCCCATTAAAAAAGAGCCCCTTCCCCTTCTCATAAGTGCCCCTTCTCTGGTAAATGGCCCTTTTTAGGAACGAGAAGTTACTCCTTTTCACTCCAGATAAGTGCCCCCTTAACCTCCGATAAATGCCCCTTTAAAATCTGATCGGTGCCCATTTTCTTTCAACTTAAGCATATTTCATTTATTGTAAGTGCCCCTTTTCATATCTGGTCATTGCCCCTTTTCAGGTGCGATAAGTGCCTCTTTCAAGCACTGATAATTTCCCTTTTAACAATGATACGTGCCCCTTTTCCTTTCTAATAAGGGACCTATCCCCTTTTTATAAAAGCCCCTTTTTAACCTCCAATAAATGCCCCTATCAAAATCTGATGGGGGCCCTTTTCCGTCGACAAATGCCCATTTCCTATTCTCATGACTGACTTTTTCATCCTTGGTGAGTGTTTTTTTTTTGGAGGGTTTTAGAAGTGCCCCATTTTCACCTTTGATAATTACTCTTTGTATTTTGACACATGCTACTTTTCTTTCTGATAAGTGTCCCCTTTTCCTCTCATCATTAAACGCGCCCCAAATTTCAAGCGAATAAGAGCAATTTCTCCCAAAGCTCGCTCGTTCCGCTCGCACGCATCTATAGATGATATACTTATGTTACTTATCAAAGGTCTTTTTAGTCTTCCGTTTTGAAAATGTGATTATAACCCCATCAAGATTAGATTTTTCCTCTTTATAAGATGTTATTTTTCGCACTGCGATCTCAGAAATATTAATAATTTTCCTTGCTCGCTTCGCTCGCTCGCAAATAATTTTTCAGACCATCACACCCAACTGCAAAGCATGATGCCTAAGCAATTATCTTGTATGGTGTATAAAGTGAAACAATCATCCCTGATAATGTAATCACAATTTATACCAACGTCTAAAAGATTGTATATTTTCGATTTGAGATGTCCCTTTGTATAGGTGCCCTTTTTTCTTGGTAATAATAATAATAATAATAACAATATTTATAAAGCGCAACATATCCATCTCTAAAGATGCTCAAGGCGCATACAAATAATTTAAATTAATATTCAACATACTTAAGATTAAAGAAATATTAAATGTTAACTTGCATTAGATCATACAGGTTCATGGTGCCAAGGTATATACAATGTGACACAGTGTTATTGTTTGTTTTGCATGCATTGTATAAAAAGAACATTGAAATTTAACAATATGCATTGAGCATCAATTGAGTTTTAAGCCCAGTTTTGAAAGTAGAGAGAGTGTTGGCCGTCTGGATAGAGAAAGGTAACTTATTCCACAAAGAAGGAGCTGCTGATGCAAATGCTCTATCCCCCCCAATTTCTTTTGGTACGTATTTCTTTAAGTCTAATATTATGTGATGAACGTAAACCAGAACGACCTGCGGAGTGTGGTGATAGAAGGGATGAAATATATTCTGGAGCTAGATCATTTAGTGCACGATAGGTTAAGAGTAGAATTTTATAAGTCGCTCGGTCGCTCGGCCGCCCCTGGTTCCATTCAATGGCGTATGTTATTCAGCAAAGGAAGGACCGTTGACTTGTCTAAGGCTTCTATTTGGAAGGGCTTAAGAAAGGGCCAATATCAATTAATACATGTATACAGTATGCTATGCATCAATGCTAGCTTCCCGCATGAATTTCATCTCCCATCAAGATAAGCCCTATATATAGAAACTAGGATAAGGAGAATGTTTTTCAAAATCGAGATGGGTCGCTGCGTAGGAAAGGAAGTCTTGTGAAAGATGATCGAAGCTAGAAGTGAGATGGAAATATATACTAAATTATCATAAATTATATTTTCCACTCTTCTCTTGAATGGTAAGATTTTTTAGTAGAAAGTCAGGATCCCATTCCGCTCGAGCAACCTTGTCTGTGAGCGTGGACACCCCGGCGTTCTTGCTTTTCAGAACAAAGTGTAGACATCAGCATCCGTCATTGGACCCCTTTTCACAACCGCTGACAGAAACAACAGTGTGGAATGCGTTATTCTTACATTTAGAGAGGGGAAAAGAAAAAGAAAAAGAGAAATAAAGGAAAAACAAAAGAAGACAATTGAAACAAGAGAAAGCACAAGAAAAGAAAAGAAGAGAAAGAAAGAAGACAAACAAATGAAAAGTAAGCAAAGAAAAGAAAGGAAAAGAAAATAAAATAAAATAAAACAAGATAGAAAAGGAAAAAAAAGGATAGACAAGAAAATCAAGAAAGAAGGGCAAGTTTTCAGTCGGTCGAGTGCCCTTAGCAACATCATTACTATTATCATATTTTAAAAAGCTTTTTGCCTTTATTCAGATTTTCATAATTATACAAAATGATAAACATATTGTTCTTACAGTAAAAACATAGTACATTGTTTCATACGTTATAAACACTGACATATTTTTAAAACATTGATAATAGATAACTGTCAGAATCGATGAGAAAGTGAGGGAGTGGGCAGGAATTTAAAATTATATATATATATATAAGAAACAGCGCCCCTGTCGTAAGGGGTAAAATTCTCCCATTTTTAAAATAATGTATTCATTGTATTGTCCTTTATTTTTGCTTTTTCATATTCAATTTTTTTTTTTGTTCTCTACAGAGTACAAGCCTTCCATTTTTCTTTGCACCGAATTGTAGTTTAGCGCCATCTCTTGATAAAATCCATTTAGGGAACGATGGCGATGGCGGAGACAGCGTCCCGTTTCTATGGCTGTGTCTTATCAATTTTTATGTTTATGTTTTTTGGTAAGTGTAATAATTCTTTTGGTTATAAGCATCGAAACAATGTTGATTTTAAAACCGTAGATCTTGAGTCCATGTACATATTTGTAGTTCATACAAGGTGTTGGCCTCAATAATAAGGAGAAGTTGACAGAAAGTCAGAATTCTGAAGGAGCTGGAGCTCGGACTCGGAGATCGAGTCGGGGGACCCGGGTCGGCGCAGGGGAACACTTAGACAGCAATAACCATCTGATTTGGGTCATTTCTTTAATAAAACTGACATTTGTTGTCATTCCCCAATAATCGGAGGTCTAGTGGAGCCAGACGTAGTCTCAGTGGAACAACCGACGATTAGAGAGACTGAAGTTTTCGGTCTAGGGAACACTGTGCCATCTCGGTGTCTGTCAGACTATGACATGGCCATTGATTCTTGAATTGAATGCATCAATTAAAAAAAGATTTGTTTTTTTGTAGTTTCCTTTTGAATAACGAATTTCATTAATTTCTAAAAGTGTAAATAGTCTAGGGTCAATGTTTGGGTGATCCTGAATGTGTTCTGTATTTAATTAAACTGAAGTCAAGTCCAGTTCGCTGTCCACGAGCATTATTGTCCGAGATGTTGTGTGTCCAGATAATTGAATTAAAATAGCAATTTGAAGAAGTTTAGATCTACTTGCAACATTTAATAAATCTTGTAAGACATATGTTCTTGATGATAAGTGCTATTTTTTGCTAAAGCCAAAGGCAAAGCCAAGGCAAGACAATACAAAAGGCTTTCATTAAAGTGTCTGGACGTGGACACTCCCCCCCCCCCCCCTCCCTTGCACCTCATCATACTCGTCATACTCATTGTTCATAGTCATACCATGTGAAAATTGCAATGAATGTGCCAAGTTGTCAATTTTTAGTAATCAATAATATCGATAATTTGTTTTCTTCTCACCTTCATTAAAATGATATGCATCTAATCTCATTAGCCTACATATTTTGAGTTTAATTAAAACATAATTTTGATTTGCATCTTTTTCTCTCCCCACCCCCCTCCCCCCCCCCCCCAGTCACTGGAAATGAGTGGCACTACCCCTCCTGTATAGTGGTAGATCCCGACAGCTATGAGTGCCTGAACAGTTTCTTCTATTATTATGGAGGCTACAACTCTGCAATAGGGGGAGGAGAGGAGGTGGAACATACATGGGTCCGTTACGTGGATGACATCTACGACTACAACGATGCAAGTGCGACTGCATGTAACATTAGTAAGTTAATATTGGTAGAACATTGAACAATGTTAGTTTTCTTTGTTGAATATTTAATACTGAAAAGTGGCATAGCATTATGTCCAATTTAGTGGGGGAGGGAGTGAGGGGGTGGGGAGAGGGGGTAGGAGAGGGGGTAGGGGATGGGGAACAGTGCACAAGGGGTGTACCGGGTAGTCTTTTTCAGTTGAAAAATATCAGCTTTTAATTTCCAAAGTGAAACCGGCTCCATTTGGTTTAAAATATGAAAAAAGGTCATTTTATGTTTGATGTCACTTGTGCAAGGACTCACATTCACTTTTTATGGAAAAGGAGGTAATTTCAAGAATTGCAGGAAAAAAAAGAAACACAGGCCCTGATATCTCTTTGTTGGATATTTTTTGTCTAGCATAGAACTTTCCATTACATTTTACACACACATAATAACTCTTTTAGATTACTGAATTTTGAGATATTTCAGAATTGAGGCCATTTGCACCTAATTTTTTAGTATCATTATTACTATAATTATTATTATTACAAAGCTTGCTCCAAACTATGAAAAAACATTGCTTTTCTATCAACAGGAAAGCAGTCTGCATCTACAGCATCCTTCACCATTTTTTGACGTATTTCAGAATTTGAGAAGGCAATTTGCCCCTAAATTTCTAGAAGCTTTATTGTTATTATTACTATTACATAACTTTGCTCAAAACTGAGAAAAAAACAATGCTTTCTACCAACAGGAAAGTAGTCTGCATCTACAGAATCCTTCACCATATTTTGACGTATTTCAGAATTTGAGAAGGCAATCTGTAGCTAAATTTCTGGAAGCTTTATTGTTATTATTACTATTACATAACTTTGCTCAAAAATCCAAAAACCGTCGCTTTTCTACCAACAGGAAAGCAGTCTGCATCTACAGAATCCTTCACCATTTATTGACGCATTTCAGAACTTGAGAAGGCAATTTGTACCTAAATTTCTGGAAGCTTTATTGTTATTATTACTATAACATAACTTTGCTCAAAACTGCAAAAACCATCACTTTTCTACCAACAAACAGGAAAGCAGTCTGCATCCACCGAATCCTTCACCAACGTGTCCTGGACGCGGGACGGGTTCTCCACCTGTACCGTGGAGGTGGTGTCCACCTTCAATACCTGGTGGAGGGGTAATTGCGAAGGGGTCTGCGTGGATGATAACAACTGCAGGCGTTACGCCACCTTCCTAGGCTACCATCTCTGGAACAACTGCAGCTGGGACGCGGAGATAGAGAGGCCAAACTACGATCTGGTCGTTCCATGATAGCGGGTTCTCGTGGTGGCGGTGGTGGTAAGGATCGGTTTTTCCGGGCAGAGGAATAGATGGATAGCCTCTTTCTTTAAGGTTTTTGTGCCTTCTTGTGCAGTGGGATCTCATTAGAAACTCAATAGGACCAAGGAAATACCTGGTGTTGTATTCTGAAAATTATGTTATTTGTTATGTTTAATAGTAAAACAATGTTAATTGTTGTAACAAACCAAAATTAGGACAAGTCATTGAATTAATGTCTGGGCAAAGCTGGCTGCATTTGCATCAAGGTATAAGAGACATCTAAGCACCAATGATACCTATAAAGTGTTTATCCCGTGCTATTTCGAGTTGTTAAGACAATCAACATCGTTTTTCCTAACTTTAATGATTGCATAGTTTTCAGAATGCAGCCCCTGGTTATATTAAAATGATGTCATATCAGGGCTAACCTAAAACAGTAGAAAAACAAGTAACTGGAACCAACAAAATTACCTTGATAGAATGAAAATTTGTGATAATTTAGAGTACTTTACAATTACATTGAGGTTTCACCATACTGTATTCTTTAAACTTTGACAAAAAGGGCTGACACACTGAGCTGACGTGTGGTGCATCAAATACTATTTCCTCTCTTTGTGCTCTTATGTAACAAACAAAAAATAAAAAAAGTAAAAAAAATTGGTTTGTGAATATGTCCAAGATGTATAGCCTGTTGGGATATGGTGTTCGCTACATTAACGTTTTATACAACTCTTCCATGTTCATCACATATGAAATATGTATTTTAGCGCTTATTATAGATAACTGTACGGGTACACAGGGAGAAATCTTTTTCATTGATACATGTTTGCAGTGCTTTATTTTATAAACAATTTTTTTTTTTTTTTAGATTGAGAATTCTTGTATTGTAGTGTGTAAAGAAAACTTTTAAATAATTTATGTAGACTACATTTAATCTTTAATTCATTCAAATATATCATGCAATCGATTTACAAATGGAAAAAAGAGACAAGAGTAAACATCAAAGTTCAAAAGCAATAACAATATATTTAATGCCAAAGATAAATGTTACAGGTACCGTATTTACAGAAGTAAAGGCTTGTTCAAATTTAGACATTTCCTACTATGTACATATTACATATAGAAGTAAATGTAAGTGGCATATTCCATATTATATCCCTCATGTATAGTTGCTTGCATTGCGATTGTACAGAGCACGAAAAAGGTATAGACAAGTACTATCTTTCGATCTCAGGTCGAGATAGTACTTATTGTAAAGTAATATGCATGTTGCGCTTTGTAAAATCTAGCTGAAGCTAAACTGTCTGCAGAATCAGTTCTCATTATTATGTAAAATTCACTTTAAATAGACCTTATTGCCGATGTGGGATATAAAACAAATATTAACCTCCTTTACTCGGGCAATGGATACAAACTATCATCGCCTCAGTGATCTCGGGGCTACCATTACCCTCGTAGTCGATTAATATTTGCTTACTATCAGGATACCCAAAGTTTTTTTTTTTAAAATCAAGTTTGAGCACACAGGAATAACCTTTTGTACTCCATAATAGCTCAAACATTTCTTACTGATAAATTATAAACCTGTATATAAAAATTAAAAATTTTTAATCAAATTGGCCGTTATGAACATTTGTAACTTTAACATGTTTGAGAGTTCCAAAGAACTGATATACAGTACATATTTTTTGGACAATTTTCAGAGTATTTGCTGCGTTATCAACTCAGTGAATGATTATACAATAATATATGTGAACCAAGAGTCTGAGAAGCATTTACATGTACACTGCAAAACTATTTGGGCATTATTTCCTGTTTTGCTAAGTTCAGTATTTTACATAAAAAACAAGTGTTTTGAAATGGATCAACTTCCTAATTCCAAAGAATACAGTAAATGTACCAGTTGATAATGTGAATGTATTCTTACAAAGAAAGAAAGCAGAAAACAGGTATTTTTCCATTCATCATTATGAACTATGTAGTCTTTTCAAGGATAAGGTCATTTTCTTTATGCTGAGAGTCTGTCTTAATTATAATGACAACTATGTGAGGCTGTTATCTCGTTAGTGGTATCACCATTTCTCTATTTTTATTTGTGTGTGTATGAACAAAGGGCATTTGTATGGGGGAACTTTCGGAAGTTCCCTGACTTTTCATGAAGTTTAAAAATGTGTGAATATTTTTGCTATAATTTTTTTAAATAATTGTTCCACTTATGCCAAAGGAGGCTAAATATACATAGTTTGGACAAAAAATGAATCAACTTGTGAAAGTGACTGGAAATTATATTGATATCAGATATATATAAATTACATTGATTGACTGATCATAATAAATTATTTCTTTTTAATGAAAAATAAATACTTGCGTGACTTTTCTAGTTCTATGTGTTTATCCTGTGATAGGGCTGTATTTGAAGTACATGTATTCCTATAGCTTACTAGTATACCATACAAGAGTATACAGGGTACCCATACTTTCAGAAGTGGGTTTAGGTAGATGGGTCATGCACATGTTGAGAAAGGAATGTGGTGAACCTGTGAAAAGAGCGTGGGATCTAGAAGTAGTTGGCATAAGACAAGAAGTGGAGGGAGGGAGTGTCATCATGGTGCTAAAGTCAGTAACCCCTCGTTGGAGGGAAAATGCAGACTTTGATGGATGATGATGGTGGATAAATACACGGATCACAATATGCAGGTGCTGATAAAACGTTGCAGCAAATGGGAAAAACTTCATTTTGTTTGCATCATCAGGTCTGACCTGAAATGATTGACCTATCAAGCAGAATGTTTGTACTGGTACGTAGATCAGTAGCTTCTCAAAGAGCATGATGCTGGTGAGGGATCAACATAAGTCTTTCATTTCTGGCTCGGTGGCTCTGTATGCATCAGAAATCTAGGAGCTGTAAGGACGAATAATGGAAGAAGAAGAAGTACATTATATGTTAAAAAAAGACTTATTAGTGATCCCATTTTCCTCAAACTTTTTGCTCTGTTTTTCCTGTTTTTCTGCATCTACTGTAAGCAATAATTTTTTTTAATGAAAGTTCAGAATGTGCTACATGTGTGTAATAAAAAAAAAAACTAATGCAAATTCATTAAAAAGCAAGAGGGTGCAATTTTCATTTCATTTCATTTATTTTCATATTTCTCATAAACATACATGTACATATATTTGAAATGAAGTACAAATTGTTTTTTTTTCAATAATACATAATAATAACAAAGATAAGTGGTCAATATGAATTAGTGATTTAACTAAGAGAAATATGATGGGACCTACATGAAAGCAAGCATAATCAAGAAAGCAAGAATAATCATAAGTTGGTTTTGGTTTACACTGGCAATTTGTATTTTTACTGATTTCAAAGGTTCATGAAGCTGGTTTATACATTGGCAAGTTCAAGGTGTTTTGTCCCATACGAAAATCTAAAAAATAAGATGCCCCCTCCATATTTATGAGCGATAACCACCCGCAATATATGTAGGAAAATTCCATCTCACAAAGACACAAACATAAGAGTTAGAATTTACCAACTGTGGAAGAACCTTTTCCAAATGTCTTGGTTCGACGACCATCGCCTGCTCAGACTTGGCCTGTTGCGCTGACCTACATGCTCCTTCTGCAAAACAAAACATCAAATAAAGAAATAAGATAAAGAAATAAAGAAAATTCACTGAAAGGTTACATGAAGATATTTTTTTTGTGTCTGAATAAACCAATATCAAATAAACAAAACGTTTTCACACTTAAGATTGTTAGTTACTCAAAGTTGAAACCTGCACACAACTGAACTTTGCACATTGTAAATTTGAAGTTTACCATATTCATTTAGTTTTTATGACATTTCATCAAATACTATTCTTAAAATAATGCCCCAGATTTTAACCAAAGAATATGATATTCTATTGGAGATGTGTTACAAGCAATGAATAGGTGAGTCACTTTGACAAAATGACATACAAAATATCTTAATGGGTTGTACACAAGACACGTAATGTTGGTCAAAAATTTCATTGATTGAAGAATGACCAATACTAAACTTACCTCCTTAAAGTTAACCTCTTGACTCTAATGTAATAATTTTGTTAATGATATACCATATTTATATAGTGCATATCACAACTATGTGCCTATGCACTGTAATATGACTGTATAAGCTTAAAGAAATTCTCCATCTAGTCCATTTTTCTTTACAATTTCCCGAAAAGTGATGAAATGAAAGTTTATGTTAAAACATAAAATCAAATACAATTTATATTACATACCATTAACAAAGATGCGACTCAGTTCAACGATAAGCACCAATGCATCTTTGTTTACTGGAGAAATGAAAGAAAAAAAACACATAGAAATCAAGCATGTTCTTTTGTTTGGGCCATGGATTCATACAACAATGCAAGTAGGTTGATATAATAATGTTAAAAGACGGGAGAACAGAATACAAGAAATATTTGGATACCAGTTTATTTTGTTCCTCATTCCATGATGCTTGGTAGTGTAAGGGACACAGAAAAAACATCCATCTTCGACTTGCCCAACTTTGTATCACAATCAAAATCTTTTTTCTTTTCGAGAACCCAAACATATTTGGCAACTACTATGATAAATATACATGTACATCATTTTAAAGTAGATTTACATTTTGTCATTCTTTTTACATTAAAAATAATGATTGATGGGTGCATGATTTAAAATCATGAAATCTGTCGCTAAACACTGACAGTGACAGAGTCTGGTGGACATGGACTAAATAAACATTCACTCAAGGTTCTTGAGACCCCAGAATTTAAAAGTGGAACCAGGAGGACTTGTGCAGACGGACCCCAACATTTCATGAGAATCTCCAGAAAAATTCATTTTGAGCATTCTGTGGCAAACCTAATAAAAACGTTGATTTTGAAATTCTATTGTATTTTCAATGTTGTGACTTACTTCTTGTCTTCTCCTCTTTAAAGTTCTTCTGTAGTAATCGCTGGATTGTGCCCTGCATGGTGGGTGGGGGGAGGGGGAAAAAGAAAAAGAAAAATTAAGCATTGGCCTATACATTAGCAGCTAGGTTATGGGACCAAACTTAAATCAAGCACAGTGCAATTGAAATCCAACTACATGTACCACTGTACATACATCTGTGAATCTTGATGTACACCCCATATTTTTTCTCTCTCTCTCTCTTTCTCCTTTTACCAATATTTGTTCCTCCATATTTGTATTATTATGTATCCATTGAGGGTAGTCATGCTATCAAGCTTTGCTTACTTTGTCAACCCTCCTGTTTGATGTTTTCGATTACGGGTAGTTACTTTATTCAACATTATATTCTTTTGAAATGTGTAGAATTTGCAATGTTTTATTTGTTATATAGGTCTATTTGTAAAAATGCAAAAGAAAAAGAAAATCAAACAGAAATAAATAAATCAAATCAAATCAAAGACAAATGCTCAGTAATAAGATTGATATTATGATCAAGCGCATAAACTTCTTCCATCAACCATTGACCCACCTAGACTGAGACAGCTAGGCAGTTCCCATCAAGGCGCAGCAGTGAATGCACCAACCATAAACAGATTCAAATCAGAGGTGGATGCCTATCTTTCAACACAGCTCGACAAGTTTAGCTATATAGGCCCAGCAGGTGATAATCCTGTTGAGTCTTCCCACAGATCCAGCAAAGGACCTATTGTATTAAGGAACAAACTATTTGCAGTGGTGTACTGATGAACTATATGGGAGGGCATTACAAGACATTGTCTTACTAAGGAGCCCGAAAAGACAGGTGAATACAGGTGAATAGGTGAATACTGAGTGGTGTATACCCCACCAACTCTCGTAAACACACCATCAACCCAGAAAAATCCTCCTGCTGCACCTGTGGAGAAACTACTGAGACAATCATCCACGCGCTGGGTGAGTGTCCTCTCTACACTACTCTCAGAGACAACTTCATAGCTCACTGGCCAAGACGCTGGGAGAGCCATTATTCCAATTAGAAAACGAAGGGTGAATGCTTCACAAAGCTATTGCTACTTGGCTCCTGCTCTCACACCTCTCTTTCCGACTGGATCAACCCCTCACTCTTTCACAATCTCTCATACTTGACCTCCATGTTAAACGTTCCACTACATATATGTGATGCCACCTCTACACCTACCTATCCTTTTTATATGTGTACTACCAACACCTGCACCAACTGCAGTTCTCCAAACTGGAGGAAGCCAAGCCAAGAAGAAGAAGAAGTATAATTATAATCCATAGACTAAGATGGAATAATTTTTTTTTTACCTCTTTTCAGGAGACGATTAATTGTGACAATATGGTTAATTCTTGTTAAGATAAAAGTTTATATCTTCACAGTGCTTTACTAATTATTATAAATTAAATAGAGCTCTGAATCTGAGAATATATAACCATTTTGATATCAAGAATAACCCATATTAGTGTTACAATCACTTCATGAAAAGAGTTGAGAAAATAATTCCAACTTTAAGTTTATGGGCAACAGTGTACTTGCAAACATAGTCTAGACCTATATTTAAGAAAGAATAAGGTTAGACCTAATTAGAATGTCTGAGACTTTGTGAGAGCATGTTGCAAATTCATTTCAAATGCGTGAGAGTTTTTCTCATTGTGCCCTTTTTTGTGGGTCTTTTTGTACAAGTTCGTGCTAAGGTACTATCGTTGACATCAAGCTTGAATTGGGCTAGACAGAAATAATTATATTTAAACGTCTTTGGAAATAACTGTCTGCCGGTATGGGGAATTATATAGCTACCATGCCCATATCCATGGGCATGGCCCTGGCCTGGGCATGCTAGCTAGGCCATGATGACCCCGATGATGACCTAACTCCTAATAGGCCTACCACATTGACATTAATACCTGTTTAAATGTGATCTCTTCACGTGATGATGATGTCGATGTTGACGCCATAATCCTGATAATCCTGATAGATCTAATCCTGAAGTAATAAAGTTATCTTCAACGATCTAAAATGTTGCCGTTCATGCCCACTGACAGGTCGTCAATCACCACATTAGTACAGACAACAGAGTTGCTTGGTCTTACTTGTTCAGAGAGCAGTCAAAAGTGTCTACTGAAATAAGTATCCGAATGTATCGAGCCCGGTACAGTACGGTCGGTTAAGGTTGCGTTGTGCCCGAAGATCTGGCAGGGTATAGTGTAAGATTGCTTGTTTACGTTTGGATTTCGCGCGAAATCTTTGCAAAGCGCGCGCCCCATTGATATTTTACCTTGAAAGATTCATAATTGAGTAGGGTTTATCTTTATTTGCACCAGAAAATAGAAGACATTACATTTTTTCAAGCTGTAGAATGTTTGAAATAATCCGTATTTATGGTATTAATTCTCTTTTTAATAAATAAATTGGAACCTTGTATCCCGGCCTTGTATTCATATTATTTTGAATAGAAGGCCTATTTTTTCCCCCTCAAAATATACAAACCCGTAATATAATGGAATTGCCCGATGAGATCACCCGATGAATGACCTTTTATCATGACCTTTAATGTGGGCGTGTCATAAATACGGTACAAGTGCAGAAAGGCCTAGATCTAAACCCTACACGGATTTACATTGTAGAGAAAATTGTTTTTTTTTGGTTTTTAAATTATTTTCAAATTGAAGAAATATTCAATCCGTCACCATGAGCGCGAGTGGAAACGGGAACAATCGCCCTGCACCTGAGGGAGATGAAACACCGGCCAAGAGACAACGACGAAACGTGAAGGTGTGGTGTGATGGATGGTAAGCATGCATGCAAGCGATCGAGGCTGGTCGGCCAGGCCAGGCCATGGAGCCAAGCAAGCTCTAGCTCCTCCCCGCCGCCGGACCGGGTACTGCACTGCTGCAATGCATGCTGCACTGCTACTAGACCGAAAGCTTCAGTCTCTATAATCGTCGGTTGTTCCACTGAGACTACGTCTGGCTCCACTAGACCTCCGGTTATAGAGACTGAACGATCGCCTATACCATCGTATGTTGAAGATATCACGGCTAGATTTTAGCCGTTATGCCCCTCCCACAAACATGACAAATTGTATTGTTATGCCCCCCAAATCCCCCAAAATGTCATTTTACCTCGTGAATATCCAATTGTAAATTAGGCCTAGATCTAGGCTATAATACATCGGTTCCACTTACTAACTTGATTGAAATAATCCGTTTAATGGTCCAATCAATCTCATCCCTTCTAGTCTACGCCGAAGGCAAAATGATTATGAAGGAAAAACTGTGCGCCATCTACACGTTCGTAATGGCGTTATCACAGTAATCTCAAAGGGATGAGATTGATTGAGATGATTCCGGCAGCGAGAGTTTAACACGGCTTGCAAGATTTTCAACATGGATGTCGATTTTGACCCATAATTTCCTTAAAAGGGACCATTAAACGGATTATTTCAATCAAGTTAGTAAGTGGAACCGATGTATTATAGCCTAGACCTAGGCCTAATTTACAACTGGATATTCACGAGGTAAAATGACATTTTGGGGGATTTTGGGGGCATAACAATACAATTTGTCATGTTTGTGGGAGGGGCCTAACGGCTAAAATCTAGCCGTGATATCTTCAACATACGAAGGTATAGGCGACCGTTCAGTCTCTATAACCGGAGGTCTAGTGGAGCCAGACGTAGTCTCAGTGGAACAACCGACGATTATAGAGACTGAAGCTTTCGGTCTGCACTGCTACTAGACCGAAAGCTTCAATCTCTATAATCGTCGGTTGTTCCACTGAGACTACGTCTGGCTCCACTAGACCTCCGGTTATAGAGACTGAACGACTGCCTATGCCAGCCTGTGTTGAAGTTATTCGGCTAGATTTTAGCCGCTAGGCCCCTCCCACAAACATGACAAACTTGCCACGGCCGTATTGTTATGCCCCCAAAATCCCCCGAAATGTCATTTTACCTCGTGTATATCCAATTTTGAATTAGGCCTAGGCTATAATACATCGGTTCCACTTACTAACTTTATTGATATAATCCGTTTAATGGTCCCTTTTAAGGAAATTATGGGTCAAAATCGACATCCATGTTGAAAATCTTGCAAGCCGTGTTAAACTCTCGCTGCCGTCAATCTCATCCCTTCTAGTCTACGCCGAAGGCAAAATGATTATGAAGGAAAAACTGCGCCATCTACACGTTCGTAATGGCGTTATCACAGTTTTTCCTTCATAATCATTTTGCCTTCGGCGTAGACTAGAAGGGATGAGATTGACGGCAGCGAGAGTTTAACACGGCTTGCAAGATTTTCAACATGGATGTCGATTTTGACCCATAATTTCCTTAAAAGGGACCATTAAACGGATTAGGCCATGTAAAATTGATTACATGTTGATCGTCCGGATTTTTTGAAAAAGAGGAGGAGGGTGTACCATGTTATTTGATATTTGATATTTCAAAATGGCCGCTCAAAATGGCCGCTCGGTACATTTTCCCTGACAGTCGAGGCTATTTTTTTTCAAGATGGCCGCCGACAATTTTTGTTTTTTTTAATCAGAAATAGAGCCATTTTAGCAGTGTTTTTCATGTTTTTTTTCTTTCAAAAAAAAAAAAAAAAAAAAAAAAAATAAAAAAAAATAAAATAAAATAAAATAAAATAAAATAACAAATAACAAAAAATAGGAGGCGGCCCCCAAAAAGGAAGCGGGCGGGGACGATCAACATGAAATCAATTTTACATGGCCTTATATCAATAAAGTTAGTAAGTGGAACCGATGTATTATAGCCTAGGCCTAATTCAAAATTGGACATGAGGTAAAATGACATTTCGGGGGATTTTGGGGGCATAACAATACGGCCGTGGCAAGTTTGTCATGTTTGTGGGAGGGGCCTAGCGGCTAAAATCTAACCGAATAACTTCAACACAGGCTGGCATAGGCAGTCGTTCAGTCTCTATAACCGGAGGTCTAGTGGAGCCAGACGTAGTCTCAGTGGAACAACCGACGATTATAGAGACTGAAGCTTTCGGTCTACACTGCTACATGCTTAAATTTTCATGTTTCCATGTCTGCGCACCTAAAATATCGTTTTAATCGTACAAGAACCTTCTTTCATATTTCTCTCTCTCATGCTTGATTTCACATTATTCTACTAGAGTCTAGTCTAGAGTCTATTATTCTACAAGCCTAGCCCTAGAAAGTAGTCTAGATCTAAAATCTAAATGAAATGTGCCGAAAATCTCATAAAAAAATGCGAGCAAGACAGATGCCAAGACTTTTCAATTGCCAAGAAAGAACCAAGACTAGAGGCACGAACAATGTCATTTTACAAAAGAGAGGCCATTTCATTTTGACATTGCAAAAGGAAGGGTTCCCATATATATGTCTTTGCAGTTTGCACTCATCCTAATTTTCTCCTAGAGTCTATAGGCCTAGATCTACTTCGTCTTTTTTTTTCTGAGGTGCAGCCGATTGCACTTGCAGGGAGAACTTTCCACAGTCTGATTGCGTAAAAACACAGACATTTTGATATTTGATGTGAAAGATAACTATTGATGAAGCTTGTGACTAAAATTAAGAGTTTTCTCAATATTTTTGAACACTTTTTATTAATGATTTATATATTATCGGTATAATAGGGACAACATTTGTGTGTTCCTTGCATGTTTTGTTTTACTGCACAGACTTGAGCTCTGTAACCATGCATTTTTAATTTGTCAGACTTCCCCAAACTGGCCATTTGTTTTCTCATGAAGTGTGTGGTTTAATAAGAGTTTAATGTTAACTCTGATATTGTTGTTAGAGCTGGAGAATCAACAGATTTATTTAGTCTGGCTTATTCAACAGCCTACATCAGCAAGCCGACCCTTATGAAGTATCAAGACAACATTTTACTTATTTGTTGTTCTTTGTAGAACAAAATTCTCCCAATAAAAACAACTCAACAAAACAAAACAAATAAACAGAATTGGGTTTGATATAAGGGAGCTATTTGGGACAACATTTGATTTTGAGCTCAATTGAGCTATCTTGATAAAAGTTGTCGAATGTAATTGGTGAATTGAAAATGGAATTTTAATTTAATTAAATTCAACTTGAGAGGCCATCACTGTGGATCTAAAAAATAGAGAAAAAAGGAGATTTTTAATAAGTGAAAAAGACAATAAAATTTTGTTCTTCATAATGTATTAATCTTCCATACAGTATCATGTAACCAGACATTTACTAATTTATTTAAACTGCTTTTGAAATTCTACAACAAAAAAATAGGGATATATTGTGTTCTGGATATCTCCTTTTTTATTTTTACTAATTCACATTAGATGATTAGATGTGAAATTGATAGACACCATTTTGCCAGTTTTTCACAATTTTATTTAAAGATAAAACATTCTTGAAATTCAATCAATTTATTGTACTATTGCTTTATCATTCAAGTTGGCAAGGCATTTATTTGACATGCCAAAAGAGCATCACAAAGGAAACAGCAGTAGTGGTTTAATAGGTTAAAAGTCAAAATAAAATCACACCATTTTCTTGCTTGGCAGGGGTGAGTATCTCCAGACTCCAATTCATTGTTTTTTTAATTGATCTCGCACCAGAGAAAATAGCGTGATCAAAACAATGAACAAACTATTACATAGAGCTCTACATGTACATGTACATTTGTGGTTTGTGTACATAAGATTTAAGGTAGTATGGCTTGTCATTCCAAAGTTCCTTGACTGGTGATAAACTAGAAAACCTGATAAGAACAATTTAACAGAGATAACATCTTGAATGACACCTTCATATAGTGGATACTTATAATTTATTCCAATTATTAATGAAAAATGATCATAAAAATTAAAATAAACCTTTAAACTAGACAAGTTTATGGCATGGATAACAATTATCAAATACAGCAAATTTTGGAACAAATGGATGTTTCATTTATTTGTTTCCACTCTGTTTGATAAAATTACAATATTAATTAATACAAACTTACAAATAAAGTAACATACAATGTAAATAAAGAGAAGTGAGTGAACCATAAAGCCAAGGGCTTGTTGGAGTTTATTCTCAGAGTATGAATAATACAAAATTAAGATATCATTGTTTAATCAAGAATATTCTCATGAATAACACCAACTTTTTATGAATAATTGTAAATAATGTCACCATCAAAAGGGCCTGTGTGATCAAGTTTAACTTTTCAAGCTAGTCATTTCATATGCAGGGTTCAATACGAACTAGCATTGGTTTCATAATAGTCATTCTATTGAATGATGTAGTATGTATGTGGACCCCCTTAAATCGTCCTTGTAAAAACTTGTCCCTTAAAGTTACTGAAGAGCCTTTTTTTTCCTTCCATTTCTGCCTTTCCTTTCCTGGAACGTGAACTATTTTTGTGCAAGGCCTTTTTCCTTTTTCTTTTTTTATGTTGAAAGAAGAGACTGACCTTGTGTCTATAGCAGTGTAGGATTGCATGTTAAATATTAAACAGTTTGCACCTAGTAAGAATGTTGGTCATTTTTGTTTTCTTTTCAGCTATGATATGGTTCACTTCGGTCATGCCAACTCTTTGCGCCAAGCCAAATTGATGGGGGATCATCTCATTGTCGGTGTTCATTCAGACGGTAAGAAAACCTTGCTGCTTACGTTTTATTTTATTGTTGAAAGGTTACGTATTTAAGATGTTTTGTGAAAAACAATTTGGGGGCATTTAATCTGTAGCTTTTCATTATCCAGGGAGACATATTGCAAGATTTTTAGTGATTGAAACTAATGGGTCTGTTCTGCACTGAAATAAATTCCTTCATATGTACATTCATTTTGGTTTATTGAGGAAAAAAATCCTTGTAAAAATCTTGTAATAAAATAACATAATGAAAGAATCGTCAAACTTCATCAATGTTGACAAGAAACGATTATTGAGTTAAGAAATGGAGAAGAATTGTTCAACATATTGGTTTTGATAATAATTGATAATACACATAAACAAATTTTTGTTTGGAAAGTAAAGAGAGAATAGGAGAAATGAAAAGGGACAAGTTGGGGAAGATGACAGAAAAGAAGGAGAGGAAGAGGGGGGATTTGTTGAGTAAAGGAAAAGAGATATAAGAGTGCCATTTCATTTGCTCATACGTACATGTAGCTTACATTTGCATTCTAGTACAAAGTGACAGACATAATTATTCATGTCATTCCACAAGTCCTGTAAAGCCTACTGGGAAATGGAAATCATCTGTTATTGTGAGTCCAAACAATTGTTCAAAATGGTGGTGGAGGCACTATTCCTTTGTCGGTTTTTGAATTTTTTGGAAAAAATATGTCATTTTTCTTTTGCAGCTGACATCATTAAGCACAAGGGTCCACCCGTGATGAATGAGAAGGAACGTTACAAGATGGTGCGCGCAATCAAATGGGTGGATGAAGTGGTAGAGGCTGCCCCCTATGTCACGCATTTAGAGACGTTGGACGAGCATGACTGTGATTTCTGCGTTCATGGAGGTACTTCTGAACTCTTAAAGCCCAACTGTCCTACTTGTAGCTGCGTGCTCACTCTTTATAGCAAACAATGCCTAATCTGTGACCATTGATCCCCCATGATCATCTTTTTCTTATGTTAATTGAGAGCTGTGTGGATGAGATGACCACCCTTGGTGGTCTAATCCCTCCTAGCCAAACTAGTACAGATGGCCTTTAAGTTTTCGTTTACTCACTATACTAGCTTTTGCCATAAATGATAAAATGTATGAAATTGAGGTTGTGGTACATTCATGGATCAGTGTGTAGTGTGATGTCTTCAAAATATATAGGTTATTGATAAAAGAAATGGTACTTACTAGGTGTATTTTGGAAATGCATTCTTCTTAGCCCAGTATTTCCAAGGATATTTGGAAGGATCAAGGATAAATTACAGATAATTAAACATGAATTAAACTTCCATGATTATCTACCGAGAACAAACACAAACAATTACATACCTTCGAGGCTCTGAGTGTTTGATAAAACTTCAATGATCATTTTTCTTTAAATTGGAATTTGTAATGTCGACTGTAGTCAAATGTTTCGTCTTACATTCTATAGAGGTAAACAATCAACAATTGTATTTCATTTGTCATGCAAATTGGAAGCGTCAGAGCCAAAGTATTTTTGAACTTGGGGATAACATAAAATGGTAGTGATATCTTCAACATAAGTACTTCTTAATGTACACATTTAGTTTAAGCAAAGTACAATGTAACACTAATAAATCCTGTAATTATGAATTGCATATTTTGTCTCACCTTCACCTATATAGATGACATTACTCTGGACTCTGAGGGGCAAGACTGCTACAGGATAGTCAAGGAAGCAAAACGTTTCAAGTACGTGACTAAGATACTATTTCCAGGATGACAAACCAGTTTGAATCTAGGAAATATCTATGAGCCCCCATTGCACAAAAACAAATCTATTCAGGTCATCAGATGCTATATATATGTTACCATTTCTGTGGATGAAGTTCATCTTGTGTACATTAGTTATTAATATGAAGGGCAAAGCCTCTGACAAGTTTTTCAGTGTCGAATGCAACTTTTATCTAAGAAGTAGGCGTAAGATTTGAAAACATAGAACATTAATTTGTAAACAAGAGAGTTTTCTTGATTACTACCAAATCCCTTGCCTAGCTTTTGTTACAGTGATATTTGGGTGTCACAGATAATTGCAACTTTGCAACTAGTTTTCATACACCAAAGAAAGTGTTTAAACTTTGTATGTGGATTCACAGTCCCCCTAATGATACACTGTAGAATTCTAGAAGAGACTGTACATTTTGAGCACCAAGATATTTTGTATTCATTTTTTTTTTTAATATGTTTAAATTACTGTTACAAAGATTTTATTTACAAGTTATTTAGATCTCTTTTTGTGGAGCAAAATATTTGTTCATTTCAAAAGGTGTTATTTTCTGATATTTTGTTTCCTCTACACAGGGAGTGCAAGAGAACAGCAGGTGTATCAACAACAAACATCGTAGGCAGGTAAGAATAAGAAAATGAGTTTTTGATAGAAGATCTTATTGAAAGTAAATAAAATATATGGTCTCAACTCTCTAGCACATAGGGGCCGTAAAGGAGCATTATAACCTGACACCGGATCTAATTTGATTGTATATAAGATTAGTTGAATATCTTTGTGTACAGGTGTATGTGTAATTTAGCAGTTGGGCTGCATTGTGGCTTTTTGTAATAATTCATTGGTAATCAGCTGAATTGAATTTTTTGCAGGTCATTTCCGATCAATTCAATTCTACTCAATTCGAAGAACTTAGATCAAAATGAGAGCTTGAACAGATTATGGATATTGAAATTTGTAATGTACCTACATGTATAGATTGAACAAAAGTTGGTAGCTATATGATGTATCCTATATAAAGTAAGTGTCAATTTGGTTTTAAATCTCATCTTATTTTTCCCAGAATGCTTCTGATGACCAAGACGCATCACATGGGAGGTGACCTGAAAGAAGAATCGAACGGCAACGTCAGTCCCAGGTCAAAGACCCTTCAAGCATCGGTAAGTATTTAGACCCCCTCTCCCCACCCCACCCTCACCCCAAGCCCCTTTCCAAAGACAGTAGTGTACATTTGCTAGTGTTGTTTGATGCACACCTCTCTACCTTTTCTGCTTTTGTCTGCTTGAAAGCTGATGTGATTTACTCCATATTTTATAAAGTCCACTTTGGCCCACATGTAAGGTTTGTTGAAACATGGAGTATGGTAATCAACAACAAAAAACTTCAGAGGAAAAAGAAGAAGAGTTTTTTTTTAAAGTACTATTTAGCATTTTATGTGGAAATCATACTTCTATTTGAAATATGAATCATGTGTTAATCTAATGCTTTCAAATTTGAAATTTGGAAGTTTCAAGCAGAAGTTACGAGCACATTTTGTATTTAAAAGTGATTCCGAACATTGATTCTTATCTTCACGATGCTACATGTCATGACGATCGATGCAGTCTCTCCCTCACAAGCACAGGATATTAATTGAAGAAATACATTTATGCAATGGTACCCGTGCCTCTAATATGTACATGCACGTATCTAAAACAGAGAGTCATATTTAGAGTTATATTATCAATTTCTTTTATTTTTTATTATTTGAGTTCATTTTTATTATGCTATATTCTAGAATTCAGTGGAATCATTCGAGAAGAACAACAACTTAAAGAATGGATTGGTAAATGGCACAAAACATGTGGAATCTTGGGTTATAGCTTTTCTTGCCATACTAAAAACATGATATCTGTCTGTTTAGAGCAGGCAACAAGGGTGTTGACTCATATATCTTTTAACACAGAGATAACACATAAATTCATTTATCAGCGCTTTACATTTTATTGCTACATACAATGTATGAACATAGTGCAACCTTTTATACATTGTATATACGGCAGTACATGTATGTATTTTTTTTGCAAGCCGAGCATTTAAGGGGTTGTAAAAACATGAAAATCAAACTCAACCGTAGCATTTATTGGTAAAACATAATATACAAAATATATATATATATACATTTATGTTTCTTTATATGTCTCATCATCATGTATGTATATGTATTATCATGTGAATCTCCAGTGCAATACTACAGCAGGGGAATAAACATACAAAGAACTATATTAGCACTTGCTCTTTATATGTTTTTGATAAAACATGTCATCACTAATAAATCTATAGAGCATTAATTAAAGCATTTTCTTATGCTTAATGCCTTGCACAAGTCTTTCTTGTTGTGTTTGACATTTCATAGACAACTACATATCTATACTTTCTCAATAGCTCTATTAATTCCCCTTTAAAATAAACCCCTCTATTGTGGGTGTCTGTTTGTCTGTGTCTACATGTCCGTCTTTCTGTTCGTCTGTTTTCTGGGTGCTGTAATCTGTTTCGTGGATTTTATAACCTACAGTATATGTTTTCCACTTGCTTTCATTATCAGGAACTTGAAATAGGCTTTTATTTGTATGTACTAAGTACCGGTACTCATTTGATTCATGGAACTTTGAAATATAATTATCACACACCAATACAGAATATGAAAACCTCATTTGTGTTGTCTAAAAGAACCAAAAAAAAATTACACATAATCCTACTCTCATTATTTGTATGTTTGTTTTCAATACTCTGTTATCCACAGACTCAAATTGATTGCTGCTGATATATCATTGTTTGTGTTGTATTACAATATCATATTGCTCACTCATACGGAAAATTGCAATTTCATGCAATGTAAATTTTTTGTTCAAGGTGAATTCTTTTATGATCGATAATCATTATTGATCGCCCTTTTATTTGGCCATATGTCATTTCCAGAATGGTGTCGGATAAGAATGCCTAAATATAAATAGGGAAGAATGAGTTGAGGATATGGCATGAGGGTAGTACATTTAATAGCAATTGACATATACCGGTAGTAGTGTTGCATTGCTAAATAAATGGTCCTAGATGGTATTCTAACAATTATCTTTTTTTATGGGATGTACAATATCCATCAAAATAAACTATACGATAGTAACGCAATAGTGCACCTCGAGTGCACTACAAAAGTTAGTGCAGTAGAGGTGCACTTTATCTCAGCCCATAAAGTGCACCTCCAATGTAGTGCACCTCTACTGCACTAACTTTTGTAGTGCACTTGAGGTGCACTATTGCGTTACTATTGTATAGTTTATTTTGATGGATATTATACATGTACGGTAGTCGACCATCACAAGTCTAATGACCATCACAAATCTATATTATGACAAGTCATTGGTTAGTTTCTTTGCATGTATATACGGCTTCATACACGGATAGTTCACAAAGGCATCTTATTAAGCACCCGTGAATATTGTATATTGTTTATTCTGACTATAATACAAACTCATTTTGACCTTTCACTACAAGAAAAGATGAAATGTTTTTCAGAATTTCATTCTTGTTCATCATATGGTTGTAGACCATTTTAAAGAAAATATATATACATGTACATATTTTGTATGAATTTGAAAACACAAGGCAGAAGATCTTAATATTTGTTTACCTCTCGTAGGTTATTTACCTATATTTTAATTACAGATTCATGGCATATTCATTTATAAAAACATTTTTTACCTGTAATTTGTATAGATCACAAAGTCTACATATACATGACATTGGAAGTATAACCATTAACAATGCTCATTTTCAAATATCATGCTTTCACAAACCAATAGACTTCTAAGGGAAACGTTACCAACATACTAATGTTTTGTACCATGAAACCTGTCTATTAAGACCACCCAAGAGGGACAAGAAAAGTGGTCTTTAACAGTTAAGGAAGTCTTTATGTACAGGTTCCTTCAGTACATGTTTCAATGAGAAACCATTTTCAAGGGAAACAAAAATGTGGTCTTTGTAGACAGGTGGTCTTTCTATACAGGTGGTCACTAAAGCAGGTTTGACTGTATTAACAAATTACTTTTATGTTCTCTTTTTCTCCATTCCAGTGCTCAACAATGAGTAGTCCCTACACAGGAATCTCACAGTTCCTACAGACCTCCAACAAGATCATCCAGTTTGCAGAAGGAAGAGAGCCCTTGGCCGGTGACCGCATCGTCTACTGTCCCGGTGCTTTTGACCTCTTTCGTATCCTTTGACCGACAATGTCAATGTTACATTTTCAAATACAGTGAAACCCGTCTATAAAGACCACCCAAGGGAGACAAGAAAAGTGATCTTTACTGGCAGGTGGTCTTTGTAGAGAGGTGCCTATCATACATGTTTCAATGGGAAACCGTTTTCAAGGGAAACAAAAATGTGGTCTTTGAAGACAGGTGGTCACTAAAGCATGCAGGCATGCATGGTAGATAAGAAGGGTTTACTGCTGCATTCTCAGTAGCACTTATCCTTTCTGGGGAGTTTTCACAAAGACTAGATCAACTTTAAATTGGACTTAACAAAGGCAGGCTGTTCATGCCACTGTTTGCTCTCACTATTATGATCTTTAGATAATATTTTTTCCTTCAATAATGAATTATCAAAAAATGTAAATTCTGTAGATTTGTGACCATGATTTGTACTAGACATCCCTTGAGAGACCAATGCTAGTAAATGGTGAGAGATAACATGGGCATGAACATAGCCAAGTCCAACCTAAAGTCAATCGTAGTCTTTGTGAAAGACCCTCCAGGCATGACTAGCAATTTTCTTAAAGTGGGTTTATCTTGTGCAATTTGCCTTCACTAAACTGAGGAATGGATGACATATATCTAAGCTGTTCGTAACTTAACTTTCTTAATCTTCACTGTTTTCCACTCAACCCATAACTGTTGTCTTCATAAATGCACATATAAGATGTGATAGAAAGCTTCTGAATTAAAAAAAGGCCAATCGACTGAAGAAGTGACCGCGGATTACAGGATCTACCTCTCCCCGTATGATGATGATGATGATGATAGTGTATTTATGATGTAATTGTGTAGGAATCGTACAGTTTAGCCATTTATTTCCTTGACCTTTGATATGTTTTCAGATGTTGGTCACATAGATTTCTTAGAGCAAGCAAGCAAACTGGGAAACTACATCATAGTTGGGCTCCATGGAGATCAGGTAAACACCATTATTAATTGATATGATCCTAACATACCAATCATTTGTAGGATCAGCAATGCCTTCATTAGAATACCTTTTATGCCTCTGCCTACCAATGTTGTGCCAGAGGCATTATAATGATTATAAGATGCAGTGTTAATATTTTTAAATTGATAATGAAAACAGCAGAAAACATAGTGTCTTGTACAAAGGAGCACAATTGTAAATTGTTAGAGTGATCGAGAGCTGGGGAAAATAGCAATAGGGTAAATATTGATTGATTGACACACTGCAATGACATTTCCATCTGTGCACAATATTTTCATTTTATACTAATGATAAAAGAAGAGGCATGCTCCCTGATAGTTTTGTATTGCCTCTGAAAAATCCTTTCTCTTTAAACTATCTTTAATTTTGTCTTTCTATTTATTATCATCTTCTGTGATTTAACCCTTGTAGGAGGTCAACCGTTACCATGGTAGCAACTATCCCATCATGAACTTACACGAAAGGACACTCAGTGTACTGGCATGCAGGGTAAGACCTATTTTTATCAAATGATTCATTTTTGTATTTATGTAGGAACAACAAATGGGATAAAATTCCAGTGTTTCGGAACTAAGAACAGTAATGTGTTTGCAAAGAACTTCTAATGGTAAGGACTTAAAACTCGAGTTAAAGTGATTTTATTGTAATTGAGTGTGATTATGTGTATACCATTAGCATTCAGATTTTGCTTCACATTCTTTTACACATGTACCATGTCTTTTCCCTTTTCCTTGTTACTAATATGAAAATTGATAATGTTGGCTTTGTGGTGTTCCTTTGTTTTTGAAAGCACACATAAATGGAATGGATTTAAAGAGAGAAATAATTATTAGGCATGTAACAATCTGTGAAATGTAAATATATCATTGAGAACAAATGTTAGTTATGTCAATGTAGGGAAAATAATGGTGATGGTTTGTTTTACAAACTTTATGTAAACCACAATGTAAAAAATCAGAACTGCACTGCAGAAATCTTGCAACAAACACAATTTTCTATCAAACAAAAGTTTCTCCTGACAGTAGCTAATTGGTGCTCTGTCATGATGCCGATTCATCAATTGCAGAAAAAAGTATGTTTGAATTGCAGTCTGTTGCAGCTCGTTTGCAAAGGAACTTTGGACGTAAAGGGTGGTATTGTGTCCATATGTATATGTTTTTGAATAATTTAATCTGTCACTATATCAAAATAAAATGTAATAACATAATTAATAAACAACGATATAACTATGATATAATTATGTTATCATGATTATTGAGGGACATATCAAATTGTTCAAAATTATATTCATATGGGCACTTGGCATTCCATACTTGTCGGTGGATTAAACCATGGACTAAAGTTAGTCCGCTTTCGAGAATACCACCGAAAGAAATCCGAAGATATGTTGTTTTTGTATGAGCTCAAGCATGATCTATTTCCATCCACAGTACGTTGATGAGGTTGTGATCGGCGCCCCTTACAAAGTGACGGCTGAGGTCCTAGACCATTTCAACGTGGATGTCGTTGTTCAGGGCAAGACTGAGATCTTCCAAGGGGCAGATGGCGCAGACCCATATGAGGTTTGTAATGATTATACAATCTACCGTGAAGAACACATATTACAGTAAAACCTGCTTTAGTGACCACCTGTATAGAAAGACTACCTTTCTACAAAGACCACATTTTTTGTTTCCCTTGTTAAAAATTTAAAGTTACAATTTATTGGTAGGTTACAATTGATTGAAGATATGATTAATTTGATAGAAATATTTATTAAACTACTTATTATTATTATAAACTACTTATTATTATTATTATTAAACTACTCATTATTTTTCTAATTAAACTACTTATTATAACCACGTATTATTATTATTATTAAACTACTTATTATTATTATTATTACTTGTATTTTATTTGTATTTTCTTTTTTCTGTTGTTTTCTTGTCTACTAGGAACCCAAGAAGAGGGGTATCTTGCAGCTAGTGGATTCTGGGAATAACATGTCCGCCTCTAAGATTGTAGAGAGGATCATTACAAACAGGTATGGATAGAAACCTTGTGGATTGCAGCATTGCCTACCACAATCAGGGGGGTGTTTCTCAAAGACTAAGATCGACTTCAAGTTGGACTCAACTATGGCAGGCTGTCCATGCCACTCTTTGTGCTTTACTTGATTTTTATTGGTACTTTTTATTGACAGGTTTACTAGTTTTTTGATAATTAAGGTCTGTTATGCATAACCCAGCTAGCTCTGTGTATGGAAGAACTAGCCATTCTCGATTTGGAAAATATTGCACGGTTCTGAAATTGGACAATAATTATAATATTATTGCTTACGGTAAACTTTCCTTTTGCCTGTATTTTACCAATTTAGTTGAACCTGACATTAGGAATAAAGTCATGTGAAGGCAATGAAAGAAGGTAGACCAGACTAGACCTTGGTCTAACTTTGAATGCTAAACTCAACATTAGTCCAACCTATGAAACCCAGGGTTTAAATTTTAGCAGAATTTTAGCCTACCTACATACACACCTTTTAGTTTTAAAATTGCTTCCATGTTTCAATTCTTGAAAAATCTTTCTCTTTGAATTCGACCAACGAACAGGATCAGGTTCCAGAAGAGGAACAAGGACAAGGAAGAGAAGGAGCTCAGAAACGTCCATCTCATCGAGGAGAAGAGACGGGCGTCGGCAAGGAGCTCCATCGAAGAGCCAAGCTCTCCCGTGTCCGACCAGCTCTAAGACCAGGGCCCCATTTCACAAAACTTGTCATCTGTGACAAATTACAATTGTTGTTATAAGCTACTGAAATCCTTGCTTCTGATTGGATATCAGCAGATTTGTCACTAACTTTTGTCATTTGTCATTGAAAAAAGGCTTTGTGAAACGGGTCCCAGATGATGAAGATGTAAGAAAGGTGAAGCAGAAGAAGAGAAAGGTCTACTGAAAATAGTTGTGCACCTAAGTAATGAAGTAGGCCTGGCTGGACGTGCATTGAAAACAAGAGCAAAAACTTCTCTTTTTACAGTAAAAAAGCAATGTACAGATAGCCAACGTGGCAATTAAATCTTTATGTGTAATACGAATGGACATCTGGAGCCTGTTTCATAAAACTTGTTATCTATAACAGATGCTAAATTTTCTATGACAAATTTGCTCTCAGCCAATCAGATGCCATGATTTCAGGAGCTTATAACAATAGCTTGTAACTTGGTATTGATATCAAGTTTGCTCTCAGCCAATCAGATGCCATGATTTCAGGAGCTTGTAACAGTAGCTTAATTGTAACTTGGTATTGATATCAAGTTTGCTCTCAGCCAATCAGATGCCATGATTTCAGGAGCTTATAACAGTAGCTTGTTTGTAACTTGTTATTGATATCAAGTTTGCTCTCAGCCAATCAGATGCCATGGTTTCAGTAGCTTATAACAGTAGCTTGTAACTTGTTATTGATATCAAGTTTGCTCTCAGCCAATCAGATGCCATGGTTTCAGTAGCTTATAACAGTAGCTTGTAACTTGTTATTGATATCAAGTTTGCTCTCAGCCACTCAGATGCCATGGTTTCAGTAGCTTATAACAGTAGCTTGTAACTTGTTATTGATATCAAGTTTGCTCTCAGCCAATCAGATCCCATGATTTCAGTAGCTTATAACAGTAGCTTGTAACTTGTTATTGATATCAAGTTTGCTCTCAGCCAATCAGATGCCATGGTTTCAGTAGCTTATAACAGTAGCTTGTAACTTGTTATTGATATCAAGTTTGCTCTCAGCCAATCAGATGCCATGGTTTCAGTAGCTTATAACAGTAGCTTGTAACTTGTTATTGATATCAAGTTTGCTCTCAGCCAATCAGATGCCATGGTTTCAGTAGCTTATAACAGTAGCTTGTAACTTGTTATTGATATCAAGTTTGCTCTCAGCCAATCAGATGCCATGGTTTCAGTAGCTTATAACAGTAGCTTGTAACTTGTTATTGATATCAAGTTTGCTCTCAGCCAATCAGATCCCATGGTTTCAGTAGCTTATAACAGTAGCTTGTAACTTGTTATTGATATCAAGTTTGCTCTCAGCCAATCAGATGCCATGGTTTCAGTAGCTTATAACAGTAGCTTGTAACTTGTTATTGATATCAAGTTTGCTCTCAGCCAATCAGATCCCATGGTTTCAGTAGCTTATAACAGTAGCTTGTAACTTGTTATTGATATCAAGTTTGCTCTCAGCCAATCAGATGCCATGGTTTCAGTAGCTTATAACAGTAGCTTGTAACTTGTTATTGATATCAAGTTTGCTCTCAGCCAATCAGATCCCATGGTTTCAGTAGCTTGTAACAGTAGCTTGTAACTTGGTATTGATATCAAGTCTTATGAAACAGGGTCCTGTGTGGCATGTTGCAGACGCCCTCTCCTGTCATCCTCATGAGGATGGGAGATTTCCATGAATGTTTTTTTTAAAGGTCTAAAAGTATTTAAAGAGCTGTATTAAGTGTGACCATCCTGGAGGTTTAAAGCCCATCTGTACTAGTTTGGCCAGGGGGGGATTAGACCTAGACAGGTGGTTATCTCAAATAAAATCAGCTCCCAATTAACATAAGAAAAAGGGATCATGGGGGACCAACAGGCACCGATTAGGCATTGTTTGCTATATAGAGGGCGCAAGTAGATATAAGTAGTGCAGTGGGGCTTTAAAAGTATTCAAAGAGCTGTATTTAGAGTGACTGTCCTGGAGGTTTAATAGCACTCTCTGTATTTATGACATTTTCCTCATACTCACACATCTTCTTCTGGATAGCTTAAAGTCCTCTCCAGGGACGCAGTAAATGATGATTAATGCCTCAACAAAGGGCAGTAGCGCATCAAATAAGTTTGGAACCCTGACCCTCCCAGTAGAGACCACAGAGCCACCGCGCCTCACTTTTATGGATTCATTTTAATATCTCATTCAGGGAGTGTGCATTATCATGTAAATAGTAGTATTGGTGAGCATTAAGCTGATATTGTATAATGTATAGAGAATTAGAGACCAAATTTTAAGCTGTTACATGCAGCATGAGAGCTGTATTTGATATGTAATATTATTTTTTTGTTTTTGGTACTATATTGGTACTAAGTTATTAACTCTCTGTGTGGATGTATTATTGTAATATATATATATGTGTATATACATAAGACAGGGTGCCTCTGTGTCACGTATGATGTATTCAAGAAAATAAAAGTATTGTTGAGCTGCTCAAAAGTACTTTTTTATTGGCAGAATTAGGATAAATTCATATTTAATTGTGTACACAAAAAAAATTGGTATGTGTTCATTGGGACTGAAAACACCAGAATACATTTCCATAACTATTGCAGGTAATGATACTCACTTGTGCATTGAAATGGTGCAATTAATACAAAACTAATATGCTTTATGAAATACCAAAGTCAAAATATACAGACGTAACCTCATGTGCTGAATTTTATCTTCTTAAGGTAAAACAGTGAATTATGGGAGGAAACAATATCAAAATCAGGTCATGACTGAATATTTTCCTTCATTTTAGGAAGACATTGATTGATTAATTGATTGATTTTAACAAAAGTAATTTTATTCCACAGTTGTGATAACTATGCAGCCATTTTGCTTGCTGACATGTTTTCAACATTATTGTAGAAAAGAAAAGAAATTGTGTAGAATTGAGCTACAAAAGAGGAGTATTTAATTTGCAATATGAAGGTTATTCCTGGAAAGTTTTCAAGTGTATATATTTATGATGTACATGTACTTCATGTAAATATTTGAATATATATTGAATATTAGAAGCAATATTTGCACTGACTACATCTCACAATGTGAGGTGTATTAGAAAGTCTGTTCAGAACCAGAAGAGCATTAATTCTTTGGTTATCGTAAGTATATGAGTTAAATTAAGATAAGGGCGAGTTCTGGTAATGCGATCGCATTGTGAAAGAAAGGTGTGGAATGGATCTGAAAAAGTTGATCATGTAGCATGTAGGTATTGGTGTGTACTGCAAGGCTCTGGAGTCATCAAAATCATAATGATTTTGGCCCAGTCTTGGTAAAGTAACAAGCACTGTACACGGAAACGATGTTTATGGGACTATACAAATGATGTCGGGGCTACTACCTGTATACCTTGATTTCCTTATCTTTCTATGCTCATTTCTCAGCCAGTATACATTTTCTTCCAAAATTGTTTGGCACATGACATTTTTTTAAATCTTGAACATTCAGTGTAAGTTGCGTTTGATTCTGTGAGAATTCATTTTCTTTTTTTACCAAAACTCAAGTTTATCTCTTCTGGCTCCAAACAGACCAAAACATGAAGAAGAAGAAGAAAAGATAACGAATTGGCAGCGTTTCACGACACGGTCCTGAGCTCTAGTTAACAGACAACCCATTGAAACAAGAAATAATAAAATAATACATCGTTTCAATGGGTTCTTGACAAACCTGTCCTGATGACGGTTTTGTGAAACATAGCCCTGGCATGTTGCCTTACTCTGATTGTGTGTAGTATACATGTATATATTACAGCAACTTTATTATGCATTGTACCAATGTATATAGAGTATAGAAGCCAAAAAGAGTTGTCAAAATGTGATTTTTCCAGTGCTAACATTTTTATTTTGTGTTCACAGAGCTTGGCATGATGAAATAGAAAACCGTTGTACAGATATATGTGTGAATGATTGCCTAGTTTTCTAACAATCTTATGTAACAGTGGCATGGAATTTCAATAGAATGTACTGGGGAAAGAATGAGTCACAAACATTGGCTTCTCTTGTCTACAAATATCTAATTGTTAGATTGATTTATCATAGGATGTATTTTAATAAACTGTTTATTGAAAAGAGGGCGATTTAAGTGATAGTTTAATCTTGGGTGGTATTGATTGAGGGGCGCAGCCGCAAAGGAAATTGGTCATGTTCACGTCACCGAGGGCACTATATTTGGTTTAAATTTGTAATCTTTTGGATTTATAATGCCTAGATATTCTAATGATCTCATGCATTGTATGGTTAAAGTAAACTTAGAAATTACTTGATGCCATTCGTTAACGATAAACTATTGATTAAGTTGTTTACAGGTGTATTATATTATATTATATACAATATTCAGTTATATACTATGTGACAGTTTATTGTAATGGCTGTATCAGCTGTTATTTTATCTTCAGTATGGAAGGTTAAGAACAATATTACAAATTATACATAGCCTAGAATTGATTTGGAATTAAGGAATAGCTAATTCATAACCAATACAATTGGAAGAAAACAAAAAATGTCTTGTGTCTCCACTTTTTTATTTACTATTTGATTGCTGAGAAAACTGAAAGAGATGTGATTTGTGTGTGTGTGTGTGTGTTTGTGCGTATGTGTTTTATGCTACCTGGGGATCCTTAAACCAGTTTGAATAGGCCATTTTCATAATGTAATCAAAATTTAATGCACAAATCTTTTTTAAGTGCCTTGTTACAAATTATATCAGAATGCATATTGCTTACATTCCATGTTTTTAGGTAAGACAAAAACAATGTTTGTCCTACCTAGCAACAGTTAACTTACAATTATTCAACTATGGCTATTGAAATACAATTATTAAATTGCATTAAGTTTGATTACATTAAGAAAATGGTCTATTGGGAGGATGGGATCATATCAACATCGCTGACAAGTTCGCCAAAAGTAGTTTCATTGAGCCCATCCCACATAATTAAAGAATTCAAATTTTCCAACAATCAAAAAGATCCATGCATTTGATATGGTTAAAAAGCACAAACTGCTGACAATTCAAGATTTACTGAAAGAAATTTGAACGAGGGGTGTCACAACTATAATGATAACCTAGGCTACGGTCTTTGGATGAAAGAATTGTAAAGGGAGAGAGACGGACAGACCGACAGAAACGCAAAGGTTTTCGTAGAAAATTAAAAAGAACTTTATATTCTGAATAACAGACACAAAGCATAGAGCTCATAAAAAAAGATGAATTATCAAATTCATGTGAAGGTTTGAGAATAAGATATACCCATTGTATCAAAATCTATTTCATATCAAATGAAGCATACGGCTGTAGGCCATGAATATCATTTTGCTATACATTCACAAAATGATTATAATAATATATAAAAATGTGAAATATCTTGTTTAAACACTATCAATATACATCTATAGCTATGACAGGTAGCTATATAATAAACTACATATAAATTTGTAGGCTGAGTAATGAGATATAAAAATAGCTGTACATTTGGATGAAGAAAACAATCACTACATGACAATCAGACTAGAATAATATGAAATTACTTACAATATAGCTATACAGTTTTCGTTTATACATACAATGAATTTACCTAGAAATTCCAATTCTTCTGATTGTACAGATACACATGTGAGTTCAACTACTGTTGCTACTACCCCAAGTAAAAAGTAGATATCTTTTCTAAAAATAAACCTTCTATTAAAAGGGAAAAATAAGTACTGTTAACTTTGATAACATCACCAACATCTTCTCCTCTGCAGCATGTCTGTACAAACAGAATATAACTGATCAATAAAATGAACAACAGTACTTGAAATTTTCAAATTGAAACAAAAATAGTCTGTAGATTAGCTACCATATTTCAAATATATGATATAAGATATAACATTTATCATTGTATAGATTCATTCCTAGAACTGACCACTACATTTCAGTTTATGCATATACATGTACCTTCAACTTTCAAATATATTTCAGTTTAAATATTTAATTTTTCTCCCCAAATTACCACGTCTGCCATTACTGGTAGATGTCATTGACAATGGCCACTTTATATAGCACTTATATCCGCCATGCAGTGCGCTTATGGCACTTAAACATTATTACCCTGGTAACAATTATTATATTATAATTATGGAAGCTGCCAAGGTAATTAGCACTCAAGCATATCAGGTACCCATTTATACCTAGGTCGAGAGTAATGAATGTAGATTCACGTCTTGCTAAAGGACGTTGGTGCTGGGCAGGGATTTCAACCTGTACCTTGTGATCTATATTCCAGTCAATTATCTACCAGATCACAACACCTCTTAATTGTTTTAAACAAAAACAGAATGATAAATATATTGTTCTTTGATACATACATGTAGTATTATATAAACTAGAAGCTGTGTCCAATTTATATTCTCATTATAAGAGAGCACAAGATTTTCACAGACTACACCAGAAAAATAGGGAAATGTTAGGGAGAATCAAGTGTGATCTGAAAATTTCAACTATATTCCATCTCAGCTTCAACCGCAATTCGTTTCGCATGTCCATTTACTCTCTCAGATCGATCCTTTCCTATAATTATTGGAGACGGTGTTAAACTTCCGATAGGCTCTTCATATGCAGAGTAATCCCGGGTCTCGACAGTTCTTAGATGAGTCATCTCGATTTGTTCCCCACTCTGCTCCGCAACGGTATTCACACGGCCATTTCCTTTGCCCATCCTGCGCTGCTCGGTGTCCGACAACGGTATCACCGTCGGGTCAAAGTTCTGCCGCGTGAGGGTGCTGTTCCTTTGCGTGTTGTCCAGGAACTGCTTGGGGGCGTCCACTGGGACGATGTCCGGGTTAGGGTGCCAGTGCGACGCGGAGAAGTACGGCTTGAAGGACCTCTTACTCTCCTTTCCTTTCCCAAACACTGCCATCGTTGCAAGTTTAACGTCCTCGTCCAGAATGCAGAGGATGATAGGAAAGGCTAGACCTTGCAAGATGGCGAACACACCGAACAAATTTTGGAGTATCGGTACCAAGTTGTACACAACGAATAACAGGAGGAACCACGTCGCATAGCACATGATGAATATGAACATCATCCGAATCATGCGACCGCTTGTAAGCCACGCCCAGGGTGTCCTGGCGCCCTCTTGGCTGACCGTCATGTCAGGTTTCCTTATGTTCCGTTCGGTGAGGATGATGATAACAAATACTCCTATCAAGCACGCCACCATGGGTAGGACGAGAGCGAAGATGAGGGGATAGGGGTTGCTTCTATTCAGGAAGCATCTAGAAACACATAGAATTAATTGATTGATTGATTGATTGATTGATTGAAGGATTTTATTGAACATTATCCATTCTCGCAGTCCAAAGACTGAATTGCAATGGTTACAACAAGTTTACAATGTACAGTGTGTCTCTAAAAAAAGTAAACCCAACTTCAACGGCAAATTTTCAGAAAACTATAAAATATTTACACATTATTTTTTCATGGTTAGATAGTCCAATAAGTCCTCTGTCCAATTATATCACTTAGGTTATCTGACGCTCATGCATGACTGAGCATGATTCAACTTAGTGAACTGGTGTCAAATCATCACTGTGGCAAGTTATTTCTTGCTATTGTCATGCATTCAGGGCCTATTTGAAGTTAAATTTTTGTCACATGTTAGGCCTATGATTACATAACAACTTCAGCAAAGGTTGTTCCTAACACAGGCACACTTCACATGCTTTCCAAACATGGTACAGTTGACAATTGAGCAGAGAGTATTCCTGGTAACTCGATACCAGGAAACAAGAAGTTTCGTGGAAGTTCAAGATGCTTTTCGGGTGCAGTTCCCCGAGAGGCAGCCTCCAACAAAAAGAGCCATCTGGTACAATGTGAGAAAGTATGCTGATCACGGAACCAGTTTGAACAGGAATAAAGGACACTCTGGCCACAAACGAACTGGGAGGTCTGCTGAAAACATCCAAGTGGTAAGAGAGGCCATCCAAGCCAACCCACGCATAAGCACCAGGAGAAATGATACTGGAATACCACGCGCAACTTTTAACAGAATAGCAAGACTGGATTTGCATCTCCATCCATATCATGTTCATGTTCAGCACCAACTTCTACCAGCTGATTTTCCCAGACGACTTCAATTTTCACAATGGTTTGTGAACCGGTGCAACCGAGATCGACAGTTCCTCCAGTTTTTTACCATCGGGGATGAAGCAACGTTTTCCATGGATGGAATGGTAAACACCCACAATGAGCACGAGTATGCTGAACTCCATCATCCACCGGGATATGCTTTTAATAAGAACATGAGCAGGGAGAAAGTGAGTGTCTGGATTGGTCTTTGTGGCAATGGTTCATTGGTGGGACCTTACTTTTTTGAAGGCAACATCAATGGCAGGGCGTACCTTGACATGCTGAACAATTTTATTGTGCCTGAGATGGAACAGATCTTCCCCCGACAACGACGTGGAGCATTCCGCAGGGCCTGGTGGGCTCAGGATGGGGCCCCAGCCCACAGACTTATTGCTGTGAGGAATCGTTTGACTGAACTCTTTGGCAATCGCATCATTGCTCTTCATTTCCCAGTTGAGTGGCCTGCACGTTCACCAGATCTGACACCATGCGATTTCTTTCTTTGGGGGTATCTTAAAGGAAAAGTGTTCCAAACCCCACCGGCCAGAATTCAGGAGCTGAGGCAACAGATAACAGGTGAAGTGAACCGATTACGACAAGATCAGGGAATGATCAGGCGTGCTGTCAGGGACATGAGGAGGCGTTGCGAGCTTTGCATGGAAAGGAATGGCGGTCATGTCGAGGGTACACATCCCTAAGCTATGCTTGTAAGAAATCAGACATTTCCTATGTCATTTGATTGATGAACTTCCAGTGCAATTCTAACTTGCCACAGTGATGATTTCACACCCATTCACTAAGTTGAATCATGCTCAGTCATGCATGAGAGTTACATAACCTACGTGGTATCATTGGACAGAGGACTTATTGGACTATCTAACCATAAAAAATAATGTGTAAATATTTTATAGTTTTCTGAAAATTTGCCGTTGAAGTTGGGTTTACTTTTTTTAGAGACACACTGTATATACATTTTTTACATCTAATATGAAGCCATATTCTAGCGCTGACTTTTCTGTTGATTTATCTCACCTTGTTAGACAGAAATTGAAATAAAGTGTATTAAAGCCTACCTGCACTAATTTGGCCAGGAGGGATTAGACCTCCCTGCATGGTCACTGACAGATGGTTATTCTCATCAAATCAGCTCTCAAATCAACATCTCAATTAAAAAACCCACGCGGGAAGGCCTTTCATTCGACTGCGAGGTGCAGCTGAATGTGTAAGATCATTAATGTAAATTAAAAAACAGTAGGGGACCTAGGACAGAACCTTGTGGTACGCCATGTAATAGAAGAAAAATTGGAGGAATTATTATTATAAACTACATATTGAGATCTATCAGAAAGATTACTTTCAAACCAAGATGACAGACAAATTTGAGTGTTGTTCTAGTTTTCGAGTGGTGAATCAACACACCGATTACTGAGCTGGGAGACATTGCCAGGCATAGCGCCAGGTGGAGGGGCATAAATCGAAACTTAAAAAAAAAAAACGCACCCCAGACTTTGAATTTTTTTCGGCGGCAAAAAGGTGCGGTTTATACACCGTTAATTACGGTAAATAAAACTAAAAGATGAATAACAGGTACATTTAGATATTGCATATTCTGCTTTTTTTTAAACTGCGGTTAATACACCGTTAATTACGGTAGACTTACTGAGGAGCCGAATTCTTGTAGACTACCTGTGCTGAAGCTACCGTCACACACACAATCACAATTGGTGCTCCTGGCATGGTTCAAGAGAAAGAACATCAGTTGTATTGGAGAGGACATAAAGGATTGTAATTATTTCATATAATAATAATAATAATAATAATAATAATAAAAACGTTTTATTTACCCATCTATAAAGATAGAGTACACAATAAAAACTTGTCCAGTATTCTTCTCATCCTTATGTGAAGCATTCATTCATTCTTCATGTCCATAAGGAAAGGTATGTATTGTATATGCTGATTATAGGATGCTTCAAAGATATATGCATATACAGGTAACCAGGGCAACTACATTACTGTGGTAGACAAGCAAAGTGTTTCAGCAACAAACAACAACAAAGACCCAGATTCCCATTTGGGCAAAATACATTAAAGGGAGTGTAGCTTGGCAAATACTGGTTAACGCTATTATGTCTTCTTTTGGACAACTGCACGTAAACGAATGGACTTGATTAAAGGTAGTCAGCGACTTAATCTCTACTACATGGTCAGCATTCGCGAAAAAGACCAAAGTTCTCCTCACGCTTCGGTTTCGTGTATGTTGCACGCACGTGGTTGCTGCGGTCTCGTCGTCCGTAGTCGTATTACACCCGATTGGCCCCGAGTCAGGCCACGGGAAAGACACGTAGTCTCGTCAGGCTACACTCCCTTTAAGATATCCTTGTAACATCTTTTCAACAATTCTTCTTACCCCATGCCGCCGCTAACGTGTACAACGCAAACCGCTTGAAGGACACTGCTTTCCGTCGTGACGTGTCGTAGAATTTAGCCGTAATGGCTACCGTAGAGCAGGTGCAGATCAATATGAAGCAGTGAAGGATCCCCGCGATGACTGTGCATCCCGTTGTCGAAGAGGGCGCACTTTGCCCAGCAGCAAAGGCCAGGTAAAAGATGGCCACTGGAAGACAGAAGGCAGCCTCCATCCTGTAGAGCTGCCTCTTGCGAAGCGTTCTTCGGAAAAGAAGTGAAATCAGAATTAATAATAATAATAATAATAATAATGATAATCTTTTTAAAGTCCACTCCAAATTTTATTAAACCAAAAATGAAAATTCTTTTTGCCCAATTGATCGTGAGCCCGGCAGCCACTGAGCAGCGCCATATCGACGTTGCTCTATCCCTTATTGTTGAACGCCAAACAAGGTAGCAGCAACTCCTATTGACTGAGCCAACACACCGGTATTGATTAATTAAAATAGGATTGAAAAAATACATGGGAGCCATTTAATAGCTGTGAGCTCCAAAAGAGCTCTATTTAACAAAAATTAAGAAATACAACAAAATAGAATACATTTCAATTGCTCTGAGAAAATCACACTTTTCTATCAACAAATCCCAAAAGATCTCATGTAAACAAAAAAGTATATTTTAAACTGATAAAAAGGAAGAATAATATTCCATTCCCATCCTATGCTTGAAAACCAATCACAGCAAAAGAAGGTCTTAATTTCACAACTTTATTGTAGGGTTCATTGGGAGTTGTATCTTCTTCGTATTTAATCATTCTATAGTTTCTGCCTCCTACATCTCCTTACGACTGTCATCCCTGCTATATATGGGTACATATGGGTTCTCTCTCGCTCATTCTCTCTCTCTCCCTCTCCCCCTCTCTCTCTCCCTCTCTCTCTCTCTCGCTCATTCTCTCTCTCTCTCTCTTTCTCTCTCCTTAAGTCCTCTTTAATTTTGTCTATACCTTTCCTCTGCCTCTAGCAGACAGAAACTCCTGTTTTTTTTCTCTCCTTAAACTCACTTGATACAGATGAGCACTAAGAAACTCAGCAGAGCACCAAGAAACGCCACCATTATTCCAACAAAGACCAGAGCATTAAGTCGAGGATAAACGAGGGGTTCAGCTGTTACACCCTATACAGGAGTATAACATTTATCCATCATTGATACAAAATAAATATTACAACTACAACTGTAAATGTTTACTGTGCAATTTTCAAACAGATTATAAACAGATTTGCATGAATCCACATACATAAAATTGATCCACAGGAATTTTTATTTAAATAATTTCAAAAACCTAAAAAAAGAGAATGTTCCTATAGATAAAGAGGTCTGAATTTTACTTTGCCTTATTTAAACAAGAAAACTTTCGTGTATGCAGCTTTTTGCTTTCTTTCTAAAAATGCTATTCAATACTAAATGCACATGTATGTTACTTCAAGAAACACATTAGACTGAAATTTAGTATTAGTTAGTTTTTTTTGTTTTATCTGAATGCTAAAAAATGTGTGTGTGTTGCTTGTAAGTGAGCAATTAAGGGGACCAATGTTTTTAAAGTCTTCTCCAAAGGACTTGGTAATGAGGATTTATACCTTACCAAAGGGCACTAACGCGTTGACCTGGTTTTGAACCCATGACCTCCTGGTTACGAGACACCTGCTCTACCACTGAGCCATCACGCCTCCCTATTGCCATTGGATTTTTTCTTCATAAAACCTTGAATACTTCTTTGCTTCCATGCATGCAATTCTGCAGTATTTTAAAACTAAAACTGAAAAGAACCGGGCATGGTGGCTCAGTGGTTAGAGCGCCCGCCTCACGACGGGAGGTCGTGGGTTCGAACCCCGGCCGAGTCATACTAAAGACTTATAACAATGGGACCTTCTGCCTTCTAGCTAGGCGCTCAGCATATTAGATTGGAGAAGGGTAGTGTTAATTTATGCAGGGCCCGCTGGAATAACAGTTTCATAATTGAAGTGGCTACCCTGGGTAAATAAAACGTTAATGATTTTTACCTTGATCAGTGCAAACGTGCCTCTGGTTTCACACTGACACACTACAAGGTCCCCATCGAGGATCTCAGCCAGCTGGCAGCCATCTTGTATCCAGTCGCCATGGCCGCCATTCATTGAAGCATTCCAGGTGCCACACACAGGGGGATCCACAGTCTCAATGCTCTGGGATGAATCAACGAACAAGAATAATTCATTAAAAAATAAATAAATTACAGTAACATTGACTTCATTCAGAGAATGCATTTCTGACCATTCAAACCTTAACCCTAAACGAATTACTTTGTAATTTCTATTTTTATATATTACTTAATTACTTTGAGTGCTCAAGTAGATAAAGTGTCAGCACAATTGATTTGATATACAAATTTGTTGGCTGTATTCTCAACATTTAAATCAATTTGAAAGAATGCATATTTGCAAACTTATTCCATTACTTCCATGTACAGTATGTTCATATATATATTGTTTTCATGTATCTTTCACATTTAACTACATGTACATTGCGCAATTCGTTTATGTTTATACTATGTTCCTTTATGTTTATACTATGTTCCTTTATTGAAGATTGACAATAAAGTGATACAAAATCATTATGCATTAATATACATGTACATGTACCATGTGAATTAAGTTCATCTAATGAATACAAAATGCAAATACAATGGAATGGAATAGGCAGGATGGAGAAGGGGTTATCCAATAGCCTAAGTTATAGTTTCATGAAGATTATGATTCATCCAGTTACATTGACAGTACCTGATAGCAATGTTTTCATATACATGTGTCAATTACCAGAGGTGCCTAAGAATTACGACCGTTGATCCATGATGTTTCATCAGTTCCTACAGGCTTGATTTATATCACTGCTTACAGCCTCAAATTTATTACATCAAAAGCAATGAAATAAATTTACTTTCAATTGTGTGTCAAGCAATATGGGCTGTTTGAACCAGAAAAAAATATAAAAAAGCTAATAAAATGCTGTGTCAGGAGAAATGGCGAGATTTTTTTGTTATTGTTGCTTATTACTCAGTTACCTGTATTGTCTACCAAATGCACTTGGTAGATTAAACATAAATTGTTGTTTTATTCTGCGAGCACTTTATTATTTCCACTATGACCGCCCTTTAAATCAATATTGGCATACATGTATACTAGAAACTATTTCGATTTTTGAACAAACTGAAATCAAAATTATTTGCAGATTCATTGAATCCTTGATAAAGTGGATGAAAAACAATTTCCAACCAGACAAAAAACAGAATTTTGTAACCCCTTTTAAAAATGTACCCCTGCATAACTAGCTTTTTTGTCAGGTCAACCTATTTTATATATAGCCCTAAATGCCTTGCATCAATGGCTTGGCTCTACTACACTTATATCCATTTACCAGTCTCCATTCGCTATCATACATTCCAAAGAGACAATACTGTTTGTGCACACACATGAATAGAAGGCGCACCCTTTAATTGTTGCTCGGCAAGGTCGTTTTTGTGTCATGAACTGTCCCAAGGTCGGGGCTAAAAAGGGGGTCATGTACCTTTTATCTCCGTTAATCAAGCATGTCCGACTTTATATGCATGCAGCGAAGCATATTGTGCATTGTTGATTTGGACATACAGTGTAATACATAATCTTTTCAACAACTGTAATCTGTTGACAATCTAATATCATTTTGTATATTTGGTTCTACATAATGTCATATTCAGAAACGTTGATTGAGAAACCATACATGTATACCATAATTAACTGTGTATAAACCGCCCTCGTGTATTAACCGCACCCCTCTTTTTCGCCCTTAAAAAAAAAAAAAAAAAAAAAAAAAAAAAGAATTTCAAAAAAATGTATATATATATTTTTTTTTTTCAAAGATCATTAATGTAAATTAAAAACAGTAGAGGACCTAGTATAGAACCTTGTGGTACACCATTTGTTATATTAAAAAAATTGAGGAATTATTATTATAAACTACATATTGAGATCTATCAGAAAGATTAATTTCAAACCAAGATGACAGACAAATTTGAGTGTTGTTCAAGTTTCCGAGTGGTGAGTCAACACACCGATTACTGAGCTGGGAGACATTGCCAGTCACAGCGCCAGGTGGAGGGGAATAAATCGAAACTTTAAAAAAAAAAACGCACCCCAGACTTTGAATTTTTTTCGGCGGCAAAAAGGTGCGGTTTATACACCGTTAATTACGGTAAATAAAACTAAAAGATGAATAACAGGTACATTTAGATATTGCATATTCTGCAGTGTTGATTTATACACACACATTTAAACAAATATTATCTGATGATTAAATATATATGACATTGAATTGAATAACATATATTCTGAAGTGTTGATTAGGACACCATACATGTACATGTCTGAACAAATATAATCTGTGAATGAATAAAAAAATACAACATGGACCTGACCTAAAAACAAATATTCTGCAGCATTTTTTGGTTTGGATACAGCATAATTTGAGTATGATTGAGTATGACATGCAGATCATTAATTCTACATAATATTACCGTATTTGCCGGCGATAAGGCCGCAGCGCCGTATAGGCCGCACCCCCGATTTTGACATTTAAAAAATAAAAAATAAAAAAAATTTAAAATTTGTTGTTGTTGGTTGTGTTGTTGTTTTGTTGCCGAAAACCCACGCGGGGAAGGACCTTTATTTAACATCGAGGTGCAGTTAAAGGCGCTGATTTATGCTTGTAAACTTGTCACAAATAATAGTAACAATGTCGTTTTTAGAAGAATGTGTAAGATCATTAATGTGAATTAAAAACAATAGAGTACTAGGTCCTAGGATAGAACCTTGTGGTACACCATTTGTTATATTAAAAAAATTGAGGAATTATTATTATAAACTACATTTTGAGATCTATTAGAAAGATTACTTTCAAACCAAGATGACAGACAAATTTGAGTGTTGTTATAGTTTCCGAGTGGTGAGTCAACACACTGATTACTGAGCTGGGAGACATTGCCAGGCATAGCGCCATAAATCGAAACTAAAAAAAAAAAAATCCTTTTTTACTCTTTCGCCGCATAGCCCGCACCCCGACTTTTTGATATTTTCTCTTCCAAAAATACTGCGGCCTATACGCCGGCAAATACAGTATGTAGTTTTTTTATTTAGACACCATAAATGTATAAGGCCAGGGACCCGTTTCACAGAGCCTTTTTTCAATGACAAATGACAAAAAACAGTGACAAATCGGCTGATAACCAATCAGAAGCAAGGATTTCAGTAGCTTATAACAAAAACTGTCATTTGTCACTGATGACAAGTTTTGTGAAATGGGGCCCAGGTGGTCGTAGCCTTTGAACAAGGCCACATGTCTGATAGACGCCGAGCGACTAAAAAGAGACTAATCGCGAAAGCCCGAGTGAACGACAGAGCGAGAATCACAGCCAGGTAGCCTTTGGTAAACCAGGTTGGATTTCTTATGTTAACCTTTGTTTCCGACTGGAATTCTCTCCCGAAATGGTAGCGTCCAATCACTGAACATATCCTCGCATTACGTCAGCATATAGTATCCATCACACACACACACACACGGAGTAAACTGTACGTATAGTACAAACATGGACCTACTATGAACTGACGTTCGGGCTAAGACCATTGACCTCTACATGGAACAAAAACAAGACTGGTTCATTTTATATACAGCGAAAGTCCAATTATCTCACTTATGATTGTTAGCATAAGTCATCAAATGCTTCCTATTTCTTTGTAATTTTGCATTTAAAATAAATTTGAATGTGATATTTTGTATCTATCAATCATATATGTTCATCTCATAAGCAAAACGTATTTACGTCTTTTACCTTTTCTTACATGTTTTGATAATGAACGAATCACGAACGAAGCCAACTGGGGGATGGCCGTTCTAATTGGTCAATAAATCCAATGCTACAAATAATTCATGCGGAGCAGTAATATCTAGATTGCAAAAGGCTCTCGTGGTGGTCACGCGTTCACCCCGGGTATCTAGACTCATCTCAGCCGCTTAGCCAGAGTCACGAGGCCTTGTCAAAAGGCTAATGTGGTCGCTGAAGCAGGTTTGACTGTACATCCTTGGGGCAAAAAATAATGTAGGCTATGAACAGATTGTCTTTTTAAAACATAACTTTGAGTAATAGTTATATCATAAAGAGATCAATTTGCTCAATTAAATCAAGTGTACCTAAATTGGCAATCTTCCAACTCACCGGTCTACTCGTAGTTGTGACTGTACTCCTAATTTGACCTCCAACCCCTGCCAGGTGAAGTGACATGACCCAGCCATCGGCATCGCTCTGGTGACCAGACGGAGAGGTTGGGGTAATCACAGACTGAAAGAGTTTGTCCATTGGGTACATGACATATGTGAGACGTACATCAGGCTGGCCTGCGCATGATGTGAAATCGAATTTATTACAAAATAAACTATTGTCTTTAATACATAGGAGCTGTAGGTCAAATTATACTTTTTAACATCTATTTAAGAGAATATTCATCAACTAATAAAGTAGTGCACACACCTCAGGGTAGAAATTTTACAGACATTGAAATATGTCTTTATTGTTGTTAGTTTCATTTTAACTGTACATGATCAAATATTGAATAAGTATTTATACCTGATATTTTTTGAAAATCAAGTTTTTTTTCTGATATGTAATTCGGCATGTGTATTTTATTTTTCTATATAACTTAACAAAATTCACAGCAAACTTTCAATAGGCATTGCATCTTCAATTAATAATCATTTTGTTAAATCTTCTCTACCTTAAAGTGATTGATGCTTTCAATTGTAAGGAAATTCATATGGCACGGAGAAGAATAAAATACCCATTCTTGAACAAATACAACACACTAAATGAGGACAAGGAAAAAATGTATGCCTCAATAATAACCTATTCAACAAAGTACAACATACTCTTTATATACGAAAAGAAAGAAGCTGAAAGTTGAATAACATTGCTTTTAAGCTGCATGTACTGTAGACTCAGGTAAAAAGTTGAACAAATGATTACCTGGAGTAGGCAGATCGCCAAACTGAAAATGCACAGAAGCAGTTAAATCCTCATCATACGCCAACAATTGGTTATCGTAAAAATTCAAACTGCTTCCGCTCCCGGAGTTACGTTGGTCCGAATCGACGCTCAACCCGTACCAGCTGAAATCGATGGTGCCCTCGACCAGTCTTCTGATACCCAAGTTGACGTTGGCCGAGGTGGTCGTGACGTTGAGACGGTCGCGGAAGTGGGTGATGGAGAGGATCGTCACGAGGGCGCCATTGATACGAGAGGATGAGAAATAGAGGGTTTCGGCTTCGACGATGATGGAGACGTCGACCGCTAGGGCTAGGCTGAGCAACGTGGTTACCTCTTGCAGGACCTACCATAAAATTAGGACCAGGGGGGGGGGGGGGGTGTTTCACAAAGATTATAACTCGAACTTAACTCTAAGTTGGACTTAAAAATTATGGAAAGCCATTCTTAGCCTTATAACGAAATTTATTCAAAAGCAAAAATTCAAGTATTTTAGACTTTTCATAAATTCCACATCAAGAATATGAAATCCCTCATGATAATAGAAAATACGAATGATTTGCATCAACATTTTATGCCTTTTTAAAAAACTTTTACAAAATATTGTCAAAGATGCTAATGGATTTCCATAATTGTTAAGTCCAACTTAGAGATAACTTCAACTTAGGATCTCTGTGAAACACCCCTAGGAATACAATTGATTGCTCAGTCACTCAAAAAGGATATCACACACAAAAATATTTTCACAGTACAGAGAAACCTGTCTATAAAGACCACCCATGGGAGACAAGAAAGGTGGTCTTTACAGGCAGATGGTCTTTATGTAAAGGTTCCTATGGCACATGTTTCAATGAGAAACCAGTTTCAAGGGAAACAAATAGAGTGGTCTTTGTAAGCAGGTGGTCACTAAACAAGGTTTGACTGTATTTGTTCTTCTTTTCACATTTATTTTTTCACATTGGTACATGTTAATACCAAGGTATCAAGGGTCTGCACTTCATCATATACAGGAAAAACACAAGGAATATGAAAAGAATTATTCCAGGGCTTAAATTAATCCAAGGCCACCAAGGCCATGGCCGTGGATGCCCTTTTGATTGGCCTCAATGCCTTTCTCATTGGCCTTGGAGATTTTTTGTGCCCTTTCCAATTCTTCCTATTTGTGCTGTAATATAGGAATGTGCCCTACAGAAAAGTGGCCTTGTGGGGTAGGGTTTTCATTCCCCCACCTCCCCCCTTGTGTCACAGATTCCATGGCTGATGTTCTGGGGAAGCCTTTCTTACCTCAGTAGAAACATTTCCTGTTCTCGCTAGTGCTTCCAGTATTTCAGCAACGGCAAGTATGCTGACACTGGTGATCTCATCAGTGTCTCTCAATAAATCAATGGCGTTTCTGATGATGATCAGGTTTGGATCATTCTCCCCTCTTTTGGTTATCTGTTAGATCAAAGCGGTAAAGGACATAAGGCAGGGAAAACAAAATCTAGTTATATAATTTTTTTCTGGGTGATATCTAGTCTCAAAATAATTATAAAGGTAATAATAATAATAGTTCGTTCTTTTATAGCGCTTTTCAAGACCGCAGGCCCTCTCAAAGCGCTTTACAGATATATATTATTACCCGGGTCATCGGATTCACGCTTACCCACACACAATGTATGCACATTCTCCACTCCATGGGGAGCATTCTAGCCAGGCATCAGGCATCAGTTTTACAAGTGCACACTTGCTAATCTAACCACATTGTCTGCATCCTACCGGGTACCCATTTAATACCTGGGTGGAGAGTGGCAAATGCAGATCAATGTCTTGCCAAAGGATATCAGTGCCGTGGCAGTACTTGAACCGCGGACCTTGTGATCTACAGTCCGGTGACATATCCACTCAACCACGACACCTTTAGGTACTGTCATCGATTTTACTGGAGAGGTGAAGGTTGTAGGTTCCAGCCCATTAATAGCCACGATGCCCTTAGGCAGGATTTTTGTTTATTATTGCATCTCTCGAAACAGGTGTAGAAAGTGGGTAGCTAGTGGATACAATTCACTAGGGGGCTAGTCATGGTTGCCTCCTTGTCATGAAATGTTATACTCTTAAAATTAAAGCCCCACTGTCCTACTTGTAGCTACTTGCTCCCTCTGTATAGAAAACTTCCCCAATTGGTGCCTGTTGGTCCCCCATGATCCTCTTTTTCTTATGTTAGTTGAGAGCTGAGTTAATGAGATAGCCACCTGTCAGTGACCTCGCTGTGTGGTCTAATCCCCTCTGGCCCAGTAGTATTGACGGTCTTTAATAGAAATATAATAATACATCTCAACTCCTAAGGTTATCAACATGTTAAAATGTAGTAACCTCTATTGAGACTGGTAACCAACCTGTTCACTAAGCTCAAGCAGCCCTCCTTCCTGTGTGACTGATCCACAGTTAGTACAAGTAAACTGAGCCCAGGCTGCATGGCCAGCTGCATCTCTACTGCAGGTACGGACTGAGACAGAAAGCTCACCAGCTGGATGAGAGAGAGAGAGGGAGAGGGAGAGGGAGAAAGGGAGGGAGGGAGGGAGGGAGGGAGAGAAAGTGAGGGGGAGGGAGGGAGAGAGGGAGGGAAGGAGAGGGAAGGGGGATAGAGAGAGAGAGAGAGAGAGGAGGTACAAGAGTACAAGAAAGGATGGGGAAAGAAAAAGAAAGTGCAGAAGATGACGGAAACAAGAGCAAGCAAGAGGGGGAAAGAGAGAGGGAGAGATCAGTGGAGGGGGAGAGGGGGAGGGGCGGAGGGGCAGAGGGGCAGAGGAGGAGAGGGGGAAGAGGGGCAGAGGGGGGAGAGCAAGGAGAGGGGGAGACAGCACGGGACGTACATGTACAAGGTTGCAGAGCAAGGACAAAAAAGAATGAAATTTAATATGGGTGTGCAGAAAAAAAAGAAAGAGGAAGAAAAATATAAAAACATAAGGAAAGGGGAAAAGGATTATATAAATCATATTTATGTTTTGTGAAACTCAACTTGTATCAGATGACAAAAAGTGTTGACATTTTCTGCAGAACTGTGTGCTTGACAAGCCATCCAATTGACCTGCCATGTTGGGTAAGTATAGAATTGGTGTACAATAAATCACACCAATAAAATTGGTGTACAATAAAATTATAAATACAGAACATATTATATTTGAGAAAAATATTTGTCAACAAGTCTAAAGTTTTGTCCCTGTTAAATAAATAATCATTAGAATCATTGGAGTTAAGAAAAGTTATTTCATTCTGATTTATTTGTGTCCTAAATGCATGAGGAAGTACATGTATACCTATCAAAGTTAAATCCATGCAATAATAGTGTTAAATTCACCTCTTTCAAAACCAACCGGGCACTTCTCTGTTGTTCCTTGATTGATGCCTACTTCAGTAACATGCCAGGTCAATAGACCTTGGGATGTGTGTATAACTTCTCTCAAGCATACATCCACTGAAAAAAAGAAGAAGAAATAAAGATTAGGATATATACCTGAATTAATCATCATGGAAAGATCAGTCAAAGCATAATCTAGTGCTAAGCAGATCTAGATGAAACATACTTTCTAGTTTCTACAGCTAATCTTGAGCTCTAGTGTTTAGCTGAGCTCTGGTATGGGAACTTTATTTTGAGAGAAAATTGCTAAGTTTAATTCTGGATCGTTTATCCTGCAGTAGATTGGTTGTTTGAACCAGTGAAATAAAAACAAACGTACAGCATCAGTCAAAGCATAATCTAGTGCTAAGCAGATCTACAATGTAGATGAAACATACTTTCTAGTTTCTACAGCTAATCTTGAGCTCTGGTATTTAGCTGAGCTCTGGCATGGGAACTTTATTTTGAGAGAAAATTGATAAGCTTTATTCTGGATTGTTTATCCTGCAGTATATTGGTTGTTTGAACCAGTGAAATAAAAACAAACGCCATCATCTTCGACATAAACCACAGCTCCCAATGTTTTCTAAATGTTTTCTATACAATATCATTTTTTTTCCTTCACAGTCTAACCTAGCTTTATGTCCCTAAAGTAATTTTAGCAATGATTGCTGCTCCATAGAACCGTGACATGGAATAGCAATTAACTCTTTAGGGACTCATGATTGATAGTTCTTTTTACAGTTGATTTCACTCGGTTGATTCCACTGTTTGCGCGAATCAGTAGAGAGAGATTTATAGAAGTGAAAATTCTCATGATTAATGTTGATGTATTATTATTCTTGTTTGCTCATGGTCTCTACAATGTTATTTTATATGAACATTAACTCCGGGAAGCTCCAACACTGGCGCCGCAGGCGTCGGAGCTTCGGTAAAACTCGGTTGAGAAGGGCTCTGTTTGTTCGAGTCGTGCATATTCAGCAATTTCGAGCGATCGGCGCTCAAAAGCATGAATATTCATACTTTCTGCGGCTCTGCAGCGCATGCGTACTGTCTCTTCGCCATTTTGAATCGACGCTGCGACATGGAAGAATCGTTTGTGTAGGGCTCTGAATAACCCTTTTTTTCCCATCGAAGACTTCTTCAAATTATGAATTCAAGTGATCATTGTTATGCCCTGAGGATTCGTGCACCCTATGATGTAAAAATTGTAAGTACTCCCTTTGCAGATTTAACAATAATGTTACCGAATCGGCTTTTTTAGAAGCCCCCATGACGAGTTTTACCGAAGCTCCGACGCCTGCGGCGCCGGTGTTGGAGCTTCCCGGAGTTATATGAACATTAGCTTTTATTGCTTGGCTTCCTGGAAGAAGTTTCAATTGTTGTTAAGAAATTTCTGGTAGCACCCAGTACATCACGCTGGTTCAACTATTTTATTCTGACTTGTTTTCAATAACAAGATTGAACACATGATCTTAATCTACTAGGTGCAAGCCAACAATAAACAACATTGTGGTACTATTATATGTAGCATTACATGGCAATCACACAGCAGATAAATTCATTAGTACAAGGTTGTATAATGTTCAAGAAAACTGAATTTGAATCCCAGACCCTGCTCTCTCTTTCTCTAGCTCGCAATATGAATTGGGAAATGCTTATGCCCTTTTGCATATCGTGCTAATACGATTGCAGTTCTAGTTTTCTTCGTCTCTAACATATTTTGAACTTTGACTCATAACCTTTAGAAAGTACCTGTTATACTTGCAAATTAATAATTCCTGCAAACTGTAAATATACCTCCAAAAAGAAATCACATAGGCTATAACGACCACATTTCATACCCCCACGAAATCAGAATATCACTCACCTGTACTAGGTGTGGTGATGACATAGAAGAGCCTGGAGGTGTCTGCTAGCGTGGCAGCCAGCAGGAGGGTGGTCTCCAGGTTATCCACACCCACTTCATCATTGCTCGTACTGATGATGATATCGGCCAGGAGGGTGATGTCAGCCGGGAGGTTGGATGTCGAGAACGACGGGGACGAGGCGACGGAAGTGAAGCGGACGACCACCACGTCGTAAAGGGTGGGAGAGTCTCCCCTAGTGGTTTCAAATCGAATCTCGATCTTGAAGGAAAAGAGAAGGAAAAGAGCCAATAATTAACTGGAAATAAAAAATGTGTATTTACTAATATATATTTCAAAAACTATTATTTAGTACACCTGTACATGACCATTGGATTGAGAACAGAATTATAATTTACTTGGATAAAATCTATCTTTGCTTGACGCAGCTCATCTGATCATAAAATGCCTATATTACACATAAATTATGCACATTTATGCTCTTTTTAGCAATGTGTTTGTTATCCTTTTCTTTTCTTTCTAGTAGATTTTCAACTCAATTCAACAACATCCAGTTGAATATTTACTCACACTGAATACAGCTGTCTACTCGCAAGCATTTCTTTGAAAATGAAGAGAAAAAAATATATTCACAAGAATTTAAATCTATTACATTTGTATTATATGCGAAATTTGGTTCCTTCATGTTCATACAAGCTAATGAGAAGAATTTAAACCACTTCAAAATGTCTCACTATTTTTGTTTAAGACTTTTTAATTATCTTACGTCATCTTTGACATCATTGGCAGTGGTTCTAAAAAGACTGGTAGACGCATCCTCTAAACTTGACTGGTACTCATATTTACTGGCTAAGGCGATCCTTGTGTAGAACTTGTGGTTATATCGAATTTGGGTCACAGTGACAGTGGTGTTCTTGTCCGTGACATGAGCGCAGGCTGTATCCTGGAATTGATGGTATGCGGAAAAAAAGCAAAAATAAACCCAAAAAGCAAAAATAAACCACTATTTATTTTAATATGGTTACAGAAATGTCAATAAAATCCATCTTTCAATGGTGATTGTCACTTGTTAGATTCTTTTCACCAGATTATTTGAGACTGAGTGCATTGATTTCTATACGCTCTTTTCATTTTCTGCGTAGAATTACACTTTTGCTATGTACAGGTAAATCATAAATCTTCCTCAATCACAAGATCAAGAAATTGAAGAAATTTTGTTTGAAATTCAAGGAGACTTGCTTGAAATTATGAATTAGTCTCGTCACTTTAGGCTTGATGTCAATGGTTTAGTCGACTAGATTCTAGGTATAATACGGAATTAGTCTCTAAAATAACTAGAATCTAAAATAACTAAATGAATCTAAAAATTGTCTTTAATAATAATATTTAGACTAGATCTAGATTCTAGATCTAGACTAATTAGATATTACTTACCAATGAATGAACGGACAATGGCAGGAATAGTAAACAAATCAAGTGAATAAGCAGTCCTAAAATGTCCATCCAATTCATGATTGCCGGATTGCAAAATTACATGCAGCGTAATTATTCAAGTTCAACAACTCTTATTTACTCTGTCGATGTCTCATCAACATTCACATCACTGCACAAGTCCTGGCAGAATTGGTCTGTAATCAGCGGGATGACAGTGTTTCTCTCCCAGAGTCGCGGGGACAGGCACGTTCATGATATGGTACCTAGGCTTAGGCGCGCGCGCAGACACGAAGATTGCTCAAGAAAAATGTTAACATTTTCGCCATTAAACTACGAATTAAATGACCTACAAATACACTTCCCACTCACACTGACTCATTCAACGGAATACTTGCATTTCAACTCACCCACTTTGTAAATCGTTGAAGAGTCTTTTGTTGATTTGCTCTTTCTTTTCAACTTACCCGCTCAACCGCGACAGCGCAGCCCTACCACCCATGCCCATTGATACAATGGAGTGCAGAGTATAGACTTTGAACAAGTGAATCTACATATTTTATTTTTGTGAGCAACTAAAATAAACACATTGTCTTCGTTAAAAATATCTTTAAAGTTCTTTAGTAGTATACTCTCATATTATATAACACCTTCAAATATCTTCATATGTGCTGATATCTAAATACAACGAGGATCAAGAATAACATCATGCTGCAATAACTCATACGAGTCTGGAGTTAGACTAAATTACGAGGAGTAAATATTCGCAAGAATGATACGACCTACGCCCTACTCAAACAACAATTAAGAGGGGGGATGGGGGAACCGGGAGATGCGGGGGATGCAATCCCTGGTGATTTATGAAATAAGAGTGTTTGAGTTCATAATATAGCTTCGAAGCTAGAATAGGCCCGTATAAGTGAATATCATTTGAAAAAAATAACAAATTAAGGCAAAGCAAGCAATTATAGTCCATGTATTTAGGATTCTCTATCTTCCATTTTCAAGATAATATCATGACAATTATTAAGATAAGATATGACAAAACAATCATAATTGTATTATGTGAATTTCAGTGGACTTTTGTCCGATTATCCCAATTTACTGGCGCTATATGGAAAGCCCACCCCACTGCAAGCTATATATGCGTAAATCAAAATATGTATACTAATAATCACTAGCTGGCGGATCGAGGGGGGGGGGGGGGGGTTGCGAATTGTCTGCGCCCCCTGATTTTTGCGGCCTTAATAGCTAGCTGCCTTAATATATAGCCTCATCCACAGACATCCTATCTCTATTCTTTCCACAAAGATAAACAACTTTGGTGTTGTTTTGTAACAAATGCTCCAAAAAGGGAAAGCGATGGAAGAAAAGTAAAAAATATTGAGAAAAGAAAGATAAAAGCAAAGAAAGTAGAGGGAGACAAGAAAAGAGGATCTAGAGAGAGAGATCGAGAGCCAAATCGTGAAAATGAGAGAGAGAGAAATATTAAGTGAGAGAAAAACCATATGAAACTTAAAATTACACAATGATTACGTTGCTGTAGATTTGGCTCGACATATTATGTGTAGGCCTCAGTTCGACCTCCCCCCCCCCCCCCCCATTAAACAAAAGTGAAATTAATGATTTTGATAACATATGTGCTATATATAAAATATGTCATCATGTACGTGACTGTCACAGCCATGGCAGATGCATGGATTTTACTCTTTGTTTACAATGTAGGCCTATATCCATAATATGAAACATCTACAATATTACTGGGGCATGCGTGAAACTTTGCACATATTTCCTGTTCTTATGTCCCCCCCCCCCCCCCCCCCCCCCCCCCCCCCTCCTCCCTCCCCATGAATCCGCCACTTTATCTACTGCATCCAAGCCTATGCACGACCTATGATGCAATGAATACTCCGATGCAATCACGCATCTCTATGCGCGCGCATGTGCAATTAATGCACGTAATCCAGAGACTTGAATAACCCCTGAGCTGAGGCTGAGCTGAGCTTATTCATTTGGTAAGTGTTTCTTTCTTCAATCATGTAAGCATTTAATCATGAAATTCAATTCTTCTGATAATTTTGTACAGACGTTTCGCCTCTTCAGCACGAAAGAGAGCTGTATATCTTTGCAAGTGACGTTCATTTGGTTGTGTCATATCGCCATTATAATATCAACGTGACGAGCTATCCTTTCATTCCATAACCTGCAAACTCGTAGCCCGCTGGAGTCGGCGGGTACATCTCCACCCAGTGTAGTCTAGTAGTAGTAGATTTGGAAAATAACGAACATATTATTAGGCTATTGAAATTACGTTTTGGCCATGGCCTTGGGCTAGTACGTTGAATGAAACTGTGTGGGCTGGTTTTGTGAAAACTGTAAGGAATTCTATTAATTTTGAGTGAAATTATGTAAGTTTTGATTAACTTTTTAATTTTACTTGACTTGTCTATAGACCTTATGCGTATGACGTCACGCACTCGTAGATACAAAAGGGCGCCCTCCCTCAGAGGACAAGCGGTACGTTACTAGCGATCGGCAGAGGCTATTGAACTACACGTATAAGCAAACACTTTCTCTTAGCTCAACCTTTTATCGTCGGATTTTTGCTTGTTTACAGTCAGAAAAGGATAAATTTAGGTTGCGTCGTTGGTTGCTCGAATAGGAGCAACAGGAGCAAAGATGTTTCATCCTATTGCATACCGGCTATTTTGGTAAATAAAGGAGAAAACACAGCTAAGTTATCCACGGAACGACGTGAAACGTGACATCAAACGCAAGGGATGGGAACCGTTTAAGTGACCAGGTCATCTCGTCTATGTTCAGCGCATTTCATACAAATGGCAGGTATAGACCCTAGATCTATATGTTTTTGGCGAATTAGTAATTGGTGTTTTATTTTGTTTACTAGTATTAAGTCATTACACATTTTAATGGGCAACAATGTCGACCAGAGCAGCTGAGGCTGAGCTGGATTTTGTGTTATTTTAGAGTTGAGTTGCTCTACTCTACTCCAGACTATGACCAAACAAAAGTAAACTAAACTTATCCAACCAATACCACATTATGAGAGATGGATTGTCACCAGAAGCCACTGTAAAGCTATAAGTTAAATGAATGATGTATTGGTGCTTTTGTTACTCAATCAAACTATTATTTAAAGCAAGCTAAGTTGAGCCTTGAAAGTAAGGTTTTTTTAAATTTCATTTATTGATTTAGATAATTTGTCCCTATTTTCATGAAGTGACGGTAGTGAGGAACTTTCGCATACAATTTGCGTGACGATTTTCCTCTCTACCGTCACTTCGTGAAAATAGGGCAAATTGTGTGGTTACAATTTGTAAATAATTTGTTCAAATAATAAAAGGATAATATAAATGGACTTACTTTACTTGAATCCATTGATGTTGGTAGGACAGGGCCTTTTCATCGATTGATTGAGTTCCTTTTACATCAATACTTCAGTTTTTTGTGCCTTGTGCTTGTGGTTTCGTGTGGAGGATTGAATAGCATTCTTCGAGTACAATACATACATTTCGATCTACATTGTAAATGCATGTCTGTGATTCACAATTGTGTTCAATCTTAAAATAAATATCAAAGTAGACCCCTATAGAACAGGTTTTTTAATATTTTGATGCATGTTTTATTCTGATTGTGTTCATGCAGGAATCAGGATCGCAGCGATTTGCAAGATCAAAACAGCACAAGGGGAAAGCAGATATTATGGCAGTGACAAAAGCACTCCTGGGCCTTCAAGTATCGACCCATCAAAGTGACAGTGATGAGTCATCAGCAGAAGACGTTACTCAAGGGAATGAAATACAGACATGTCATCACTCGAGTCAACAATAAGTCAGCAATAGCAGGACGACGTGAATCTACGCACAGAACTCCAAATGGCACAGAATCTTTAAAAATTTATCGAGACTACAAGAAGAGAACTTTCGAGAGGATAATGTCAAGTTCATATTTAAAATAGACTCCCATCATGGGCAACATTTTTGTCACTGTTTCTCCTTTCATCCGCGATGCCTTCATGTAAGAAGCTTACAAAGTTTGACCAACCGATAATGTTTCTCATGAAACTGCGCCTAAACATTTTTGATTAAGACTTGGGTACAGATTTGGAGTGAGCCAAAAGGTTTAGGTTGATTAGAGTTTACACGCGTACGAATACATGTTGAGACTTGAGAGAATGATATGTATGGTAAAACAGAAGTACACAATCCTTCAGAATAAGATACCAATCAATCTACTGAGAGACGGATTGTCACCAGAAGCCACTGTAAAAAAATTGTTAGGGTTGCTTGTGCATCTGTGTCCTGGTGTAATTCCTCTTGACTACCGGTAAAGGTTTTGTGTAAAGCTTGGACTTAGTTTGAACCTTGATATTCACTCGACTCTGCATGATACCAAAGGACTGTAATTGTTTTGTCAAAATTAAGAAAAAATTATAATGAGCTTCAAGCTTGATATTAAAAAAAAAATACATAAGGCATGTTTGTTTCTTTTTTTGACTGTTTGTTTTGTTTGAGTGATGTGATTGAAGTGTTTTTTTTAAAGAGTTGTGGAAAGACAGATTAAGGGAAAGAGAGAGGGACAGGTAGAACATGAAGTGATTATAGTGAGTATCAAGGGAAGAGGGAAAGGGAGAGGTGAGAACAAAGAATATTAGAAGGGGAAAAAATGTAGTGGGACACAAAGTGACTACTGGTATAAGCATGGATAATAAGTGGGGGTGGTGTGTAAATAAATATAAGATACGTAATTCAAGTATTCATCTACATTGTAATTACCCATGTCAGACCAAGCTTGTGATGCGAAATAGAAATTCCCTTTTCAATTGGTGAATACTTGCAAATCTAACGTTAGCTTGATAGTATGGTAGCCTATATAGTAGGTTAATAGACCTTGAATAAAATCCAGAATACGAATGTTTATTTGGTTTTGAAGTACAAATAGTATATTTATTAAAAATTAAAAACTTACATAAGGAAGGCCAATATTCCAAAGTCCCTGATCAGTTATAAAACATCAATGAAATAAGGATGTACAAGTTTCTCAATCTTTGACAGCTCCCACACAACATTAAAACAACTTTTAAAATCTTCTTCTTATCGAGTCACTACACAAGTCCCGTCCAGTGGTCCACACAGGCTTTGGCACGGCAATTCACGGCTTCCAGGTCATCTTGGGTGCATGGCTCTGGCAGGAGTGGGCAGACTAGCAGGTGTTCCATTGTCTGTTCCTGGCCGCATTCACATGCCGTTTGTTCGTCTCCTAGACCCCACCTCTGCATTAGGACTCTGCATCGACCGTAGCCAGTTCTTAGGCGGTTGAGGCTAAGCCAGGTAGGCCAAGTCTCACTGGAGCCGGTAGCGAGGGATTCCTTCGGGCTGAGGGAGAGTTTATGTGGAGTGGTCTGAAGGTGGTTAGACCACAAAGTCATCCTTTGGTTGTGAGGGCTGGTATTAAGAGGCTCTACAGAGTGCAGAAAGCTGTGTCTGGATTTGAGCCGCTTGCCCACTGGCTGTTGTTCGAAGAGTGGGTGGAGTGGATTGTTTTCTTGTTTGTCCTTTTCTTTCTGGGACAAGACCAACCTTCTGACGTGTGGAGGGGCAATGCCGCAGAGCAGGTAGATGTCTTCTACTTTAGTTGGCCTAAGGCATCCAGTGATCGCTCTGCAAGATGAATTTAGAGCTGGGTCAATCTTGGGTGCATGGGCCGACCTACTCCATACTGGTGATGCATACTCCGCAGCAGAGTAACAAAGCGCGAGGGCTGTCGTCCGGATTGTTCTGGCATCAGTCCCCCAGTTGGTGTTGGCTAGCTTCTTGAGGATGCTGTTGCGGGCTCCAACTTTTGCCTTTGTGTTGGCAATGTGGTTCTTGTAGGTAAGGGAGCGATCGAGTGTGACGCCTAAGTAGACTGGGTTGGGAGTGTGCTTCAGCCTTTTCCCATACCAGCTGATCCTTAGTTGATGGTTGGCATCCCTGTTCTTGAGGTGGAATGCGCTTATCTGAGTTTTATCAGGGTTAGCTCTCAGGTGGTTGGTCGCATAGTATGGGATGAGACCGGCCAGGGCATCACTGAGGGACTCCTCCAACTTCACAAAAGACTGGTTCTGGGTGGCGATGCAGAGATCATCGGCGTAGAGGAAGCTCCTGGTGTCTGGGTGGATCGGTTGGTCATTCGTGTACATGTTAAAGAGTAACGGTGCGAGCACACTTCCTTGTGGTAGGCCATTTTTCTGTCTGCGCCATCTGCTGCGATTCCCATTGAGAACCACAAAATATCGCCGATTGGACAGCAACGTCTGGATGAGTCCAGTCAGTCTCACGTCCTTTGTCAGCTCAAAGATCTTCCTGGTAAGGATTCTGTGGTTCACGGTGTCGTAGGCAGCAGAGAGATCAACGAAAGCAGCTCCGGTGATTAGCTTACTCTCATACCCGTTCTCAATGAACTGAGTGAGGTTTAGGAGTTGGCCAGTGCATGATTTTCCTGGCCTAAACCCTGCTTGTTCTGGAATGAGATGTTCATCCACGAATGGGGCGATGCGGTTGAGGATAAGCCGCTCGAACAGCTTATATGTATGGCACAGTAGGGAGATAGGCCTGTAGCTCTTTGGACTGGCTGCGTCTTTACCAGGCTTCAACAGGGCAATAACTTTGGATTTCCTCCAGAGCTTTGGGATGTTGTTGGTGCCCAAACATTCGTTGAACATTTTGAGAAGCCAGTTGAGGGCGCCTGGTCTAAGCTGTTTGATCTGCTCGCAGAGGATGTCATCAAGTCCAGCAGCTTTGTTGTTTTTCATTGCTTTGATGGCAGCAAGCAGGTCGTTCATGGTGAACGGTCTAGTGAAGCCTGTGTCATCTTGAGAGCTTGGAGCGTCTGGGACCTTAGGGAGTCTGGCTCTTCTGGGGTGATGGTCAGGGTTTCCCCGACCATTCAATAGGAGTTGATGGGCAACTTGGTCAGCAGTGACTTCAGATCTTGGTTGGGCCTTTGTATAGTCATTGCCCAGTATCCGGATCGTTTTCCATGCCTTCCTGCTGCTATGTGTCATGTCAGTGGATTGAATAAATTCCTGCCACTTCCTCCTTCTAGATTCACCAATTTCCTTGGTCAGATTTTCTCCAGATTCCAGTGTCTCCTCACTAAAGGGGTCCATCTGGAAGTGTTCGATGTAGTCTTCATACATCACCTTGGAGTGGTCCGTCAAGCCTTGAATGTAGCTTGTGCGACATCCTCGGGGGATGTTACGCCTTGACGATTTCTTCATCAACTCTACAAAGGTGTCATAGTTTTGGGGGGTGGCAGGTAGGTCCTGGATGTAGGAGTCAAAGTCCTTAGCAAACTTTTCCCAGTTTGCCTTCCTCAGGTTGAAACGACGTCGGAAGTGTACTGCTCGTGGAGTAATGACTGCATTAACCTTAAGCCCTATCGGTCGGTGCTGGGAGTGAGGGATTGGGTCGAGAATGACTTTCTCGCACTGGTTAGCAATCCTGGTAGATGTAAATATCAGGTCAGGGTTGTAGCCACGTCTCCACCTTGCACTGTTGAAAGAGGCTGGAAGCTTAGCGTCATGAATGAGGGACAGCTGGTTAGCATCTGCCCATGTCTCAACGAGTTCACCATCTTCGTTCATTTCTCTATATCCCCAGGAAATGCTATGGCTGTTAAAATCACCAATGACCACATTCATCCTGCCGTCAGTAGCTCTGCCGGGCAGGTCGAAAGGCTCTTGAGGTGGCTTGTACACGGAGCTTACGGTGATTCCCATTAGGTCAATAGAAAGGACTTCAATGTTATTGATGTCTGATAGGTAAGATTTGTCCACAGCAAGACCATTACGGGCAAAGATTGCACTTCCGTATTGGTCATGTGGTCTCTCTGCGATGAGGGTCATTCCGGAGATACGAGGGCGAACTCGTGTAGGCCCGCGATGGGTCTCCTGGAGGCAGAGAATGTCACAGTTGGTTGTTATGCATAGGTCAGCCAAGAGTTCTTGTTTGGCGCCTGAAAGACCTTCAATGTTGGATGAGATGATACTCAGGGCCGGTCCTGACAAGGACCCATGAGTTCGACCCAGGGCTTCAGCAACAAATTGGTCATCATTGTCATTGGTAGCCATGGTGTTGGTTGTGGTAGTTACTAAAAGAAACTTGAGTAGTGTGGTTGAAGGATTCACAGATTTTCATCTGACCGGGACCGCGACGTGAACGCTCCTTCAATGGCCCCACTGTTTTTACTGTTCTCCTAAGAGTAGATGAGATGGATGGATGATGGTGGTGGCAGAATTAGCTCAGGACGATGTCCAGTTTCCAGCCTCGCGACGTAGTAGACAATGCGCAGCCTTCTATTATGACGTAACAATCAGCTCAGCAGTGGTGAAAGATTATGACGTCACACGCAGTTGTGATGAAAAGTGCGCGTAATGCGCTGTACTGTAGTTATGCGTATGTGTAACAGGTGCTTCTCCGCGTAAATATTCAAAACAAATATCCAAGAATACGCGAAAAAAAAAAACAAATTTGAAAAATTTAAATCCTATTAAAAGGGCAAAGTTTTCGAATGTTTTGCTTTAAAATTAGGTCCAACGATGACGCAAGAGTCCAGATTTTTCAAAATCGCCTTCCAAGTGTTATTATCTGTAGTCCGATGTAAGTTATAAGTCTTAACGTGCGCTCAAACCCGAGTTACGTCTGAAATTTCGGGAGCCCACGGAAAACACGTCCTCCCCACCCCATCCACAGTGTACATTTATTAAATTATGAATATTTAAATGGGCAAGGCAAATATAAAGAATGTATAAGTTTCTCAATCTTTGACAAAATACGATACAACGTAATAAACTTCAGATTCAAGATTTATTTATTTCTTTCCACTGACATGTAAACAATACATTCATGAACAGTTACATCAAGTTTATCGTCAACAAAAATAAATTCATGAACAATAACAAGAAAGTTATAAAGACATTAAAAATTTGGAAAAAGGTGGTCTGTAAAAAAGCACAGGTTGTTAACACAAATCACGTTTTAAAGGCTTTACAGGAGCAACAAAAAATATTTAAAAAGAAGTACATTGAAAATAAAATAGAAAAGACAAGAAATAGAAGTAGAAATGGAAAAGGGGAAGGTGAATACATGTACAATACAGGGGGGAGCTAACAATACGAATATAATTACCTGAATTGATAAACAAATATCAGATCAATCACAAATTTGGTAGATTAAAAAAAGAAGCAGAATAATTGTAATAGTAGACCAGGGATATATGTTGAGTAGATCTAGACCTTGTAAAGATTATAATAAATTCAGTATTTATCTTCAAATACACTTCTTTTGATAATCATTGCAGAAGTGAGTACCGGTATCATATAATTCCTCTTTCAAATCATTTATACAAATACTTGAATTTTTCCCATCAACTTTTTGGCACTCCAAAAAACTTTTTAAATAGTGGACGCCCGGTCCCCACTGATTTGTTTACGTATAGGGCTTACGCTAGACGGCTGGAGGCGGCGGCGAGAGCAGTAAAGCATCGTATACAACACGAGCAGCACTCTCGCGCACGCCTGAGTGCGTCGTCAAGCTTTTGTTTGTCCTCTAAGATGGCGGCGTAATCGGTCGTTTGGCGAGCCGTGACGTCAATGCATAAGGTCTATTCGGCATTCCAGGGCAGGGAGGTGACTAAGGAGTGAGATGAGAGGGAGACTGAGAGGGGGTGTCGATGGATGTAAAGAAAAAAAGTAGTGTTCACACCCCCCCCCCCCCCCCCCCCCCCCCCGTTAAGCCACAAACCCCCCCCCCCCCCCCTGAGCGAAATATTGGTCAGCGCAATTTTCATTTGGGGGGGGGGGGGCAAAACGGAAAAGAAAAACATTTAGTGCTCACCCCCTCCCCCCCCCCCCCCCCCCCCCTGAGCAAAATTTTGGTTGGCGTGATTTTCATATTTTGGGGAGGCATATAATATTTAACAAATAAAATGAGTGCTCACTACCCCCCCCCCCCCCCCCCAAAGTAAGTGAAACTTAGATTAAAGGGTTATCATTATCCCCAATCATGTGAGGGGAATTTCAGGTCAACAAACTTGGACTATGTTGTGGCATCATCAAAAACTTAACCTGAGGTAAAGTTTTGAATTTTTAATATAATTTTGAAAGTACAAGTTCTTATTCAATGAAACTTGGACTAATAGTAAAGGGTTAAATCAAGTATCCCCAATCATGTGAGGAGAATTTCAGGGCACTAAGTCAAGGTCGAAGGTCATTTCCGCCTTCCGGTTTTTGGCATCATGCAGGTTAAGATTTCAAATTTGTATCATAATTTTGAAAGTATACATTCCTATTCCATGAAACTTGACCATCCATAAGGGCTATCAAGTATCACCAGATATGTGATTAGTCTTTTAGGTGACAAAGTCAAGGTCAGATGTCATTTCAGGTCTGCAAACTTGGACTTTGTTGTGGCATGATCAACATCAAGATTTTTAATTTCTAGCATAATTTAAAAAGTGTTTGTTCAAATTCCTTGAAACTTGTACCCAAGGGTTATCAAGTATCAACAATCACATGACACAAATTCCAGGTCATGAAGTCAAGGTCAAAGGTCAATTTAGGTCAGTAGACTTGGATAATGTTTGCATGACTTAAAATGAGAATTTATAAATATTTTTTTGTTATTTGTGCATATTTCATGAAATTTATCAATCTTAGTACAGATAATTCTTCTGATGATTCTTAGTCAATATTCACTTCAAAATGCTGATTATATTCAGAGGATTCATTTTGGGGGGCCTGCTAATGGGCCACCCTGGCTATAAATAATGTCCCAACCTCAATTTGTCATCATATCGAATTGCATAATATTGGCAGGCCGAGAGTGTTTCCCTTGTTATTGAAAGGAAATGTTTATTTCAAAAGTATATTATTTGAAATATTACACAGGGACAGAGACTTTATCACACTGTCATCATCATGGTAACTGTTTCTCTTTGTACAGCATATTTCAACAGCACTTTTGATACACCAACCATCCATCCAAGATGCAGAACCTGACTTCAACAAGGTACTGTGTTCTGAGGCAATACAAGTTGCGAATGAGCAGAGCCATTGCTGTGGAGGTCAAAGGTCAGAGGTCAGCCAGCTCTCTTTCTGGCCTGACCAGAAGAGAGATGATTGACAGGTTTATCAGAGTGGACCATGCCGGGGAGGTAGGGGCTGATAGGATCTATGCCGGCCAGATGGCTGTACTCAAGAATACCTCGGTGGGACCCCTTATACAGGTGGGTGTCTCTTTTGTATCATCGTTTACATTTCAAGGTGTAATTTTTTGCTGTCTTGTCAGATTGTAGCTCACATGCATTAGTTGAAGTGCTGTAGCTGAACACCGAACCGAACGCAAAGGCTTGGTTCGGATGTCAGACAGAAAATGTTAACGTTTTCGCAAGCTAATTGACTTGTCATTTTGTACCTAATTTTCATGTCATGATTGCTTATTCTAATTTAACTTTTTCCCCATTTTCCTCCTTTGTGATTTATGCCTCTCCAGCAATATAAATTGATTTCTTTGTTGAGAGACAGAGGAATTATTTGTGTTATTTGTACTCCCCCGGCTCCCAACAGACAATACTTACTTAAATATATTCTAGAAAATGTTCATGATATATCTTTCCGTTGTTAGGAGATGTGGGATCAAGAGAAACATCACATGGAGACATTTGAGAGACTCATCCCAGAGCGCAGAGTACGACCCACAGCCCTGTTGCCAATATGGAATGTTGCCGGCTATGTCTTGGGTGAGCACTGACAAAGTTTGGAAACGTGTAAACCATTTTCAAATATGACCCGTAAACTTTTACTTTGATCCTTTCTAACCACCAAGAATCAAATCAAACCAAAGTTAGAAAACAGTGAAGCCAGGGTAATAATCTCCAAGTTTGGAAGCGCTTAGTGATTCTAATAAGCACTATATAAAAACAGTATTATTATTATTATTATTATCTTTACAAGACTCCCTTAACTTTGCATTAAATTTTTGAATTGATTTTATATCACCTAAATTATGACTCCATGGGATTGTTAGAAGGAATTACAAAAATTTTGGCCCAAATTCACGAAAGAGGTTTGTTGACAAACCTGCTTTGTATATTCGGGCCTATATCCTCTTACTGTATGTGTTATTTGCAGGGCAATGAAGTTTGAAGTTCAGATTTATACAATTGTTATTAGAGGTGGAAATTTGTGTAATATTTCAGAACAAAGTATATATTGTTTTATCTTATTTTATTCTTTGATTTAGATTTTAAAAATAATTTTATCACTTGTAGTCAGTCTAGTCACAGATGTTGAATGAACAAATAAGTTATTAATCTTTGTTCAAATGTTGCTCTTGATGTTCTGTATCAGGTGCTGGTACAGCTCTTATGGGTAAGGAAGCTGCCATGGCTTGCACAGTAGCAGTAGAAGAATCAATAGGACAACATTACAATGAGTAAGTATTTACATCCATTGATGATTACACTTATGGGGCTTTGCAATCAATTGCAACTCCACAAAATCAAACATAAGTCTTGCGATTAATTGCAAATTTGCAATTGATCGCAACTCGACTTTCTTGCAATGCCCAATTAGTAAGAGAGGGAGAGAGAGAGAAATGGAGGGGGGGGGGGATAAAAGCTAGATCTAGTTTTAAAACTTTAATCCTAACAAAATCCTAGGAAATTTAGGAGACTAGTGGGGCGTTGCAAGAAAGTTGAGTTGCAATCTATCGCAACTTTCTTGTAACGCCCCATTAGAGTTGCTGATTGTCTATCATTTGCTACATGAAGGCTATAGGAGAACATTACAATGAGTAGACAATGATTCATTGCTGATTTAGAGTTGCAGATATTTGTAATTGACACTTTAAAATACATGTATCGGTGAATATAACAATGTAGTTAGGCCAATTTATAGAAAAAATACCCCAACCCCCCAAAAAAAAAATTCAACAAAGGGTTTGAACCCCCAAACCACTTGATCCATACTCTGATAAGTCCTGTGCACTAGACTTTAAAGTTTATATTCTAATCAGAATTTGATATTATAATTCCTCATAAGTCAGGTCAATTCAAGGTTTGAACCAACAAAAATTGCAACAAAGGGTTTTTCAAAGGTTTCCGGTAGTGTTTGACATCAGAAACAACATACTAAAAATCTAAGAAATTATGATTTATGACTATTACAAGGTATTGGCGGCCATCTTGGATGCCATTTTGAAAATAACCAATCTCCCAGGTCTAATTTTAGAAAGAGTTTTAGTATGTTGTTTCTGATGTCAAACACTCCTGGACACCGTTCAAATACCTTTTGTTGCAATTCGTTTTGGTTCAAACCTTGAATTGACCTGGCTAATGTGGAATTATGATATCAAATGCTGATTAGAATATGAACTCTGAAGTCTAGTGATCAAGACTTATCAGACTATGGATCAAGTGGTCTGGGGTTCAAATCCCAGTCATGACTCCAGTGTCTTTTGCTTGGGGTCTATGGACCACTCACTAATCCCAGCACTTGCCTCATATGTATGTGTGAGTGCTGAATATCATCTGAGGTTTATGTAACGACTCGTCTGGACATTAGTTCACAAATATACATTCTCGCCATGATCAGAGTTTCGTTCCACTTTTGGTCCAAACAATTTGTCTTACAAATTAACTTTTAAACCATCTAAATTTTAGTGGATCCATTTATCTGAGTCTGAAATATGCAACTATGAAAGCTGAAGTTCAGTAGCTCCCCGCTTTCTAAACACCCATCCATATTTTCATCGTACAGCCAGATCCGTGCCCTGATCGAGGATGATCCTGAGGTCCACAAGGAACTATTAGAGATCATCAAGCAATTCAGAGATGAAGAGCTAGAACATCTTAATACAGGACTTGAGAATGATGCCAAGAAGGTAACTACAGTCAAACCTGTCTATAAAGACCACGCAAGCGAGACAAGAAAAGTGGTCTTTATAGGCAGGTGGTCTTTATGTACAGGTTCCTTTAGTAGATATTTCAATGAGAAACCATTTTCCAGGGAAACAAAAAATGTGGTCTTTGTAAACAGGAGGTCTTTCTATACAGGTGGTCACTAAAGCAGGGTTGACTGTACTTCGATTTGTTCATTTTGCACATTTTGCACTGTGTGAGAATATAGTTTTGTTAATCCTGTGTGGATTGCAATCTTATATAGGTTTGCTTGATTAGAATGCAGTCTTGTGCACAGGACTGTGTGGATCGCAATCTTCTATAGGTTGTTTTACATTTAGGGCTTAATTGCAGTTCTGTTGAGTTCTGACTTCCAGTACTAGAATTTATTGCTTTATGCCAAGTTTACCGGTAGTACATGTAGGTCCTTGTAAATTTCAAAGTGCTGATGTGGTATTTTCATCAACCCAGAGTTGTGTTTACGTTCTGATTTGGTTTGATGTCGGGAGACAGCATAAGGCCAGTTTGCAGTCTTCAAACTTTTAAAAAATAGACAAGTTTACACACAGGCAATAAAGCGCGATGAAAGTATTGACCATAAAACAAATGAAAGGACCAAAAATAATATTGCTAGTGACATTCGTTTGTCTCGCAATGAATGGTGAACACAGGATCTGGAAGATCACGACCTTTCATGCGCTGCTGCAACACTTTGTCAGGTGATAAAATATTGTTGACCATACATTGCGAGACAAACGAATGTCACTAGCGATATTATTTTTGATACTATATCCGCAATGAGTAATATATTTAGCATTAAATGAAAGGACATTGATATAATTAAATGTATCAATTGAGCAGACACCTTTTTATGTTCTCGAGTATAACAAAATATTTGCTCATCTTCTCATTCTAGGCACCCTTGTACTCTACAATGCACGTGGTCATCAAGAGTGGATGCAAGGCTGCAATATGGCTGTCAGAAAGGATATGAGCACAAGGTGCAATCAGTTGCCTTTCTTGCGCGAGAGATGTGTTTGTATCGCTCTAAAGACTCTATCTCCCTGGATCACCCACAGGGCACAGTATGTCGCCCTAAGGTTGAATCCTTCTAGACCTTCAGGAGTGCAGGGGAGTGTTTCACAAAGAACAAGATCGACTTTAAGTTGGACTTAACTATGGCAGGCCGTTGATGCCACTATTTTCCTTACTCTTCCTCTATGTTGCCTGTTTGCCTGTGCTGTGCGCTTTTTAACGGAGAGTATTTCCATGCATAGCTGATGTTCGAGTTGTAGATGTTCCAGCCTCATCCTGTGTTCCTCTTCCGTCAGCTTCAAGATGCACCCTTCAGTGAGACAGTACTTCATTTGTGAAGCACTAGTTGACGAAGCCGCCAATAGAGCTTCGTTTATTCTTTTATTTCATTTCTAAACAAGATCTTCAATTGCAATAGTGCTGACAACCAAATAATTACCAGGGAACACGATTGATGGTACTAGGAGTCATGAACCATTGTTCAGGTGGTGGTGTGGCATTCAAGAAAAGTGAGGCATATACCATGTATACTGTAACTTGTTTCATGCGATTGAAACAAGCCTCCCCAGATTGACGATTCATGCGTTTTGTCTGGATGCCAAGTTGTCAACCTAGTTGTGTTCATCTGGGTTATCTAGGACAAATTGCAGCCACATCTTCCTACATTGAATTTAGGGCCACTACCAAATGAGCAAGATGGTTAAGAAGATGCGCCTGCTGGTGCTGGACTTTGTCCAGATAAACAATCCATTTGACGAGGATGCCTCGATCAACGAGGCAGCCCTCACGGCACTCAAATTTTTGGCTGGAGTAAATTCTCACCAGTAAGAAGAAATTACAAAAAATTCTTTGTGTAGTTTGCCAGGTTTCTCATCACATATTATGTGTTGGTCTTGCAGAAAGCGATGTTACAAGAGAAACTGGTAAGTAGACATGTAATAGATGTCGGGCCTATTATGGGTTTGTTTTTTTCTTGGTTATAAAAATACTATTTAAAAAATATCATTTATCACCAAAATTTGTTTCATGCGATTGAAACAAGAGCTCAAATGCCATGGCTCTATCTAAGCTTTGGCATTTCTTGTTGAATATGCCAAAGAGACTTTTAGACTCTGGACGCAAGGGAATAATAATAATAATAATAGCCTAATAGTCCACTCCAAATTTTATTATACCGAAACAGAAATTCTTTTTGCCCAATCGATCGTGAGCCCGGCAGCCACTATTGTTGAACGCCAAACAAGGTAGCAACAACTCCCATCTTTTAACGTCTTTTGGTATGACGCGGCCGGGGTTCGAACCCACGACCTGATGAGAAAATTGATGGTTATAAATGCATTTGCAAGTGGGATCTCATGTTTTCTCTGCATACAACAGTTTGGAAATTCATTTGCTGAATTCTTCCATCTCTTAGTACCGGTATATATTAAAACCTCCCCTCAATTACATACACATTGGTACTTGAAAAGGAACCCTTATTTCAGACAAGAATTATTCCAGAAAGGACCACCTTACTTGTTCCCTATTTCCGTGATATGGAGTTTAGTTTGGTGCTCTGTTCATGCATGTAATAAAGTACCAATCCAATCGTAGCACAATTAAGCCAGAAACTCCTGTATGTATTAAATAAAAAGTTATATATTAAGAAAATATATGTATTTGTGTAATCTCTGTAAATGTTTACATTGGCTTTTCTTGATTAAATGCTAGTAAATCTTGAGATTTTTTAGCAGTAACCCTGGTTTGAGAAATACAGCACTCTTCAAATGAAACCCAGTCTGATCCATTATATGCTTTCCAAAATTCTTTCTTATATGTTATTTAATGCAGGGCTGGACACTAACAGGGACACGTAGGTACCCAAACTCCAAGTCTGAACCCTCCAAATGTCAACAAATTAACATATGGCTCATGCGTACAGACTCTAAAAAATTAAATCCGGGCCCCATTAAAAAAAAGTTAGTGTGGAGCCCTGTTTTAACATACATGTACAGTGGAACCTCATTATAAAGAGCTCTAATATAATGAGGTATCTGTTATAACAAGGTGATTTTGCTGGTCCCAGCTCTTCATATTCTTTTGTTTTTTACCCTGATATAACCGGATTCCTGCTATAATAAGGTTAATTTCCTTGGTCCCAAGGACCTCGTTATAACGAGTTTCCACTGTATTGTAGTGTAAAAAGCAATACAACACATTATGCAATATGTAAATCTGTGCTTGCAGTCATGTATGACAGATACATGTACCTCTTTATTCGACAGTTTGTTCATAATATTTCTATTGATTATTAAAAAATGCCCCATGAATGATATTGTAAGCCCTTTTGTCAAAAAGATAACTTAGTGTCATAGTTGATGCCAGAGAGAGTGTAGTTCAAGGGGGGGGGGGGGATCACAAAGACTAAGATTGACTTTAAATTGGACTTAACTATAGCAGGCCATTCATGCCACTGTTTGCTCTCACCATTTACTGGCATTGGTCTCTCAAGGGACGTAAAAATCGTGGTCACAAATCTACATAATTAACCTTTTTTGATAGTTAATTATTGAATGAAAAAATATTATCAAAGGATTATAATTGAGAGAGCAATGGTGAGAGCAACCAGTGGCATGAAAGGCCTGCCATAGTTAAGTCCAACTTATACCAGTAGTCGATCTTAGTCTTTGTGAAACACCCCCCTGTTGGTGATATCTGGAGACAGTTGCTACAGGCTTATCGGATTAGATGTATGGGATTTCAAGAATTTATATTACTTCCTGATTTAGGTCCAAGATTGTCGGTAAAATCTAAATTGCAGATCGTTGTGGTCATTCATGTAGGAGAAAAGGCCCAGCGAGTTGGCGGCCAGCCACACAACTGGCCACTAGCCATTATAACTGTCATGTTTTTTTTCTTACTACAAGATGTCAATATAATTTCTAAATTTGTATACTCGTTTACAGGTCCTTCATAGTCGGATTTACATTTTTTTTAAATCCTGTATCTGATCCTTAAAAAAAAACTCTTTCAAAATCAAGCCATAGTCGCTGTCATAAGGTGTACTGTGGCATTTAGAGATCCTGGACCGTATTTCACGATAATTTGAACTTGTAGATGGGTTTTAGTCGAGCTAGTTTTAAAGTGGGGGGGGGGGGGGGGGTCAATGTCCATGTGCAGAAAGGTATAATTCGCTGACACCAGACTTGGTGAAAATACCATTAATGGGTGTACCAGTCTGGACACAGCAAACCTGGAGTCCTATCAAGACACACCCCTAGTCTCTCGGAGAGTCTTCGGGCGAGGGAAAAGCAAGACCACGCCTGTTATTGGGTAAACACCCGGATTAAATTAATTAAATGAATTAGTATAATACCATCGTATTTCCACAACAATAAAACAGAAGTCATTTCCTGTATACTGTGAAATATGGCCCCATCCCAGCACAGGTTTTAAATGAATTAGTAGAATACCAACTATTGTCCTTTTTTATACCATCCCATTTCCACATCAATCAAATAAAAGATACAGAACAAAAGTCATTTCCTGTATACTGTATATAGATATTTTATTACAAACTCGTCATCGTCCCTGTTTACAAAGAGTTGCACATGATACAAATCATCTTTTTTGTTTTTATTTACACAAACCTCATAAAATTGAGATCGAACACAAACTTTTTCATACATTTGTACAATTTACAAGACATGTACATTAGCACATTCCTTCATGGGAATATATTACATTCTACAGAAACATGATCAATTCTATGGAGAAAATAAAAGACTAATCAATTATTATGTCATTTTTTTTAGTGCTACTTAGCAGAAACATGTAATGTTTATCCATTTTATTTTGTGTACATAATTTCCCCTCATATTTATCACATATTTCAAGTGCACTAATTTCAAGCATTCAAATACTTCAAGTAGGCTACTGAATAAAAATGGAAAGCAACCCCCTCCCCCCTCTGAAAAAATAAAAGAATCTTCCCAGTATTGTACCTCTTTATTTACATTCGACTTATTTTGGGATATTTTCTTCCCATGAAAATAAAACATAATTCATGAAATCGCATTTGTTATTTCAGAATGGAGTGAGTTGCTCTACTAGTAAATTGTATAGGGTCCTACAATAAACAAAATGATTTTTTTTCCCTCTTTTTTTTCAAAGCTTGATGAAAAAATTACATGCAATAGAATGAGGGTGTTGAAGGTACAACAATACAGTACCCAACATCTTCAATTATGAACTGAGGAATTTGTCTATTACAATTCTTGAATATCATAATAGGAATTTCTAGAATTTGATATGAATCAGTAATGGGCCCAGCCATAATACAAATGTTAAAGATTGATCTGAATGCTACAGCAGAAAAAAAAAGTTCATAAATTACAATAATGTTCAACTATTAAAAGCAGCATAATTGCACCCTTTTAAAAATCAACAAATACATGATGTACATACAAAATAAGGGACTGTCCCATTTTAAAGGAGGTGTATTTCGCTTGTCATTTCTTAAGCTGTTGTGGTACATGCAAGAGACATATTTGCTCAAAATAACAAATACATATTCGTCCTTAAAATGGACAAAATAAGTGGTTAGATTAATTCATAAATTATATAAACTTTGATTAAAGTCATTACAGTAGTAAAATAATAATGCATCATGTAATGGCATTATAGTCTCGGGTGTATTGTATTACCGGAAGATAAAACTCTGAATGATATTAAGAATATGTGTCCCAATCAAAAAATGAAACAAAAAGAAATTAACATCATTGATGAATAAATGCTTTATGCTGCAGCCTTTGTCACCAATACTGTTGGGCGTGCAGAATAGCTCTGCATATTAACTCGTACAAATGCTTAATCCCGTCAAATCAATTTTTCAAACCAAACTAAGCAAAACGTTTTTTTACACATCTATGTTTTTCCTGCCCCAACAGATTCTACTTAATATGCAGATTTAACTGTATTTCCAGAATATTCCACTACACTACACACAAGAAAACCAATGCCAATGATTTCTATCATTATTTTCTTCTTTCTAAGCAGCTACATTTTTATCTTAGTGGAATGTACAACATCAAGCATGTATGTGAAATGGACTGTAGTTAATTACAACCACATAAATAAAGAAGGAAACTGACACTGTAGTTAATTACACATGAAAGATACAACTGATGAAAGTTTGCACACTTATAGCCTTCATTTTTTTGGAAATGCACAGTGCATTTATACACAGGGTTATACATATATCAACAAATTTGAATGTAGAATATAATATTCTTTAAAATTGAATTCTGTTTCACAACATTGCAACAAGATTCAGCACAGTTCAAGCTTATCAGCTGCTTACCAAAATATTTTTTCTTGTATTGTATGCAAGATTCAAATATTTCTTTCTGCTTCCTTAATTTGTAGAGAAGTGTTGATAATATTTCCATTTAATCTTTTTTTAAAACTAAAATTAAAATATGATTCTTTGAAGGCTTCAGTGTGCAAGCTTTCTCAATATCAGATTCATCATTACAACAATACAAACATAACTCATACTGGTATACATATAATATTACATGGCAAGTTTTTCAAAAAGAACCTTTGTCTATCCTCTGTCTATATATCACAAAAAACTACTGTAAATGTTGAGAGCTGCACAATCACATTTGCATTTATCTTCCACAGCGTGAACAGAAGAAAGGTTTCCATACAGGACAAGCAAGACTGAAAGCAAAATCTTATCCACTTTAAAGAAAAATGATATGTTCTTTCCCTTTGTGCAAATCCTGTGCACTTATACATGTAACACACTGAAGTGTACAAGATTCCAAGTTTACAGTATTATATGGTCCAAAAGACAGCTTAAAAAACTTTGTACATGGTGCATATTGATATAGATATTGGAATAAAGTTATCCATGATAGAAAATGAATGAAAAATATAGAGGTAATTGGTGCAAAATTAGATTAAAATAGAATGCTAATTTCAAACTATAAATTTGAAAATATAACCAATTCAACTTAACAAGGTGTCCTTGTCTTTCAATTAGCCTGCTTTTAATCAATACAATTAATACTTTAAAAGAAATACAAAATGGATTCTGTTTCAAATAATTGAAAATTAATCAAGAAATGAGATTTAAAACAGGCATTCCTTATTGTTGCATTCCAACAAAAAAATAATCAAAATGGATTTTGTTTCAATTGTTTTGAAAATTAATCAAGAAGAAATGAGAAATGAGACAAATTTATTACTTGTTGTCTGGTTGAGTATGCAAAACAATTCATATCAAATAAACAGAGGTTATAAAATATATCCTGTATAAATACTACATGTACATGTATATATTATATTTTCAGGTACAGACGTAGTTACCTGAACCACTATATATATACATCAAAGAGAAAAAGTGAAGAAATAGACTGAAAATGACACACTCATGTATAGTAGTTGGCCATTTTTTGTTATGAAGAGCATCTAGTATTGAGCTGTTGCACAAAGAACGTCGTATCTCCATCATGAAGAGTGACACCATTCTTTACCCTGCAATTTTACCAACTAATACCCAAAGAATCCAAATTATTCTCTTTTAGATGCGAGTAAATTGTGTGCACATCATTTGATCAAGTGTCCTTGTTTTTTGTGAGTGTTCTTTTTTTTTTTTAAAGGAACAAGACTGGATGGCACAGAAAGCTTAGTTTTCAGTTATTTTGTCTCAGAATGTTGCCGTATTGACCAGGCTGGGAGAAGAATAGAATAATTTCACAAATAAGACTTTCTAAGTTCTGCAGACACAATTAATTTGATTGGGTGTTTTATTTTCAGAGGAACATGACTGTATGGCACAGGAGCTTAGTATTCAGTTATTTCTATCTCTGAATTTGGTTGTATTGACTAGAAAGAGAGTAGAGTAGAATGCTTTGACAAATTGAATTTTTGCAGGCACCAGCATTGATAACCAATCAGAAGCAAGGATTTCACTAGCTTATAACAAAAACTGTCATTTGTCACTTATGAAAAGTTTCAAGAAATGGGGCCCAGAACTCTTGAGAGTCTCTCCTATGAGTTCTGTTGGCACGGTTCCTGTCCTAGCTGGTCACCTCCGGTCACCTCTGGTCACCACTGGTCACTCATGTTTCTGCTTTGTGGGACGCCTTCTTCTTGCGGGCTTCAAGCATCTCATAGAAAGGATCTCGACTGATACTGGCTCTGTGCATCACAAAGAAAAGATAAAGACAAAATGGGAAAGAAAATACATTAATATCCATTTTATTACTGCTTTCATTAAAGATTTCATAATAACCAATGAAACATTTTCATTTTTAAAGGACCAAATGACAAAAGCTCAGTGGATTCTTTAGTTTTTCTTTTTTTGTAGCTATTTTTAATTCACTGAACTACAAGGACATTCTCAATTTCAGCATTTAAATTTGGCTTCCCCACATCAACCACGAACCTTCAAGATTGCTTTTAAAAGAAATCTACACTCATTTAACTTGACTATAAAAAGACAAACAAGGAAGAACCAAGCTGACACACTTTAACCTTGAAAGCAATAAATTACATCATGGTGACACCAGTGGACAGATAAAACACTGCTAATCCACCACCTGACAAAAACACTAGCATTTACCTTGAGAAATAATTTCCCAATTAAGAATTACGTCTGTAGTTTTAGCGGTGATTAAAGACTGTATCTACATCGCCACTTTCACAAGTTAGCCTTTGACCGCTAGGAATAGAGACTATTACTGTGTGGAGATGTTTACAAGGCTTGGTTATGCTTGAGAGTTCTGGGACCTGTTTCACAAAAATTATCATCAGTGACAGATGACAGTTATATGTTATAAGCTACTGAAATTCTTGCTTCTGATTGGTTATCAGCAGATTTGTCACTGATTTTTGTCCTTTGTCATTGAAAAAACGCTTTGTGAAACGGGTCCCAGGTATGATGAGTTCAGTGAGGAAACATCAGGTTCCTCCTGCACAGATCACCAAGGGCATTCATCAATACAATACGACCCGGTTACACATCGTTGATAATGACTTACCGGTAGCAGTAATTCTATTATGATGATGATGATAAGAACTATGACTATAACTAAAAACTTCAAACTATAGTTACAACTATTAACTAAAATGATAACTACAAACTATAAAATATATAGTTTTAGGTTTAGTTATACGAGTAGTTATAATTATAATTATAATTATTGTTATAGTTAAAGTTATAATCATAAACCTATAAACTCATTTACTGTATTTCTTATTATCATTTTGTAGATGCAAGCTATTAGAAATGCAGGTTATAATGGTTTCATCTGAAGGTAGAATTATGTTGCTGCTTTAATAAGAAGCACCATTCTCTCTTCCTACACTATTAAATCAACTGGAGAAAAGGTTATGGATATTGGCATTGCTCACCAATTCATGCTACCGTTAATAAGCCTTCATCATTGAAAATCTTCAATCAAATACCTTTTCTAAATGATCATTTATTATAGTTGTAGAGATATCTTTGAAATGAAATGTGACCAGCCCCTTAATTCCATTAATGCATCCCTTCCTAACAAAAGCTGTTCGGCAGACACTGTCTGCGGTCTCAGCTGGAGAGATTAGCCGATGAGGAAAGCCTAGGACCCTTTTCACAAAACTTGTCATCAGTGACAAATGACAGATTTTTGTTATAAGCTACTGAAATCCTTGCTTGTGATTGGTTATCAGCAGGTTTGTCACTGATTTTTGTCATTTGTCATTGAAAAAAGGATTTGTGAAACGGGTCCCTGGACTTGTTTTCTCTCACGAGTTTCTGGCTCGCCGGCCGGCCAGCTCCAGGAGACAATAACACCCGCTTTGAGTCCAAAGACGGGAAATCACTTGATTAGCATAACAGGAAATTTAATATAGTGGGCTGGCTGTTTTGCTCTCCCTCTCTAGACGCCCCTAGTAGGTGATGTGCTTGACATCGTCCTCGTATCTAATCGCTCGCATTGGACGCTACTTTCCAAATTCAAGGGTGGGTCGATCAGGGAAAAGATGAATGAACTTTTAATGTTCTGTCAAACAGATTGCAACTCTACATAATGGGCAGCTACATGTATCTATAGTGGCCTATTTCACCCCTTCCCTGATTTAAAAGAAAAAGATTTTAAAAAGCTGTGCTAGAATCTGTCAGAGAAGTCTGTCTACATAGAGACTATTTCTACAGTTTCCTTTAGGTAGTATTTACAGACAGGTTTTACTGTTCATTAAAGAAGATACAACTAAACAAGTACTTTTGATGTTGTCTTTACTTTTTTTTCAAAGGGCAAAGGTCTTATTTTCCTTCAACTGACCCACTTAGTGTAGTTTGTTCTTTGGTATCTTTAGAGTAAAAATATAATAATTTTGATTATCTATAATAATAAAAAAAAATTAAGTTATAAATAAAGCGCATATATTTGCATTGTTATGCGAGTTTAGATAAAAACAAAGTGGCGATTCCATCGTTTTCAAATGGGAAATTCAGGAACGATTACCGTATATAACGGTGTATAAACCGCACTTTTTTGCCGCCGAAAAAATTTCAAAGTCGGGGGTGCGGTTAATACACGGTACACCAAAAAAAAAGTTTCAATTTATGCCCCTCCACCTGGCGCTATGCCTGGCAATGTCTCCCAGCTCGGTAATCGGTGTGTTGACTCACCACTCGGAAACTAGAACAACACTCAAATTTGTCTGTCATCTTGGTTTGAAAGTAATCTTTCTGATAGATCTCAATATGTAGTTTATAATAATTCCTCCAATTTTTCTTCTATTACATGGTGTACCACAAGGTTCTATCCTAGGTCCCTACTGTTTTTTAATTTACAGTACCATAATGATCTTACACACACAAAAAAAAAATCTCGGCAAAAAAAAAAAAAAAAAAAAAAAAAAAAAAAAATTAAGGGCGAAAAAGAGGGGTGCGGTTAATACACGAGGGCGGTTTATACAACGTTATTTACGGTACTTGCACTTTTGAAAAGCAACATGTAATAAAATCCCATGTTCTATTTCAGGTGTCTGAAAATGAAATCACAAGCACACATTTTTAATACAATTTCGAAAGTGGTCACTTCTCTCAATAACAATACAAATGTGAAAGATGTTCCCCTTTTGCTGTCCTTAACAATTGTTTGTTTTCATTTTTCTTTTACTTTCAATACCTTGTTTTCTTGGAAATTTATCAAGAAATATAATTTTCTTCTCTATGGAGACCATATTTATCAAAATAAAATGAATCCAACATAAAAATCTGACAGGACTTTGCCATAACTGATTTTCAATTTTCCATATGATGACCCACCCAAGATAAGGAACCTCTCTACAATGTATACAATCTCTATGATCGTTAGAACTTGCACTGTAGAATACTGCAACGTGACGACTTTCATTTGACGGACGTATACACGTAGAAGGTTCATGTTTCGAGAGATGGCCCTTGAAACAGGAAACAAAGACTCTACGACTTCCTGAATCCCGATTCCTGACAAACATACACTCCTTAACAATTCATAGCGGACATGGAATCATGCCAAACTTAGGTCTTCAATACAAATTTAACAAAAATAAATAAAAGGTAATAATGGTACGTGTCTTAAAATGGAAGGGGGGGGGGGTAATCATTTTCTGTGAATCTTAATATAGGTGTGATAGGTGACTTTAGGTTACAAAACTCTCCATAATAGTTTTTGTTCTCCTTTCAAATATTCAAACTTCATTTGATGCTTTCTTTCTCCCCCTTCCTTCTGTCTCATTCCTCTTCCTCCTCCTCCTCTCTCCTCCTCCTCCGTCCCCTTCTTCTTCTTCATCTTCTTCTTTCTTCTTTTATTTCATCTTCTTCTCTCCTTATGCTCTTAGGGGGGTTACTGGCATCACTTTAATTTTTTTTAAATGCAACTTCATCAACTATTAGAACCAATAATCAAAGACGAACCTTAATCTTCAGGAACAATAAGTCCACATTTAACCTTGTTTATGAAAACTATGACATTATCATAACAAAATATATTTGATGCCTATGAAAGCAAAAGCTAGTTGGCTAGAAATAGTGTCTTCCTCATACAGGAATTTCCTTCTTAAACAGAAAGTGAAGATGAACAATACACTGATTTAAAGTAACATGTCAGTAACATTCAATAGGGATATCTTAAAAAGCTTCATGATACATTATCTAAAGGTAAATTCTCACAGACCCCCCAAAACACAGACTATACTTGACAATGGAGTAAACTAAACTTTCTTTTTCTGATTTCAATTCAATTCACAACATTTCTTTTTTTAAGCTGTGGTAATCAATGACAAAGCAGATTCTACTGGCTGTGAATTCTCAGAAAGGAAAAGCAATCAATGAATAAATCTCTCTCTACTGTAAGGTAAGGATACCAGCAATACTTGTTTTACCTGTAGAATTCTACTCATCTATCAGCCAAGACTTCTATCAATCTATATTGAGTGCTGATAACACTGATGGGACAATTGGTTTATTAAAACATATGAGAGATGGCTCATGAAATTCACTGTATGAATCATACAACAAGGCTTGACACTAAAACGCCCCTGGGGACACATGGGCACCTAAATCCAAGCCCAGACCCCCCTCCCCCCCCCCCCCAAAAAAGGAGACAGTTTTCACATAGGGCTCCTGTACACAAACTTTACAAAAATTTAATCTGAATCCCCTCCCCAAAACGGTTTGAGAAGAGCCCTGCATACAGTTGGCTAAACTTCAAACATTCAATATCACACTAATATAATGACTAACATTATAACATTACAATGGAATAAGTTCACCCCCTTCTATATTTCTGTCATCTAATTATATAATGTGTTAACCCATTAGTTGACAACTGCAGGAAATGCTGATTGCAGAAAAGTCCGCCATCCAATTAAAACATTAAAATCATAAAAAAGCAGCACCTCTTAAGTCTTAATCCTTCATTAATAAATCAAACAATTTAGTAACTCGCAGTACACTATCCAACTGTCAGAACAGCTGCCTTATGCAGCCTTGGTGATTTAATATTTTTATTGTTTTGTACTTTCTACACGGCAAACACAAAACCTTCAACAGATGAAGAGAAGCAAGGTTTTCCCTGTAATTTGTTTAAAAGGTTTATCCTAATTGAATTCTAATTTGGGAATTTGCCATTGTTGATAATAAAATTGCAGTTGATTGTTAATATAATTGTATACAAAAAATGTGGTTGCAAACATCCCCCCCCCCTTCCCTCCTAAAAGAAAGAAAAGAAATTGCCATTGGTCGTGTACTCTAGCTATTATCATATTTGCAAACATTACAATATCCTTCTACATGTATCTTATAATAAGGAAAAGAAAATTAATGTTTGTGACCATGCTAACAGAGTCCTAGTGCACTATAGAAAGCTGTATGAATGCAAAAAGGGAAGTTTGGGCTATTTTTTTTTGCTTTATAATACGATAACAGGGAAATGATTTTTGTTCCCTCTAGTGCCTGCCATAACCAAATGACCCCCGACAATGACAAATCAGTCTGGAAATAGATCCTAATGCATGCAGGGAAAAACAGCTTGACCTTAAGCGACCAACCCACCGCTTCACGGTTTTCCCTGTCTTTTCTTTTCATTTTGGAATCATGGTAGCCCGTTCCTGTACGTCAGTCGATGGCCATGCAGTGTGTTTGGGTAGATCAGGTGAGGCTTAGAGCAACACTGAATCATTTAATAGATATTCACCGTCTTGTCAAGAGTGTTTCCTTCCATAAATACCAGAGATTTCAACACCAGATGGTCCATGTGAAGGAGATATCATCTGTTTGGTTCCAGAAGGGCATTAATGCTAGTAATATGATATGAGTTAATGCCCTTCTGGCTCGAAACAGATGATATTTATATAACATTGGATGGCTTTGAGTGTGATTTATAAGAATATATTGTTGTAGCGGGAGCAATATTTATATAGTATCACACGAAAACAAAAACAAAGCCATACAATATTATTATCTATATCAGGCTGACTAACAAAATAACAAAATTTGACTCGGTAATCAAGCAACATTGTATCGACAGTTGAAGTTCCCGGATGACTGAGCAATACGAAAACAATATTGATATGGCATCCGGGTACTTGGCTTAAGATATTAAAGACACTGATTGATTGTACCACTTGGAAGCTGTATGTAGATAATAATGTCTACTAATGGGCAGTCGTCAATCCAAGCTAATTCGTTCCACTTTCTAATACCACTAAAACAAGTTTCCATTACCTCGACATTTGGTTCCATGACAATCAGCATGTTTATAAAAAAACATAAGTGAGTTATGAGAAGAGAATGATTAGCTTTTCAAATAGTTCTACAATGAGCACTGTTAAAGAGGAGGATGGGTTCTGAGGAGAGGTGACAAATAATTTGTGAGCGTTTTCATTGTCATTATGCAAGTGTGGAAGAACATCAGAGAAGAAATGTTTCCTGAAAAGCATTGCTCTTCAAATGCCTTCATATTCTAAATATGACATGTTACAGCTTAAAAATGTGGGCCTCGTTTTTATGCCACATGTTTCTGTAGTCCCATATACACCTGTCTATGTACAGTGCTTGTTACTTTTACCAAGACTGGGCCAAATTCCTTATCATTTTGATTTTTCCAGAACCTTGAAGTACACACCAATACTTATATGCTACATGATCAACTTTTTCTGATCGATTCCATACAGTTTCTTTCACAATGAAATCGCGCAACCAGGACTCAACTTTATCTTTAAGTACAGAATCCTCATAGAATCCAGTGACCAAGCTAATAATACTGTAAGCACTTCAGTCAGTTACATTGTAACTAATAAAAACTTTGTAAGGAAACAGTTATTACAGTTTTCATGACCCAATTCTAGAAATACATGCACAATATCAAATCCTATAAAACAGCCTCTTTATTTTCAGTAAAGTTTCACAGTGTCACAAAAATATATATATTGTTCCTCCTTTGTTAATCATCAATTGACTACAAGTCCTTAATTGGTAATCCTACACCTACATGTATTGCCTTTGCCTATAATTGAATCGGTCTATGTACACAGCAGAACGTGACAGGAAATAGAAGCTTTATGTGACGGCCTCGGCGCAGTCTATGTTCAAAACAATATCTGATTAATTGACTAGCGAGACTAAGATTTCTTCTACATGAGAGGCTAAGAGCCTAAGAGCATGATGAACAGCAACCAGGAAAAGCATGGCTTCAAGTACATGTAGTATCAGATCCGTGAAGTAATTTGAGATTGATGACATTACATTGACACCGATTCATGAGCATTTGTGCTTCAAGCTGTCATTCAAGCAAACCTTTCAATTGATTTCAATATGTCGTTCAGAGGTGAATTTGTAATTCGTCATTAAAGGAGTAAGACAAAAAAGAGAGATGTTTTGATCAGGCATCTAAACATTCAACATTACAATAGGGCCTTCCATACACACAGCCATTACTGCACTTTAAATATTTCAAGATTTCTGTCTAAACCATGATGAATTTTAGTATATTTATATGTGTGAACCAATTTTGTTTTCATACTGATCATTGAGATATGGATAATGATTCTAATCACACTGAAAGTATGTTTCTAATGAACAACCACAAGTAAGCTGTTGTGCGCTGTGTTGCTGAAGAAATGGCAGTAAAAATGAAATAAGAACTTCTAGTTTGTGTACGTCCCATGAATCAATGAAAAAAAAATTAAAAAAGAGAGATTTTGATCATGAATTCAACTTCAGACTTTTCTCTTTCATGTGAAAGGGTCACTTATCTACATTTTGTCTTTACATGCTTTTTAAGCTTTCGATATTCTTTGTCTAAAGTACTTTTTTAATTACTTTTGCCAAGGTTATTCAACAGCACATCGGATGCTATTGGTGAGAGTCCAATCATCATCGCATGCAAGGCTAGTTTCATTGAAGTGAACAAAATGGTGTAGATAATATATAACTGCACGTACATGTGTTATCCCACTAGAAAGGAAATTATGGCAATTGGTTACAATCAATCAATAGATCCTGAAACTACTTTAAAATACTTTCTATTGTTCAAACTTTCGATACCACTCAATGTTAGGATAATAGTGACTTTTTTTTTCTTTTTCTCTTATAATTCCATGAACTTTCAAAACATGATTTCCGACGAATTACACGCAAGATTTTAGGTCTATTTCTAAAATACTTACTGCAGTGCATGTATCCATTCTTTCCTCTCATCGTCGGTCGTTGCTGACATGCGATATGATGTATGCCTGCCCTCTACCACCCTACCATCACCATGCGTCTTAGCGGCCTTGATCACGCTCTTGTTTGTTGTTACCAGCTCAAAACATTGCTACAAGGGTAAAGACAAAAGTAGTATAAAACGTGATTTGTGACAAAAATTAGCATGATCATATTGGTGTTTGGCTTTGTCCCTTTTTGTCCTTTATTCCCGAGCGTGATGGACAAGTATTGATGAAGGTCAAGAGAATAATGAAGTGATTTTTGTCTACACCGGCATCGGGTGACTGCCTGCCTGCCAGAAATGTTTAGGATTGGAGTTCATGATTGCCATTTGAAGTATATTTTTTTACCCAATACAATGCTAAAATGCTTTACAAATACTGTTGAAGAACATGGGATAAAAAATTACAAGATTTGACTTCAATTTTAAGATAGAAACAAGAGCAAGATTGTTTTCAATGATAGACTTCTGGTAAATACAACATATATCTAGATTGATAATTTCCACAAAGAACTGAAAAGCGTTGAGTCACTGTAGTCCCACTTACTGCTTTTCTGTTATCCTCTACTTCCTGTACTTGAAGGTTCTCTAGTGGAATGATGCCCTTTGGTTCACGATCCTAAAATAAAGAGGGAAAACAAACATAAAATACAGAATTTAAATAAAATTATGATAATATATTCCCTTTTCCAAACTGTCAATATCAGACAATGACTCCTTTATATAAAAATTTAGATATTTCTTTATTTTGTTCCTCTTAATCTGATTAACTTTTACATGTGATGATTGATTACATGTACATGTACATATACTTCAACTTCCTTGAATTGCCCACTAATCAACATTGTATTTTGCAAATTGCTAGGGGACCTTGAGCATTCAAGCGTTCAACATTCTACATGTATATACATTAATAGTTGCTAGTTGAATGATGAATGCCAGAATATGGAAATGACATACACATGAGGTAACCTTTGAGAGAGGCAAGATCTCTGTCGCTTCAAATCTCTCTCAAGTGAACCAAATAACTTGAACCAAACTTCATGGATTTAGAGTTCGCATTATGATGATCTGACAGACGGAGGGTGTGAGGGGGAAGGGATTTAGACTTGATAATGTGTCTCGGGGTGTAAAGGGGCGGGCTGTCATATTGTTAGGAACATGCACTGGCTTCATGTAGGAAACAAACAACAGATGATGAACAGGTGGGACTATGACACTCATCTTTTCAATTTCAATCTCTCTCTCCCTCTCTTCGTCTCTCAACCATCTTAGTTCCAATTAAATTTCACCTTTGCATTTTTCTAGGTGACATTTTCATGTGTTCTCACCATGCATTACTTGATAATCTCATAATTCTCTCCATTTGTCACACTAAAATGTCATTTCAATTTTCTTTAGGTTCTCTTCATTTTGTATCCTCACTAATCCTAAAATGTAGGCATATTATGTGATCTTTTTGTCTCTTTCTCAAACAGTTCACACATCCTTTGAACATCACTCTTTCATCTGTAGGATTTCTGACTGTCAATGTATCATTGTTTCTCTCCATTCAATCCCCCTATCTCACCCCCTTTTCTGTTCCCCCTTTATCCCTCCACCCCCCCCCCCCCCCATTTCTCTCTCTCTCTGTCTGTCTGTCTGTCTGTCTCTCCCTCTCTCTCTGTCTCTCTCTCTCTCTCTCTCTTTTCTCTTTTCTTTTTCTTTCTCTCTCTCTTTCTATATCTCTCTTGATCCTTCTCTTTCTCTTTCTCTTTCTCTTTCTCTTTCTCTTTTTCTTTCTCTTTTTTTTCTTCTTCTCTTTTTCTCTCTCTTTCTTTCTCTCTCTTTCTATCTCTTTCTCTTAATTTCTCTTTCTCTCTCCCCCCCCCCTCTCCCTCTCTTTCCCTCCTGTCTGCCCCCATCTCTATGATGAAGGAAGCCAAGTGTTTCAGAGTGGCTGAACCCATGAGTCACTTCTCAAAGCAGCCACAAACAGGAAACCGTGGTGGCGATAGGTCGGTCAGGTACCTCAGGTGTTCATCTAAGCTAAGCTCCCTGTCTACCCCTTGCCTCCTTTATACGCTGTGTCAATAAGGTGCCCAGTTTCCCCAATTACCATTATATTTCATAGTCATATATCAAGGCCTCTTCTCAAAATCTTCATTGAAAAAAATCATGTATGGTTCATAAAAGTGACATTTCTAAATGATGAGTGCAAAGTTAATCTCTTATCGCGAAAGCAAAGAAAACAACATTCTTTGAATTTCTCAATGATGTAAATTAATAAATGTTAATACATCTTGTAAACTGTCTCACTTCAAATACCGGTACTAGTATTTCATTGGGTAGAATTTCATCAGTGTTTGACTTTAATGCTCGAGGAATTCACAGGTTCATCTGCGAAGAGCCAGAAGGGAATTGACTCTGTGTTTTAAAGAGATGGTTCATTGAAATGTGGAAAATGGGCAAATTACACCTCTACAGATTGCTGAGAACATTAACAAAATGAGCAAAGTACTTTTGAAGCCCTCACTGTTGTGAGGAATAAATTAAATGCAATTTTGTTACCCTTTCCTGAACCCACTCACTAAGTGAATTGACGGCGTTATTTTACATGCGAAACGATGACGTCACAATATGAACAACGTACATCACACATTCGGGACAATGTTGGATACCCATTGCAATTTTCAGATATGGGTTAACGTTGTTTGTATATTTACCGGCAGTGGTGATATTTCCTCTTTTTTGGCATTTTGAATGAGATACACTGAATAAATGATACTTTCTACAAATGTTTGTTTGATTTTTATATTTTTTTCCGTCACATTTGAGCATAACAATCGGAAAAATAATCACATATTCTGAGGGCACTTCAGCGTGTATGTGTCTGATCTGGGAAGGCAAAGGACATTTTGCATGCTGACCTAACGACTCTTTTGGGGTAACATAGGCGACAAATTTACATAGAATTGTCCAGATATTCATTACAAAAATGTGTGATTAGGCTGATTAATCATTTTTGATAAATCAAGTCGTATAGGACCTGATAAACCGAGAGAAACAGATCAGTCCGGTTCGCGATTCACGGCTAGCTCGAGCGCCGGGCTACGGGCTAGGCTGGCTAGCAAGCTGCGCTAGATGTGATGCACGCATATAGAGGTCAGTGTATTGCACACATAGTACATGCAGAGTACGCACGCACAGCTACCAGTTACGGGAAACTTGAACGCTACATCGACGATATATTCACTCGCTTTTTGGAAGTTATATATCATTTATCTAGACTAACGTCAGATTAAGAACCAAAACCATGCCATGGAGGAGCCTTCTGGAGTATACTCAAGTATGTTTTTGTCCATATCTATATTTCCAGGGGATTTTGATGAAGGTAAACGGCGTTAGGTATAAATGGGTACGGTACTCGAGAGTCAATGCAATACATGTGAATCGCACGCAAACTGAATCTCGCACCGTCGTCAATCATTTCAACTGAGCGGCCCGCTGTTCATATTGTGATGTCACTTCAAAAATCAGCTGACTTACGATGTTTTGGGGGCGTTGAGTGGGTTGATTTTTCGTCAAGTTCAATCAACTTTTAAAAATTTCGCTCGAATGTACAAGTTACACAAATGTAATGATTTTACTCAGTGTAATTTTTCGATTGCAATGATACCAAATTCAGCCAAGTTTGAAATCAATAAACCATCTCTTTAACAAAAAGAGTTCACACCCTTCTGGCCCAGGGCCCCCGTATCATAAAACTTGTTATCAATTAACAAGCTCCAATATCTGTTACAAGCTACTGAAATCCTGGCATTTTATTGGCTGACAGCAAATTTGCCTTAACAATTTAGTATTTGTTATTGATAATAAATTTTATGAACCTGGGCCCAGACGCCCATTTCCCCATCGATTGGGCTAGGACTTCTATTATTAACCCAATACTTCCTGAAACCGGGTGTTCCATGTGTTAAGCCTATGGGAATTAGATAATTCGGTAGTCAAGAGGTTAAAAGCAATGGACAATACTTACTGTAGTGAATTCAAAGTAATACAGGCAGTTGTCCGTCAGGATGAACCATCTTCTCTTCCAGTTCTTATACCTTCCACCTATCAACGCAACATCAGAAAACGTATTCGTTAATACCAACAAAATAACAATATATCAGGTACATGCATTGGAGAACTGTACCCTGGGCAGTGTTTCACGAAACCCTCATAAGTACAAGTTCACAGACATCTCATTGAAATATGTGTATTAAGTTTAACACACGTTTCAATGAGATGTAGGTGAACTTGTACTTATGAAGGTTACATTAAAATGGTGCCTGGGTAGAAAAGAGTGCATTGCGTGTTGTTGAATGGAGAGTAGTTGTTAGTAATATCCGACCCACCAAAGGCGTGAATTGAAGAAAAGTGTCACTCTTTGAAGGATATCCGAGACCAAGTTCAAAATGATTATGTTTTCTTTTCCGTAGTACATACACTAAGGGGTGGTTATGATATCAATTACATAACTTAAATATGTGACACCTTCAACCTAGCCATTAATTCTCCATCCCCACCCCCTATGAAGAAATTTTAGAGATTTTTCTTGTATATCTCAAGATCCTAAACCACATGTAACTGCAATCTTGAGACATGGATGTTTTAATTTAATCATCCAATAATAATATGGTATAACATGATCAAATCAATTTGATTTTTTGACAGAATGACTTGTTTTTTTTCTTCAATTTTTTATTTTAATTTTTGCTACTAATGAATTTCTTGATTTCTAAATGTTTTCAAGCTGTAACAGATAAAATTATATACTCCTTTTCCTTTCCTTTCCTTATTCACCACTAACCACATGTATGGTGCTGTTATTTTTAAACCTCATATTAAAGACCATAATTATTACCCTGCACTGAAAGTGAAACTGTATGGAGACCAAAGTGAAGTGATGATCTATAATAATTTGAAAGACTATCCCATAATCACCTCATCATTCAAATTCATCAAGTATCAAATTCAGAATTCTTGATTTTCAAAGTGTGTACTGTGTAGTATCTACTTTATAAATCTATACAGCCAAAAGCATGATACAGTCAAACCTGTCTATAAAGGCCACCCAAGTGAAACAGGGAAACTGGCCACTGTCAGACCTGCCAACCTCTGGAGTTCAAAAACTGTATTCTTTAGTCCCAAAAGTTGTATTTTACTGACAAAAGTTGTATTCTTGAAAATAAACACGGAATGTTACGCGGATCAATGCCTCTTACAGTTTCTACCTACAGGAAGATTATTTTTTATTGATCATTGGTTGAATATGCACGATTTCGTCATGACTGGTGTTTTCGATGAACCAATGAACATCCCCAAATTGCCAATGTGAGATGCTTGTAGGATACTTTACATGACAGAATGGACATTTTGCCATTGAAAATGGCGGACGCACACAAAAAATATTATTAAAAAAAAAAAAAAAAAAAAAAAAAAAAAAAAAAAAAAAAAAAAAAAAAATCGTTTTTTTTTTTGGAAATCGTATTTTATTAAGGAAAATCGTACTGTCGTATTTGCTTCTAAAATTCGTACTAAATACGACTAAATCGTACTGGTTGGCAGGTCTGCACTGTAGACAGATGGCCTTTCTAGGCAGGTTCTATAATACACATTTCTTCCTAGAGGGAGGTACTACAGTAGACCACTATACACAGGTAGCCTTTATATAGAGGTGGCCATTAAGACAGTTTTGACTGTATTACCTAGTAATGAGAATCAGGCTAAAGCTATTCTCAATTTCTCATAGAATGATTGATTTTGTTTCCCCTTTGGTAAATGAATGTGTTGTGCCAATGATATATGAATAATCATATGAAATCCACCTTTTTTAAAAACAAAATGAATATTTAAATGAACACCTTCATATTGTGCCTCGAACCCCCGGTGCCCTTTTGTCACCAATATGGTATCAAATATCAAATCATAGTCCCAGCAACATTTATTCAAATAAACAATGCCAGCTTAAACAGGGGAGCCAGGGAAATATTGGGGTTCAGCTTTTTGATATTGGCAGGGAGCTATGCTACACATTGATAAAGAATAAGTTTTCAGGCAGAGATCTAAACAAATCTGGAGGGGGAAAAAGATTAAATAATTTGTATTTTCTACCAAAGGGGGTCAAGCAGAGAGCGTATTGCAGCTGAGATATAAAAAATGTTTTTATTTTGGAGTGCTATACCCGTAATGCTTAAATCAATTTGAATAATCAATAAAGTGAAGACGTCAACATTGGGGGAAATAAGGCAATTCATCTTTGCAAACACCATAGCATCAACAATACATATGTATTTCACATTAGGGTCAAAATAAAACAAAGTTAGAAATGATGGTATGGGATTCAGAATCTTACCATTTCAAAACACAAAAATAAATTTTAATTTTTTTTTTGTTCACTCCTGCAGATATTCATTTGCAGAAAGGTGCAAATGGCAGGGAATTTGAGAATTTTGCACTGGGTTTTAACAATAAATCTATCACACTATGTTAAAACAAATGGAAGCAAAATATTTTTCTAGTCTACACATAAATTACTCAGCAAGAATAAGGGAGGAGGGGAAAGCAGATTTCTGTTGGCTTTTAACAAGTGCAGATTGAGATTGCATCAGTATTTCACATAAAGCTCTCTTGCAGATTATTAGATGAGTTTGGACAGTGGGAAAGATTAAACTCTGTGGCATTAAAATATTGATTTTATCTTTCATATTAATCAACATTTTACAAAACGAGAGGAAATTATGAGATTAGAATGACTAAGCAACAACATTTCTTCCCCCCCCCTAAAAAAAAGAAAGAAGATAAAATAAAAAATAAGAAATGTACGGGCTAAAAGAGGGGGTACATTTCTGTCCTGATATTTTTTGCTAATTCAATTGAGAATGCATTCTCTTTACAGAATTGCATAGAAAATGGATAAATTTGTTGGTCATGTACATTTTCTTGGTCATTTACATTATTTTCACAAATCATAGTACCCTGTTATCAATGAAAACATGTACATAGAAAACATTAAATTTTAATGACATTGGGATTGTTATATTGTTTGACTTGGCATAGTCCCACCAATGCATTTTGATGGTCAATGCTTGGCTTTTTTTTTTACAAGCTTTTAAATGAAAAGGGAATTTGTTTCTACAACTACACACTGCATTAACATCAAAGCTGGGCAAAGAAAAATTATTCATAAATTCAACTGCTGTCTGTTTCCAAAGACAAATATCAAATTTACCCAAAACGAAGGTTGAAAGACGGAGGGAGGGGCTATGAAAACTTTGAAAAATTATACAAGATAAGGCCCTTCTGACTCTTGCCGGATGATGAGACATTACTGGATTAAATTCTGAGCATATACAACCTGAGAATTTATAACTATGTTATTAAAGGTAAAGACCAGTAATGGTCATGCGATTGCATTGTGAAAGAAACGTTGTGGAATCGATCAGAAAAGGTTGATCATCTAGCATCTAGCATCTGCAAAGTTCTGGAATCATCAAAATGATAAGAAATTTGGCCCATTCTTCGTAAAGTTACAAGCACTATACACAGAAAGATGTATTTGGGACTACCCTATCTCTCTCACACGACCATGAGAGAAATAAATTTACCAAATATACGAATTAGTAGGCGGTTTCCCGGCAAATTTTTTATCATCATGTATTAGTCAAAACATATTCTTTCACATGATTGGTAATGAGAGCTTCCATTTCATTTTTTGAAATTGGGGCGTTACCAATACTGGTCTTTACCTTTAAAGGTGACACCTTTCAAAGTCCTTCACAATTTTCATCGATCATGCACATCTATAATACATCTTATTATACACAAATTCTTCTATTTCTACAAGTCCAAGCTAACATGATGCTAATTGCCATACCAAAATAAAATGTTTTCACGATGCAAGAAAGAACAATTCTTTTTTAAAGAATCAGGAGTATCTAATAGTCTGAAAAATAATGTTTCAAATCATAAGAATCCTAGTACACTCACTAAAATAAAAATGATAAACTAAGATTCAACTTAATTAGGAAAGACATTTTGGGGCATGCTTCATAACTGATTCAAATTAATCTGACAAAACAGGTCAAATATCAAACATATTAGTACCAGAAATTTAAAGAGACATACACTGTATATTGCACACACACACTAAGAAATCCTACCATAACCAAAAGAATTTTTTTGAAAGGATTTACAATTTTGAATTATAAATCTCTCAAATGTTCCAAATAGTTGTGAAAGATTATCAAATGAAAAGGGGCATAATGAAACAGAAATAATGCGACCTAATATTGTTATGACGCATAACTGATGGGTTTCTGATCAAAAGGTGTGAGAAATCTTGCGATCAATTTTTAAATGTTTTCTGTTCAGCTGAAAGGCGGTCAAGGAAGATTGTCAAATTTAATCAACTTTAACTTATTCTTATTGTCTCATTCACCAAAATAGTGTCATAAAGTCGGATCGATTAGTGTGTGTTTGGCACAGTTCACAAACCTCTTCTACCAACTCTTTAAGTTCCATTCAAAATTAAATCACAGAATTTACATATCAACCAAATATTGCTTTAGAATGCAATGCAGAAACCAAAACAAATTAAACATAATAGCAGTTTACACCATTGAGACTGACTTACTGTACTCACAGGTTTCACTTGTACATTTACACTTTCTATTTCAATATCAAATATAACTTGTGATGAGTTTTCCTTTAAAAATAAAATGAGGGTAAACTTAATCAACATTTGTTGATATCAAGTACATAGTTACAGGTACAATGTAGATACATTAAACAATTTTCAATAAAGCTAGAAGCTGTAAATATGAAACTAGAGATGTCACAGTGAATCAACTGTTACTGTCCACAATTTACCTATAAAATTTCTGATTTTACCATGTTAAATTTGTAAATTTACCAGAGTAAATTATGGTACTGATTCTAAATAATCTACTCAATATCTTTAGGACGTCATAACTTCTAGGCAAGAAGTCACTTCACCAACGTGAATTCTGATTTTACCCAAGTAAATTTACCAGTTTACCAGTGTAAATTACAGATTCTTAATAAATTTACTCAAGTTTTTTAGGACGTCATAACTCCTTCGCAAGAAGCCACTTCACCCGCTAGTGAACCTGGAAAAGTTCTTTTCTGGTCATTGCTAAGAAATGCAGGCAATATCACCTAACAAATCCCATTAAAGACTAAAGAAACATTCATAAATTCACAAGTTCAGGGCATTAGAATATTACCCGCACCTTTTATATAAGAGCATCACCCAAGATCAAATTCGCTTTTAGAAAGTACTTACAGTTGTCAAAATCATGTTTTGAATAGGGTAGCTTTGGATATAAGTGTGTGGGCTCTGTTTTGAATCATTTTCATCATCCTATAGATGTATTTTATCTGTATTTTATGCTATAAAGCAAAGACCAGGAAGTAATAGTCGTAAAATGTAGAGCAGTATATTTAGAGGCTCCCCTACCGCTAGAATGAATAGAATGAAAGAATCGAACACATGTCCACAATACATCAAGCTACTAATTACTTTATCATTGTTATCATGTAGTGACTAAGCCATTGTTTTAAAATGACAGTTCACAACTTCTAGACTCGTCATCAAGGCACTCTTAATTTGACAGTGTTGCAAATACTCTATGACACTATCCAACCACTTGGCATTTCCTTCCTCCTCCTCCCCCCCCCCCCCCCCCCCCCTCCCCAGCCAAAAACAAATTTAGCTGTTCTCTGACAATTGCAAATTGCAGTTTCTTCTCTAAATAATTCCTTGTCAAATTCTAGGCAGGTTTACAAATTTTACAAAGGCGTCAAAATATGACACATTTTTATACTGCTTGCCTGTTTTATCACTTCCTGGATTGTAGATTCCTAAAGCCTTTTCTTTTAGAAAGCCAATAACAAATTTCCAATGAGCTGGAAAAATGTCATAAAATCTTATATTTCTCTTCGCTACATTTCATATGGATTTAAGAGAGCGAATGTGCCTACGTACTGACAATAATTCTCATCCATCATTAACTTTGTCAATAGAACATCTGTTTTTTTCTGTGTGCAATTTGGCTGGAGATTAACAAACAGGAAACAAGGTGCCATGACGTCATTGGCGAAACTGTCTTAAGGTTGTCGTGACGATTGATTGCTACAATATCCCATCTTGTCTCGTCTGCATCGATTCTGGCACTTTCAAAAATCTTCAGAAAGCCAACCAAGTGTATATCTCTATACGAAGCTTTGAACCATACATACTATGCACATTTGAAGTTAAAGGGATAGTTGAGTTCTGTTGCAGAGGGCGCTACACAAAATATTTTTTTCGTGAGATAATGAAAAACTGAGTGTCAAATTTGAAAGAGCATACAATTTAAATGACAAAATCATCTTTGTTTGATCAAAATCGGTTCAGAGACGGCTGAAATATCCATAAATATAACGATTTCTAATACTTGTGTACCACCACAAATATTAGATAATTTGAAAAGGCCGTTGAAACAACGAAATAGCGCCTTTTACGTCGTATTTCAGCCAATGCCGATGTTGGCTTTTTTGTTGGCATTTTCGTGTTGGTTATATTACGCACAACCAGCCGGCCCATGTATTGTTACTTTAATTAAATAATTAATTAACGGTCACCATATTTTTTTGAAAGTGGAGCTGAATTGGTATGATCGTATTGGCTAAATTTCACACATTTTGGGGTCTAAAATTACCTTCATAGCAATTTTAGGTTCTAAAAGGGCATTAGAAATGTCATAGATAAGAATAAGAGCAATAACCATGCACTTTGAAGGCATTTGCGGTCTGAAAACAAAACTCAACTATCCCTTTAAAATCTAATTTGTTACCAGATATATGATATTTTATACACTATCTAACATGCCTTATCTTATTCAAATTCAGTTTAATAATCAAACATTTGATCTTTAAGAACTCTTTTGTCAAAACAAACATCATATATCATGAGAAAACATTTGTGTTGATGTACAAATTGATATACATGTACATAAGTAGTGTATAGTCTTACTGGAATTCGATACACATCATCTGTTTATTGGGACTTTGCTGTCAAACTAAACACTACATCACTTATTCAATACAGATACTAAAATACCATTACGACAACATTAAAACATCTTATGTTAACATGATAATGAACATCATTTCAGCTTGGACTACAATACCAAAACACTTTACAAGAACATTTGTCTTAACTGCAACTTCCTATTAGAAACAGATTAATCTATACCATTTCTACATGTAAATGCACCTCCCTTTTGATATTAAATTATTAAAGTCTCAATAATGTCATATAACTTCCTGTGCATCATAAGAAATCAAAATAAAACTGAAAAGAAATCATATGATGCAGTTGCAAAAATAATTAAATGAATTCATCCCATCACCACTTTGTTAATCACGGCATGCACCCGAAAATAAAAAAAGATGATGGTGAAGCAAAGAGTGATAATTTTTTTTTTTCTAAGGTGGAAAAACAAAGAATGTAAAACAAATGGTGTAGGAAATTCAGGAGTGAGAAAACGAAAACGAAAGTGAAATGAGCAAAATTAAATATCTGAAGTTGAGAAGCTAGCAAAAAGAACAAAAGGGCTCAGGAACAGACCACTTAAGGGCTTATTATTCTTCAATTTTTTTGACAGAGCGATTTTGAAAGTATGCATAAAGATGATGAGTAAAACAAAACACAAAGACAAAGAGAGTTTGGATGAGAACGAGAAGAATTAATAACATGCTCCCTCGCACCCAACGATTAAAACAAAAAAACAAACACGAACACGTTGCATGTCACGATATCGTCAAAAGTTTCCGGCAAAAACCAACAAACAGAAGAGAGAGGAGAAGAGAGAGGAAGGTAAATCACAATCCGCGGTAAAACGGCATTGTGGGTAATGCACTGACCTCCTAAAGGGTTGTCACACCGCACCCCAAAAAATTAAGACAGGGAACCACCACACATGCAAATGTGTGTAGGTATGCATGTGTGTCGCAGGCAGGCACAAAACAAGTAGGGAAAAAAGGAAAGAGAAACACGGATGCAGAGAAGAGGAAGAAAAAGTCATAATTGGTGAATAATGTAGGCAATCATTTCCCGGACAATTATTAAACTTGTTTCAATCAATTATTGTCCTCAAATCAAGATCCCATTTGAAAAACCCAAGAGAATGCAATGTCTATATTCTATTTGTTAAAGTTTTGAATATATAAACAAATCATTATGTTGCAATTGCTACAAATGATGGAAAAGAAAATTCAATACCAACATGTTATTGTTAGTAACATGTCAAAAAGCAGAAGCTTTAAAAATGTATGAGAAAGTAATTAAATCAAAACATAATTTTGGGTTGTTATGTCAAAAGCAAAACCTTAAAAAATGTATGAGAAAGTAATCAAATCAAAACATAATAATTATTGTGTTGTTTTTAGTACTATAGTATAAACAAAGAATCAAAATGAAATATCTGTCAATGACCCCCGAGAAATCAAATTCATTCCTGTGTAAAAGTTATGAAAAACATTGAATTGTTCCATGCAACTGAAACATATTCTACTTTTGACTTTGAAAATTGATGGAAAAAAGGAGTCCAAAATGCCAGAAAATCACATGTACATGTCATGTAGCAAGGGGCTACAATTTTAGAAAATATCATCTCTAATCTAATATAAAAAGTGGATCATCTCATGCAACATTTAGAAGAATGAGAGAAAATTTCTGATGAAAATTGATTTATATTCAGTCTGGTTGCTTGTATTTATATACATAATGCATGTAACACATTGCACTGCATTGCACACGATCAACCCAATTCAAATTGTATTATTGCACCGCATAGGGACCTAGCACAGCCTAAACTTCTTGTGCTTAATGTGTACTTATTTTAATCCAAATAGTGCATTAGCAACTAAAAATCAAACTGCAATATGTTACAGAAATAATCCTGATTAATTATATCAACTGCAAAATGATTCAGATTATTACTTCTGCTAGTTTTCTACCTTTAACAAAACTATTTTGAGAGTAGCACAAGTGTTTCCCGGTACTACATGTTGGTGCCAAAATCTGTCATCTAATAACCCCTAGCTCTTTTACTCTCTCTATTTTTTCTTTAAATACTGTCAGGAAATAAGCTGAATAGAACGAGGAAGCTAGGAAGTGAGAGCTTTCGAGAACAATGCATCAGACCGGAAAGGAATTGCCAATTTGCTAGCTGGCTTGTTCTGCGTTTGTTTCTTTCTGTTTCCCCTGATCTTACCTTCCCTAAAATCCCCCAAAAATGCCATCTTATGATAATTGTGATAGCTCAACATTTTTATGGCCAATACATAACCTTTTTTTTTTTTTAAGCATTGAATCATTTTTTGCTCTATAATAATAATACACAGGAAATCCAGCCTATGTTTTCTTTTGTGCTGATTGCTTAGATTAATTTTATTTGTAACTGCTATAAATAGATTACATCTGCAATTTGTGCAATTTTAATCTCAATCAGTTTTGAGGGCTTTTTAAAAAAATTTTTTTTACTACTATTGCAAATTGAGGGTCTCCCTATCATAACTAATCCTAAAATTTGAAATCAAACTTACAGATGGACTACTTTAGAATTTGGGGACAAAACACATCAGGTACATTCTAGACGACTCACAAAAGGATTGTAGTAATCACAAGATGAAACATCATTTGTATATATATCATTTAGGAGATGACTTTCTACAGTGAAAGTGGTTAAATATGATTTTTTTTTTTGGTTAGTAGGAATCACTGCAAACCATTCTCCAGATATTTACGGATCAAATTTGATTGAGGCAGTTTTATTTTTTATTTTTCATTTCTCTCACCACTATCTTGTTAATATATACATTTTATGGATAATATATCACGGAAGCAATAGTTTTGTCTTCTTATTGTGAAAACTGAATATAAAGATTTGGTGATTAATTAATGTAAGCAATAAAATATATCAAATATTATATATTATATATGCACATTTCTCAGGCATCAAGTGTGGCAATGCATATAAAAATACTCCTTTTTCACATTTTGTTATAGTTTGGGAGATTATCAAGTGAAGTGTAACTGAATAAGTTTTAAAAGCATGCAATATATCTACATAATAGATGATGAATAACTCTAAAAACAACTAACTTGGATGATAAATCAACAAAATGGTGTCACTGAACAACAAAAATTATAAATAAATTATCTTGTGATAAATAAATGATAAAGATATTTAAACACATTTTTTGGGAGGAGGATGTAAACAAATTCAAATTTAAAACGATTCTAACCCTGATAATCCTTATCAATCGTCTTGAATTTGAGACGGAAATCTTACCTTGCTTCATCAACCAGCCCTCTTTGTCGGGGTTGAAGAAGGTGTGCGTCAAATCATTACCATCATCCTCTGGGATCTTGAAAGGTTCGTTTTTGATGCTCTCATATAAGCTCTATGAAAAGATAATAGTGAAGGAAAGAGATGTGTTTATTAATTTCAGGGACATGGCTACAATGTTTTGAATAGGGCAAGTGGTGTTTAATAGAAGAAACCTGTAGACCACATGAATAGTTTGCAAGAAACTTTCAAGAAGCACAAAAAAAAATGAAATAAACATATACCACTTATAAAGAGATGTTACAAAGATTTTATTCATATAGTCGAGAAAGGGAAAGAGACATGGAAAGAGAAAGGGAAAGAGAAAGAGAAAGAGAAAAGACATGAGAGAGAAAAGAAAAGCAAAGCAAAGAGAAAGAGAGAAAGATAGGGAGAGGGGGGAAGAGAAAAAGAAATAGAGAGTCAATCGGTGACAGATAATCAGAAAGAGAAAGCGAAAGAGAAAAAGAAAGAGAAAGAGAGAAAAGAAAAGCAAAGCAAAGAGAAAGAGAGAAAGATAGGGAGAGGGGGGAAGAGAAAAAGAAATAGAGAGTCAATCGGTGACAGATAATCAGAAAGAGAAAGCGAAAGAGAAAAAGAAAGAGAAAGAGAGAAAAGAAAAGCAAAGCAAAGAGAAAGAGAGAAAGCAGGAAAGAAAAAAGGGGGAGAAAAGGAAATGAAGAGTCAATCGGTGACAGATAATCAGCAAGAGGTGAGGAGCGAGAAAGGAGGGTTTATTCTTGTCTAGTTTAGGTGATACATTTCGCTAGAAGGACTGGCCCTCATTTCCCTCCTTGGTTTCACAAAGGAAACTCCTGAGTACAGGGGTGTTCCTGGGAAAAGCTAGACAATACACCTTTAAAAAAATGATTATAATCCCACAGGATGAGGTGAACACCCCTCTGTGCCAAAGTGGTTTCCTCCACCTGTGCTCTCAGACATAGCCAAAAGTAAGATCTATTATTAGAGAGAGGGGTGTTTCCTTATAACCGAGGTGTGTGTGTAATTAATTTCGCCAAGAGCACAATTCACCCAACAGACTATTTCTGGTTGGACTGAGATGAAAAAGTTAGACTGAGATGAAAAGGGTGCAAGATGAAAGGAACTAGTGAAATTCTTAATAAAAAACATTTATTTCACATCTCCTCAAATAGATACTCTCACAATCATGCATACTGTGAAAATGTGTATCATATTACCCCCAAAAAAGGGTTTGCTGAATCAGGGAGCACACAAAAGTGACTAAATTATTATTAATGTTCATTTTAACATTTCTTGTAAAGGAATGATCCCTCAATAGCTATTTCCCTCCATCCTTCAAGTGGTTTGTCCCAAGATAAAATCATGACATCACGTGGATATCCGAACGTTGGTGATAAAATCTACAATTTCGGGATTGTGCCAAACTTTTCCCCGTTCAGGAATAACATTAAGAGGAAGGATGTGGGTTGGAATAAACGAGAAATCGGAAGGTGATCAATTCACTTTGACCACTTTCATCTTGAAGTACCTGGCAAGATGTTTAGATTATCATTTAGATAATCATTGGGGACCCCACTGGAAATAAGCTTGTGAGCTTTCGTGGGTTATCCTGTTCAAGCTGACTTAATTTTGATCTGTTATTCTTGTATATTGTTGTATGTTGGAAGCTTGGCAAATAAAAATCAATCAATCAATCAATCAATAATGATCAGTGCATTGAGCAAGCATTCTAGTGAGAAATATGTCTGTACATATGTCTTCACGGTATAGGTCAAAGGTCAGGTATTATGCAATGACATTTTCAGCTTTTTTTCTTCTGAACTAGAGAGGATCCCTTTTGTGTATAATACAGATTAATATTTGATTAATTCTAAATTCCAAGGGCAAAGAAATACAAGGTTATTTCTAAGGTTAGAACAAATGAAATAGAATTTCTGAGATTATTGATGGTTTTGATGAACTAATATATTTGCTTCTGCAACATTTGCTACAGACTATATTTTGATAAAGGGTTAGGGTTTTAACTGGGTCTCAGGTTAGGTTTTATGCTTAGGGGTAGGATCGGGTGGTGGTCCAGGGTTAAAGTTAAGAATTTGATTACTGTAGAAGATATATTACTAGATCATGGGCTGTTGATTTCTTCTTTTTGGGGGGAATAAAAATTACTTTATCTAGAGAATCTTTGAGAGAATCATGGGCCAAAAAAGATTGATTGTGTCCCAATCTTCTGTCTTGGATGAAACCCAAGGTGTCATTAATACTTGGAGAGAGAGAATGAGAGAGATCCTAACACACTGCCCCTGTCACTCTGATCGAGCATAATTCACAGGCGAAGCAACTGCCAAGATAAAATGGGGTGGGGAGGGGAAAGTGTATTAAAGAGAGAAAGAGAAATAAATATAGAGAGGGGGGTAGAGAGACATGTGAACAGACAGACACAGGCACAGACAAATAAAGAGAGGCATAGAGAGAGAGAGAGAGAGAGAGAGAGAGAGAGAGAGAGGGGGGGGAGAAAAACAAAGAGACAGAGGGAGAAACACAAAGAGAGAAACAGAGACAGACAGGCAGGGGAGAGCAAGAGATGTGAAATGAAAGTGTTATAGAGAATAGAGACAGAATGTATAGAGAAAGAGAGTCCCAAAAATGGACGGCCATAGAAAGTTACAAGATGAAGGGAAAGAAAGAGTCACACAAAAAAAGGTGGTGAAATAAAATGGAGAAATTGACAGAAGGCAGAATGTGAGCAAAAGAAAAGGAGAGAGGAAAGGTTATTTGGAGACAGAGAACATGAAATCCGACCGTTCCATTTTAAAAATCAAAGATGGCAAAAAGAGATATAGATTTGGTAATGTAAATCCAGATGGAGCAAGAGCTCAAAGTTGCAGATGAGGAGTTAAAGGGGGTGTAGCATGGCAAATACTGGTTAACGCCATCTAAGACTTCTTTTGGACAACTGCACGTAAACGAATGGACTTGATTAATGGTCAGCGCGCTTGTGTTCCTGAAACAGACCAAAGTTCTCCTCTCTCTTTAATTGAGCGTATGTTGCACGCAAGTGAATACTGCGGTTGCGTTGTCTGTAGTCGAATTATACCCGATTGGCCCCGAGTCAGGCCACGGGAAAGACACATAGTCTCGTCAGGCTACACCCCCTTTAAGTACTACAATGTTAAGTTGTTGGCATGAATGCTAGGAATACCTTTAGAAGGTCTTCTGGTAGATCGCCTCCCTCGTTGATACCTCTGTTCATGTGGAAGAACCTCTCTAGCGTGGGTTTATCCTTCACGTTGGGGTTGTGCAGACTGGTGTTCAGCATGATGATGGCAAACGATAACACATAACATGTATCTGGATGAAAGAGAAGAAAGGATCACCAGTCATAAATCATCTTGAAGAGTAATTCAGAAAGACAGGCAGACTGTTCTGAACATTTTATAAGCATATCTCTCTCTATACAGGTTATAAAGACAATTGAGACCCATGCAAAATAGCAATTTAGACAATGTGCAAAAAGAAAGAAAAGCAGACTTTTTCTATACATTTTACAAGCATATCTCTCTCTCTCTCTCTCTTCCTACAGGTTATAAAGACAAATGAGACACATGCAAAATGGCAATTAAGGCAGTGTGGACCTTCTAAAAAGGTTTATCTTATAAAGCAAAATTACTGGTCTTTTTAGCTAGACAACCTTTCTTTAATATAGATATACATGTAGATATAGAATTATAGACAATCTTTTAGGAAGGTGTCTAATCGGTGCCCATTGGTCCCCCATGATCCCCCTTTTCTTATGTTAATTGAGAGCTGATTTGATGAGATAACCACCTGTCAGTGACCATGCAGGGAGGTCTAACACCTCCTGGTCAGACTAGTAAAGTGGGGCTTTAAGATGAAGATTTACAAATAAAAAATATGTACCTGTTGATTCAAAGACGCCTGGGTTTGTCTCGCAGTAGCGCTTGGCAAAGCATTCCATCATACGATCTATCTTCTGTGCCTCTCCAGGCAGGCGGAAACTCCACAGGAATTGTCTGGAAACACACAAGAAAAGAAAAGAAAACTAGATGGAATTCGACTGCGCGCAGTCGAAAATGATGCCTCCGTCATAGAGCAATTTTACAAACCGAAACGGAAGAAATTTTTCAAATTCAAGTTCAATTGTAATCCATTAACATGTTCTCAGAATATCGTGATTACAAGCAATTTCTCATATACATATATGACCCTTTGATCTTTGACCTCATGACCCTAAAATCTATTCAGTTCATTGGCTCTGCAAGATTTCCCGAGTTAAATAGTAATCCATCTGTCAGTTCTAATGAGAATGCGTCCACATAACAATCTCAATGTATGGAATTTCATAAGTTGACCTCTGTGACCCTTGACCTTTGACCTACGTGCTCCAAAATCTAATCAGATTGTCTTCCTATGGTGATACACACTATCATTAAGTTTGAAGTTTAAATCTCCAGTGGTTCTTGAGATATTATGATAACAATCTCAATGTATGGAATTTCATAAGTTGACCTCTGTGACCCTTGACCTTTGACCTACGTGCTCCAAAATCTAATCAGATCGGTCTTCCTATGGTGATACATACTATCCTTAAGTTTGAAGTTTTTACATCTCCAGTGGTTCTTGAGATATCATGATAACAATCTCAATGTATGGAATTTCATAAGTTGACCTCTATGACCCTTGACCTTTGACCTACGTGCTCCAAAATGTAATCAGATTGTTTTCCTATAGTGATACACACTATCACTAAGTTTGAAGTTTAAATCTCCAGTGGTTCTTGAGATATCATGATAACAATCTCAATGTATGGAATTTCATAAGTTGACCTCTGTGACCCTTGACCTTTGACATACGTGCTCCAAAATCTAATCAGATCGTCTTCCTTTGGTGATACATACTATCCTTAAGTTTGAAGTTTAAATCTCAAGTGGTTCTTGAGATATCGCGCTAACAAACTCAATACAAGGAATTTCATAAGTTGACCTCTGTGACCTGTGACCTTTGACCTACGTACTCCAAAATCTAATCAGATCGTCTTCCTATGGTGATAAATACTATTCCCGAGTCGTAAGTTTTAATCTTAAATGGTTCTTGAGATATTGTGATAACGGTCAAACGGGACGGACGTACGGACGGACAACCCGAAAACATGATGCCTCCGGCACCACCTTCGGTGGCGGAGGCATAAAAAGAGAAAGAAAGAGAGAGAGAGAGAGAGAGATAGAGAAATAATCTCAATGAATAAAAGAAAATTTTGAGGTGTATGGCAGCAGAAAATTCTATGAAACATCAACAGAGTACATGAGTAATGCCAATTCTCTTCAGAGCATTGTTGTTCACTACCAAGTTTCATGTACATGTACATGTAGTTATGATGTAGTGCATTACAATTTTATCTGTAGAAAAAAAATTGTCTACCTCTTAAAACTTAAAACTTTTCTTGCTATTCATTCAGATTTTACCTTCTCCTAAAAAATTCTGGTCATGATCTCAGCTTGTACATATCTATGAAATTACGTGGAGGTAAAGTTATCTCTTTATTAAACTAAAAACAAATTATAATATATCTAAGCAATAAATATTGCTATAATGTATGCATTACATCTACATCATGAAAAGCTTGAAGGATAAATGAGTAATTTTGACCCCTTGACGCAGGCAGGCGATCATCTATACAGATAGTTTCTCATCAAATACACAGACAGCTGGCCTAGTAACGAGCTCATATCAGACGCAACCATCTCTCATAAGGAAGGTCAAAAAAGAAATCAAGTCCTTGTCGAGCGTAACTGATCAACATCAATATTGCCCAAAAATGTTCCCAAATCACCGCATTTGAGTAGTCAGTCACACTCTCCGTCAGAGGTGATGCCAATTTGCCGATTGACCTTATGCATACGGGGCTAAGGGTACAAAATAGCCAGATGAGACTGATAATTAGAGGCCCTTTCAAGAACAGACAAAAATACTATTTTGTTGTGACGTGCCAAAAGGGGGATAAAAAAAGTGACAACTTTATTCAATTCTCTAGATTTTTGTTTTGCCTCAGAATTGGGGGTCTACAGCAAAACAATTATTTTGTGGATTTTTGTTTTTCTGTTCATGGTTTGGAGCAAGAAAATGAGCCAACACTTCTCATAATAAATTGAACTGGTAACTTTGTAAGAACTAATCAAGGGGAGACATTAAAGGGAGGCTTTACTACTGCAGCTAGAAGGTATGAACACTGTGCTAAACTATTTTTTTCGCGACACAGACGAATAAATCAATAAAAATGTGTGACGCAAAAGCTAAATATAAAGGTTTGATTTCTGATTGAGTGAATGTGAATTGGCATTCAGTATATTGAACAAATTACAAACACGCTTTCTGAATTATTTTTTATTGCTGTCTGGCGAATAAAACATCTTGCATTTGACTCTGTAATAAACTTCGCATGTTGATCACGTCCCCCAAAGGACTTTTGTATTTTATCATCTTTTGAGTATGGAAAGCTTGCAGTTGACAGGAGCCATATGGTCTCCTATTCCTTGCGGTATAATACACATAAACAAACATGGTTATGATGAGTATGTAACATGACAAGGCATAGAAGACATATGAGTCCTGTAGATCTCATGTTACAAAATTCATGTTGAAGTCATGTTTAGGTCATCAAACAAAGATAAAATGCAGGGCGATTCTTGAAGGGGAATTTGGGAGGCTCAAGTTCCCTGCCCCCCCCCCCCCCCATTTCTTCCAACTCATGGAGAACTACATTTACAAAGGATTCCATACTGAAGATGGAACTTCATGAAATCATATTTTACGAAGTATATCTTTGAGATGTTCCTGTGAATGTCTATCAAAATGGCTTGATATTTACCTTAGAGCCTGTACAAGGATCATGTCTTTGAATTCATGGAGAGCTACGAATGATTCCAACACTGCTATATTGAAGTCTTTCCTGTAAACAAAAAGAAAAAGAAATGAAACAAAGTTAAACACTTCTGCTTTTAAAAACTACATTAGTTCAGGCTGATAAACAAAAATATAATAGCACAACTAAATTAATACTCTAATTAGCCTCAAACAGGTCTTAGATGAAAGAGAATGAGACGGGGGGGGGGGGGGAATTAAATGAATTCCCCCAAACATTATTTATGCTGGCGGACAAACAATACACCTTAACTAAATATTGTCAATATTTCAATTAACTTTTTTATGCATAGTTTGACATTTTTAGTAGTAATATTGCAAATTGATAGCATGCAAGAACTTTAATAATTACCATAATAAACAACACATTTGGTAGTACTTGGACTATAAAACAACTGAAAATCGCTAATAATATGTAATACAACAATGGCACATTTAAATACAAAATGGTTGATGCACATTAATTCGCATAGCACTTAGCAGCATAATTTGATAGCTACTGTATAAAAAGACTGGGGTAGATTTGGGAGCGACCATTTGTTTCATTTGGGAGAGCGTCACTAAGCCCCTGGGGGCAGCTTGTTCTAGTTGATACTGAAATTGACACACCGGGTATACAATTACCGCTTTAACAAGGGGGGTGAACATTCATTACATTTTCCATGGTCGTAACCAAAGCACGCTAAACCGCATAAAGCATATATTATTTCATATATGAAACCAAAGGGGCCGTAGATCGGAGTAGTAGCAGTGGGAGATAATTGTGTCTATTTCTTTTGTCTACTGAATCTTCCTATTGATGTCCCATTGTGGTTTCTCTAAGTTGGGGGAGGGCTGGGGGTGATTTGAGAAATCTTTTCTTCATGATAGAGCTTTTTATTACATTGTGAAAGCATACATTTATTAAGTAGAGTGAATTTCAGTTTTGTTTTAATGTATTGAAAGGATACCAATGTTTCAAAAGGTACAGTAACCATATACTTTCATCCCCTATGAAGTTATGGTAAGGCATTTGTCAATTGAGAGTAGAGTTTGATATTCATTTTTTTGTAAAGGAAAGAAAAGTTTGATAATCACCCTCTGTATTAAAGCGTTAAGCCATAAGAGTGCAAACAATATCTAAATGTACACAAGCTAAATTTCTTCTGGCTTTCAGCAGCAACATCATGTTGAATTTTTTATCAAATATCAGTGCTAATCGAACAATCAAACAGCAAATGAAATTTTTTTTTTTTTTTGGTTCCAAGAAAGAAGAAAAAAATCCTCTATAAAATGTACAGTTCAGGTGTTTTTTGAAATTTCATATTCACAATCAAAGAGATGAAGGATTTCAGATGTAAATCTATGTGACGCAAAATATGTGTACAATGTTGATCACATTATAATGTCCACCCGCACAGGATGATAAATGTATTCCTGACGGACTAAGGGATGATGGGAAGGGGGAGGAGTTGCGGAGGTGAATGAATCTACATGTCCCGCATGCATGGGAAAACCGATCCACCTAACGACAGAATTCAATTACAGCTCCGGTGTAGGGTCAAAGAAATTGATGTGATTTGGCTTGTATCACTTCCTCTCCGGGGAAAAATATCCAACGCCTCTCGCTCATTGCACTCGTAGGTTAACTCCCTACTACTACTAAAATGCTGAGCAATACTTGATATGCTTTGTCTACTGTCCTGGTTAAATTTACAGTGACTATATCTCTTCAAATTGAAAAAAAGTTTAGATTCTCTTTCATTTTGAACCATATCATAAAAATTTCCGTACTGTGTATTTCCCACTTTATTTGTTTATTTTCAGATATCCATCAATACCAACAACAAAATCCCAAGGAAACGATAAGCCTCGTTTCACTTTAATAACCGAATAGCATGTCATGCAAAATTGTTTTTAGGTAATCTCCGGTGGCATAGCTCATTATGTTTATGGCATCATTGGAAATTTCACTTCATTTTGTTGGTTTTACTTTCTGTTATCTTTTGTCTTTTGTCTTTATATCTCTCATTTGCCTCTCCCATGCGATATATTTTTTACCAACAAAGTTAGCAAAATTGAGAATTCTGTGTAGCAGGTAACACCAACATTCACATGAACAGTCAGACAATCTTCTACAGGGGGGGGGGGGTTCATATTGGTTATATTTCTTCACCTCTACATACTTTTTCAACACAGATAACTGTAGCATTATTTCTGTACCATTCTCACCTCCCCACGCATCCTATCAATCATGTTCTCTGAAACAGTCATGACATATCAAAGAGTTTGCCGACCGACCAGAGACCTGTCTCATGCAGCTGACACCTCTGAGTGGTTTGACATGTACGGTCATTAGAACCTGACCTCTCATTTACCCTTCCGTGGACCTAACATCCATAGCATATTTAGAGAGATAGTTGCGATACGCTCATTGCATACATGCTCACAGTTCAATTCAAGTCGCTCCAAACAGTTCCCTCCAACATACAATCTCTATGTTGGTGCTCCATGAATTTGACCCATGAGCGTGCAGGACTTCTGGTAACATGACTACCTCTCTACCACCTCCCTGCTCTACTCTACTAGCTATGCCACCATCTTTAAAGTCAACCCAAAGTATTAAGAAATGAGGACACGGTCATCAGCAAGTCAAAGAACCAGGAAGTCAGTCATATTTGATATTACCAGCATATTGCTTGACCCCTTGCTTGACCATACTGATATACCTGTTTGACCCTTCACTCAAAACCAACTATAAAATATAAATCACTCCGAAATCGGACGTTTACCTATCCGCCCATCATATTTAGCTTTGTTTTTAACTGTATCAACGCTATTTATCTACTTGTGTCAGTTGACATTCGGAAGACTTAAGATTCATTATTTTCCTATTTAAATATAGACATTCATGAAATCTTTTGATTTTGTATGTTTTCGGAATGACGCACATGTACCGATAGCCTTGAGATTATCAATAACGTTATCATATGCTGTTTACATCCATTGACTTGCCGAGAGAAATGAAACTACGCTTGCCCTACTTGTGAAGAGAATTTATTGAGGCAAGTAAACCAACATTCTATAAATGTGCTACAAAGATACCTTTACCCAATTCGGCAATAAACTGAATAAATCTTTACTTGCTACATACATTTCTACTGTAAATGCAAACTACTTGTCTGTTTTTTTGTTGATATATGAATAAAAAAAGATCAGCACAAATTGCTCTATTTGCTCAGTCATGGTCACATCTGTTTGAATAGGCTAACAATTTGCTCATTTGCTTGGACCTTGAAAAAACGAGGTACTGCTAAAGTGCTGATCTGCTTGGGCAATCTACTGACTAACAAAATACCAAAAGAACAAGTGAACTGTGATTTTTATTAGAAACACAGACGAAGAGCTACAAACAACATAAACAACTCAATAAGTTCGGGAAATAGTGCGCAGACAAATTTAAATACTAGAGAAATGTCCCATCTTTCTGCTCATTCTTGTGATTTCGTCGCCTGGCTGGCAAAAGGGCTTTAGCTCGAATTTCAGGTAAAAAAGGAAGTGTTAAGCAGAAGGGCGTTAGTACTAAATCGCCTCAAACTTTTATAAAACTGACTTATTTCCGAGAAAAAAATTTGTGGCTGTGTTCTACTATAACATTTCCATTAGTCTTTTAAGTTTTAAACCAATTTTCGTGACGGAAAGCAGTTTAAATATCAAAATAAGCTTGCACGCTTACGCCCTTTTGCCAGCCAGCTGACGATTTAGTCTGATTGAGTACAAGACAAAAAGCTTAAAGTATGTACATGTCTGTATGTGTAGCTATTCTTCAACATTAACATATAGGCCTAGCATACCAATATCTTGAGTTTTCATACAAAAAGTTACATTAAATTCCTTGTCTGAAGGGGGGGGGGGGGGGGTCACATGAACCTACCTTTCTCCCAAGTAGTCTCCTATTGCCGTTTTGTTCAGACCTTCTCCCTTGTAGAGGAACTGTGCGACCTCCTCTTGCGTCTCCTTGAGAAGGTTGTGCTCGATCAGATACGCTATGCCCTGTGGTAAAGATAAGATAAAGAATGCAAAGAAAAATGAGAATCAATAACCTATAAATACCGGTATGTACCAAATACTCTGTGCCCTGTGGTAAAGATAACATAGAGCATGCAAAGAAAATGAAAACATCAATAACCTATCAAAATGTACCGAATACTCTGTGCCCTGTAGTAAAGATAACAAAGAGCATGCAAAGAAAAACACAAATCAATTACTTACTGTATCAATCTGTATCAACTACATGTACTCTGTGGTGAAGATGAGATTGAGCAAAAACGCAAAGAAAAAAAAAATCAATGAAGTATCAACAGAATGTACACTTAGATTTTTTAAATCTATTTTAATCATTTGGAAAAGGAAGTAGGTCGAATAAAATCTGAAGACAATACTGCTTATCTTTGTTAACGGTGATGAAACTATCTCTGGTTGTGATTGATTACTATGCAAATTAGATACAGTGAAACTCATGGTCAAACTTAAAGGAGAAATTAATGCTCTCAGACTCTTGCAAAGATTTACAATGGTGGTGTAAACGTAAACCATGGCCTTAACCAATGATTTACTTTCTTGCAGCCAAAAGGCAGAAAAATAGAAGTGAACAGAATATATAGTCACCAGCATAACAACAACTGTAAGAAAGTATCATTTTCACTAGATAGGAATCCTTTAGAGAAAGGAATGAAGTATAGGAACAAGAAAAAGGAAAGGTACAGCTCAACAACTGAGTATTGACTGCAAACATTCTCACAACTTTGTGATCAAAGAAAACAAACAGCTTCTGTGCCTGTGCAGAGTGATTGACAGTCGTCATGTAACAATTGAAGGAATGAATTGTTAGACCAAAATAAACCTGAACTTCTGGACCCTATTCACAGCGGGACCCATATAGTCTCTCCACACAGACCCACAAAGTATGTATTTATTTTACCGGTAGTCATTTTCATTTCAAGCATACATGTAATAGGTAGGCCTACAACATGTTATTAAAAGGGCCAATATGTTTGGTTGCAGTATGAATCAGCTTTATTTTTCTTTCTTTTAACTCAAAATAAGAGATTTCCAGCGTTTGACCTTTTACTTTTTGAGTTTAGTTGTCTTTATCCGCAAAAGTAAAAACAATGCAGTATCAAACTTCATTTCCAAAATATGAATCATTCAATGTACAATGCACAGCATTTATATTATAATCTGGCTACTAAAAAAGCTTAGAAACTAAGAGAATTGCAAAAGAATCATGAGAACTCATGAATGTTTATTGCAATATGTATTATAGATCTATCATCAACAAATAACAATTCACAATACTGTAGGTGTAGGCCTTGAAAGTCGTAGGTCATGAAAGGTTTCTGGCTTTTGTTTTACAGATCTGTTTCTTGGCTATAATTCATAAAATCATGTTACTTTTGTCCTGACCATGTTATACCAACCACTGTCTGAATACATGAACTAAAACTACTGATCGCTTTCATCAGGTGTGGCTTAAACCTGGCCCTTTTTAATGTCATCTATTTCTAGAACCCAGCGATCCTAGGGAACCTAACATTACCCCTCCAAGTCCAAGCAGGTAGCAAGTTCCCTTTCCTTCACAAAAATGGGTCTACAGGGACTCGCCGCAAGGCACCGGCAACATAAAGATAATAATTCATTATTTGATAATACTAAACTTTGAACTATTTGCGCATTTTGCTGCTCGGTCATACCAGGGAGAATTGAGTGACAGAACAACTGCAAGCAAATCATATCGCTGAAAATCTATGAGGAAGTTTGAGCTGACAAAATAAAGAGACAAAACTATTGCAGGGGAAATGAGTCAAGGAAGTGAGGAACTAAAGGAAGGATTCTGCGAAATGTATTTTGACATTAAAATAAATCTGCCAGTCATTTCACTTTCACAAACATGGATATCAATTGCATCTACATAGACAATGCATGTACATATTAACTACAGATAGTATCTATCTGGTACTGCGCGATTCTATCCTCACTATTCAATCTTTCCACTTTGTCTCAAACCAAAATATAAAGCGTCCAAGAAAGTATCAGCCTCGCTGAATCGCAAAATGAAGGAAACAATGAGGAATAAGACATGGTGGACAATAGTTATACAATTTAAAGAGGTCAAATGAATGTAGGAACTTATCTGCTCGTTATTCATCTTCTTTTATTGAGGATTCTTTTTAAAGCTTATCTGCCATAGTTTACAGGAGGGATTAGAGCGCCCTGCAAGGTCACTGGACAGGTGGTTATCTCATCAACTCAGCTCTCAGTTAACATAAGAAAAAGAGGATCATGGGGGACCAATGGTCACCGATTAGGCATTGTTTGTTATATAGAGGGCGCAAGTAGCTACAGGTAGTGCAGTGGGCCTTTAAATGTCAGCTCTATCTCTTTAGGTTTTGAAAATTAGAGCTTAGTGCTCCTTTCACATATAAAAAGCTTGGTAATTACAATCAGGGATTGATTACAAACCTGGCCTTTCAATTGCTCATTTGTCATTAACGCATATGACATATAAACACATATCTTCATGAAGATAGATGGTGCTATTAAATCACTTCTCCTGTCTGTACAGCTTACAAATTATACATTATTCTATTTCCAAGTTTCTATATTTGACATTAAATCTCATCACTTCCTTGTCTGTTCGCTATGAAAGAAGCAAACTGCTCTATAAATAGTCTGAAAAGTATTTCTTTACTAAATAAAACTATAAAAGAGTGCACGCTTTTTTCTGTTACAACACAGTTATGCATGATTTAACAATAACTTAATTTTGTCAAGGATTTGGATGGCTAGTTCTTTTTAGAGAAGCCGGCAAGTAACCGATTGAATGCGCTGCCACCTGCTCCCAAATTAAACAAATATTGTGGACCACTTTTTCTGATAATTCCATTCAAATTCCATTCAAATTTGTTTACTTTAGCACATTAAGAGAACTAAATATGAATTATGTGACGTTTGTGGTTTTTCGTTATAGAAACTAAGAATGTGAAAGAGTGGATAAAGAAATAAAAAAGTAAGGATAAGAGCAATTGGAAGAGAGGAAAAAAGGAGGGGCAATACAATATGCACAATCAGGCTTGTAGACCTACTGCATTTGCTTCCTTGAGCAAATTATGTGCACTCTACAACCAGTGAACCATTCAATTTTTACTTTTTAGAAGTCAAATTCCCATATAAAAGCAAGATGTAAAATGCCACTTAGATTAGTTTACAAGTTCTTGATTACTAATTCCATAACCCCGATTCCTAGAAACTCTATGATGACCACACATACAATGGTAACCACTTGACCCAACTGACCACTGGTCAATTTCAAAGGATTAGTCACCTGGACAACACAAAACGGATCACATTATCCCACTCCTGACACCCACTTTGCTCTGCCGACAATGCACAGGAGATTTGTACAAGAGACAAAAGACCTGTCCTCATCAGCTTGAGATTGCCAAATATCTCGCTATTTGAACTATCCCGATCGCAAATTATACAGTTAATTTGCGATCGGGATAGTTCACCAGCCCGAAGTTGCAATTAGCGGGACACTTGGTTGAGGTAATCATCCCAAGATATCTTGGGATAGTTTGCAAACTATCCCGCTATTTGTCCAGTACGTCTTCACCAGCCCGAAGACTCACACTATGCGCGAATGCTGAGCAAAATATATCCTGAGCAAATTTCTTGATCTCAAGTTTTAAAGGGGCATGTTCCCGCCAGTGTAGTTATCGCTGCTCTAGTCATCGCCATCTTGGTTCCGAAGGTCGACTTCTAATTTGCATACAGCTGTCAATCAAAGTACGCGCGGCCTGGCCTGCCTTCGCCAAGCCAGCTGATTGCTGCCGATCGCGACATCACGAAAGTGGGCGGAAACAGCAGCCGAATCTTAGAGCCGAACTGCGATTGGTATTACTTTGGCACATGTATGCGATAATCGGCATAATAAACATGCCATCTGCGTAAGAGCCGTATTCTGTTGATGTCAATAGGCAGCTAGCACAGTCCGCCAGCGGGTACGTATTTTGAACGCCCTCTGGAATATGGGGAACATGCCCCTTTAAGTTTTGAGGTCAAGTCTCGAACTGATGAAGACGCGATTTGTAACTTCAGGATTATTTCCCAAATCAGAAATAGCGGGCTATTTGGCAATCTCGAGCTGATGAAAACAGGCCTATAGTGATTGGAGGCGATGAAAGGAACTTGGGAATTCAATCAGGCAAGATCACAAGCAAAGTGCATTGGGTGACAACAAACTCTATAAATTGGAAGGGACCCTGTCATCAGATTCTGTACAAAACTTTCTACGTATGTAGGACCTACAACAATGGCTTCTGTTTAATAGCACTCAGCTCCAGACAAAGCGCATGCAAACATTCTGGAGGATAAAGGGGGATATGGAGAGATTTTACTGCGCGTGGCGTGGCGACAAACGGCGTGTCTCCTACACTTGTCCTGACATAAAGACTACATTGTATTCACTGACTGTTCTGCGGTATGCCTCATACTGGATGACATACAGATCTTATGTCATTCCTTCACATGGTTTCATTTAACACCACCTTCCACAAACACACAAAGCCACAACATAGCTTCCATATTGACAACAGTCACGAGGACTCATGTCCCAGGCTTCTACGACTACGGTCTTTCTTCTGCCAATGTGCTAAACCATTTTCATTTCGTAACACACACATGCCTAGTGTACATCTGTTGAGTGCCAGTACGGTATTAACACATCATGTACCACAGAATTGAGGCCTTCTAGCTCTCTGCAGATGACATGGATCCAAATGTAGCACTGTCATGTCAAGAGCATGATAAGTGAGGGTTAGCATTTCACAAAGCCACTTCAGAAGCAAAAATCTTTAACTGAAAGTAAGCTACTTGTAAAGTAAGCCTAACATAAAGTAATTGCTACTGTCTTCTTTGGTTTCGTAAGTTTTCAAAACCTCATGATCATAACCCAATTTATAAACCTTCGATTTTATTCAGTTCTTGGAAACATGCGATTAGACCCATATTCACGGAGAAGAAGAACCAAGTTTATAGCTAACATTACTTTTTACATGTATTTTTCATTGAGCGCTTTATAAAGAAACCAATAGGTCTATTTATAACGGCAAGGTTGCATAGGCCCTATTCAAGAACGTGTAATGAAACTGACACTGCAAATTGATCAGGGACATATTTTGTTTCCTCAATGTAGCGCGTTACAAAATACCTACAGATGTAAACCAAGCGTGTGACTAATGCGAGTCAAGCTCACTCACACTGTCCAACACATGCATGTAATCAATTTCTTTTCTAAACATACACTGGATGCATAGGGGGTGTATGTTATCATTTATAATGACAGTAATTCTCTGTTATAGAAACATCACTCAGCGTGTACAGAGCAATGTCATGTGTTAAAGCATTCCACACAGCGTCTAATAGAGAACATCATGGTGTCCATATAGACTAGACTGGGACAAGAGGAGTGAGTCATGAAGCTGTTACAACTGGGACCAATTTAATCAATGGATTGAGATTAATTTGGAACATGTGTTTTATCAACACAAGCTGGATCTGATTCAGATTTCTCTGAAAAAAGAGGTCACAAAAATAAGCAAAATCATTGAAGACCCCATATATACATTAACCACTCCATCAACCTCAAGTATATAACGAGGCAATATCAGTTCTGTTTCATTTCTATGCTGAAATCAAGAAGGACATTGGAGCTAACTCATATCCTTTTACCAATTGCCTACGGAAACTATGTGTAGATGGCAACTGCATTAAAACCTATGCATATGGTAGGGTTCAACTCTTTTTTGAAGGGGGTATGAAATCAACTTTATAGAATGTGCATGTACATTTATGAGCCCTACACGTCTGTAAAAATTTAAAAAAATTGGGGGTGTGAAATAATACTTAGGGGCGCCTATTTGTCCAGGATGCTGTTAGTGTTAAACCTTGCCTACATGTATATGAATGAGAGAATTAAGTAGTCAGTAGTCAATGGGTTAAAACAGACTTGAACTCACTTCTGAGTCTCGAAAGATTATCTTCTTTTTTCTTTTCTTTTTTTTTCCTTTTTTTTTTTTTTTTTTTTTTTTTTTTTGGTGGGGGGGGGGGGGGGGAGTTTAATCATAATCTTGGGTGAAACAACATTTACATTTGCATGTACAGTGTGAGATTCAATCAAGACGAGCTACTACCGGTAAGTCAGACAGTATCAATGATAGCACCTGAGCAAGTAGGTCCACTCCTGGGCATTTACTTATAAGCCATAAGTGAGATCCTGTCAAGAATATGATGAGGGTTAAGGGTGTCCAATTAGCCCTGAGGGATGACTCATATCTACTAGGACTCAGGAAGAGATAACTGCAGGCACTGACTGATAGCACAACTGTGCATCAAATCCTTCATCTACATTACATGCAGGTATGAAAGGGTGTACTGTACTGTACCAGCGTAATGTGTGATCTTGAATGCTCGAGTCAACAACTATAAATTGAAAAAATAAAAAATACATAGTTGCCTTGCATTTTATATGAATGTTGGCTACTTCTGCAGGTAAGGTACTACTGAAAAATTTTACTCGGTCATGGAAATAACTGAATTATAAATGTAAACATTTCAAAATTTTGGGGGTGAATTATAAATGTATTTGGCTTTGAGTGTATTAGGGCCTGTACATGTACATGTATGTATAATTATAAAGAATTTGACTAAATTTTACAGAAAAATTATTTTAAAAAACATACAGGAAAATGGATGAAGACAATACTCTTGCCAACAGGCAGCACAAATTTTATTCACTCAATATAGAATTCATCTCCCTATATTCAACATCAGAAGTACATTAGAGTTCATACCAAAGAGATATTACACACTCATAGAACACAGCATACAGTGTTTTCCTCCCCACCCCTTGGCCTTGTGAACATGCAGGAAGTCATTAGGAAGGAGGGGGGGGGGGGGGGTCACTTCTCAACTCATGTGTACCTGAGTAAAACCAATTAGCATTCATGAGGGGATCATGTATTCTTCTCACACAGTGGGTGGTATGGAAGGTGAGATTGTCTTCCCCTCTGCTCACAAAGTAGTAAAATATTGTTACAGAAAATAAAAGTATGTGGGGTTTCTGCAACTTTTTGGGCATGTACAGAGTTGTAAGTGAAATTGTACAAATGTACGACTCTAGTGTTGTGCATATCCTACCAGCAAATGTACCATGGCAGCTTTTCTCCGTAAAAAATAATTCAATATCTGTCTTATCTGAGCATATTCCAAGTGTAGTCATATGGCATACATGTAGTTGCATGTGAATAAATTCAGATTTGTTTATGATAGGCTTGATAGCTAGTACAAGATGGTGTATCAAAGATTCCTTTTTGTTTCAAAGATACCTTATCTTTGTGGGTCATTTTGTTGTCCTTCCTTGATGTGACATTTTGAAAGGAAAATAACATTCAGAGGCAGGATATTAAACCAGAATTAATAGGAAATATAAAAGCAGATCATGGAGAATAGCTGGGGCAAGTTTTACAGCACATGTCTGCCAGTATACCTATTTTCAGGCTGGGTTTAAATGCAGCAAGGTTTCAAAACCTCATTTGCTGGTAGATTGATATCACAGTTATCAATCATGTATTGGTTTCAGAATGTATCAGTTTCAAAATGAAAGTCACTTTCAGGCTGCCAAAATGAAGCAAAACATGATAAAAGTTAACGGCCTACAGGATATGATAACCTAAAAATATGCTTGAGTACTGAGGGTCAATAAAAACAAGAGGTTTGGCCTTAAAAACAGGGTCATAAAAATTCATGAGGCACTTTTCCTTTTCATCATGCAATTACAATCCTCAGAAAACTCCATCTGAAGTTCTGAACACTTGAACAGCTTCTAAATATGGACCACATCCATGGAAGTGCCGATCTAATTTATATTCAAACAGCAATTAACAGTATTACGAAGAATATTCCAAATAGAGCTGAGAAAAGACTACATGTAGGGCAAAACAGTTTGACCACACACAAATTATACATTTAGCCAATAAGTACTCCGTCCATAGCTGGAGGAGTTTATGTGGTGATTATGAAGCTGGAATGATATACATTCACAGCAAGCAGCCCTCACAATGGTTTACTTCTCTGATCCCCAGTCCAATATTGACTCAGGAAGTACCCAAACATAACAAATTCCTTGAAATGTGGGTGAGTGACCAATCCTCATCAAGGCTAGGAAAAGCAATGGCCAAGGACAGGCAGGCCAGAGGGAGGAGTTGCTGGAAAGCAAGCGAAGCCATATAATCTCGGGCTGGAAGATGTTTGGGTATGAAGCAATTGAAGGGTGTAGCCTTATTGATTTCTGTGAATCATGGCATTTTTAATCAAATTCACTTTGTTTTTTTGAGAGGAAAGATGTTTCAATGCTGCATGATTCATTTTTACATCTCTGACTGTTAATTAGACCTGCAGCGATTCCTCCAATATATGTCTTTGTTCATTGCTCGTTCTTTCTAATATGGCAATTAGTTCTCTGACCCTGAAGGGTGGAGATTTACCGATTCTGATGAATCACAGCAGTTTAGATAAATGAGCTCCTCGATTAAATGCATTTTTTTGTATATCTCTTTTTTTAATAATTTTATCCGTCCGTCCATCTATGTATTAATTTCTGCCAGAAGACTCTGTGTAAATTACCTGAGAAAAAATTACATATTGTTTTCCTGAATATTCCTTGATAATTGTTTACTGTATCCTGTCATAAGTTGATATGGAACAAGGTTTTGCAGCCAATATTTTCTTCAAAGTCATAAAGAAAATTTCAATCCCAAATTTCTCTAGCAATCTGTTCTCTTACATACATGTACCATGTTCATCTCAAATTCTCAATTGTCATGAAAGAAGGAGTTTTTACAAAACTTGTATTGACACTAAATGAAAAGGGGCAAAAGAAAGAAATAATAGATGGGGAAAAGTCTTACCTTTTTAGGATCCATGTTGAACCTGGTTCTACCAGTGTTCATCTGTCTGGTCTTTGCATCCGTTCTAAAGGAATTAATAAAAGCATTTACAGGTAAACATTGATAACATTAATAAACTACTTTTAAGCCAAACTTGACTGGGTTATTTTCTCTAATTTCATTTTACTTTCAACACAGGTTATCTCATTTGTTAGAGCACTTGTCTACCTTTTCACTTCAAACAGATTGTCTCTCTTATTATTTTGTTCTTTGTATAGCCGGCCTTCCTAATGAGAGTTAATGGGATATCAAAACAAATTCAAAACAAAATCCAGATCACTGTCTACTGATTTGTGCAGTGAGAAAGTATGTGTAGGCCTACAGGCTTTATTATCAAACTAAAATTATGCAAGAATTGTGGGGTTTTTGTTTTCTTTTTCAATTTCAATTTTTATACATGTACCGTAAATAACGTTGTATAAACCGCCCTCGTGTATTAACCGCACCCCTCTTTTTCGCCCTTAAAAAAAAAAAAAAAAAAAAAAAATTTTTTTTTTTTTTTTTTTTTTTTTTTTTTGCCGAGATTTTTTTTTTTTTTGGTGTAAGATCATTACGGTACTGTAAATTAAAAAACAGTAGGGACCTAGGATAGAACCTTGTGGTACACCATGTAATAGAAGAAAAATTGGAGGAATTATTATTATAAACTACATATTGAGATCTATCAGAAAGATTACTTTCAAACCAAGATGACAGACAAATTTGAGTGTTGTTCTAGTTTCCGAGTGGTGAGTCAACACACCGATTACCGAGCTGGGAGACATTGCCAGGCATAGCGCCAGGTGGAGGGGCATAAATTGAAACTTTAAAAAAAAAAAAAAAAAAAAAAATTTTTTTTTTTTTTTTTTGGTGTACCGTGTATAAACCGCACCCCCGACTTTGAAATTTTTTCGGCGGCAAAAAAGTGCGGTTTATACACCGTTATATACGGTATGTTTCCAACAAAACATTACAAATCAATTACAAACATTTACAACAAATGTAGAAATTCATATTGGAAACAGAGGGATCCACTAAAAAGCAATACTTGTTCAAGTGTGAACACCTCAAATGATACTAGGAATAATGAGTAATTAAATTAAATTAAATTAAATTAAGCTGAAATTTACCCTTTGTCATAGTCCATACTCTCCAAGTCTGCATTGACATTGGCGATCTCTTCCTCCAGTTCCTGAAAGAAAAAGAAAAACAAGCAGATTGTATTACAATGAGTTAGTACCGGTGGACTATTGAATTCAGATATTAAATGACAAATATTCCTATTCAGTTACCTCAAAAAGAGAAATTATTATTATCAATTATTCTGAAATTGTACCAGCACATTTTGAAATGAGACAAGGGCCAAATGAAAGGCATGCTTCATAAAACTTAATCACATTGATGCAATGAAAGTGTTATTCTTTGAATGGTTATAAAATCCAAAAATGATTAGGAAAATAAGTTTCATGAATCTCTGCCTGAATATTTGACCTGGGAGAGGAATGAATTGTAGATACATCTTTCATTTTCTCCACTGTTTGCATGAGCTCACACGAGGATAAATAAAATCATGAATTTTGAACAAAATCTGCCCCACTAACTACATGCCTTTTACATGTTTTTGCACACATAAATTCAGATACCAGATACACCATTCTTTCCTTTTCTCAATACCTTTGATTTTACATAAACAAATCGAGAACGAAAACACCAAAGATATGAAAAACAGCACCTTGAATCCTGGATCCTAAAACAACAGCCAAATCATATGGGTACATTCTTTTATGATCATATCACAATTCTAGACAAAGAATCCTTGGCATAAAAGTGCAGATACCAGTGCAAGGAATGACATGTGATATCGGTGGTAACCCATATCTCTTATTGAGACAAATTGAAATATAATGCACACATCATCTCCAATCAGGAGGAGAGTGGACAGAGAGGATTCTTATTATTTGCTGATTTTCAATCGGCAAGAGAAGAGGAAATTATGATTTTGGATTCTTCGGAATGCTCAGGATATATCCTCTGTTGAGTCGAAGTTAGAAGGGCGTTATCTCTGTGTAAAGGTATATAGGAGACAATGCCTTTCTGGCACTCAAAAGATATGTACTGTAAGAATTTCTTTCTAAGGTTTCTTTCTGTGAAGGTAATATTGGAAATGACATATCTGACTTGATATTCATGGAATCCATAAGTAGGCAATACTTGAAGGTTGAAACAAATGGGGGCTCAAGTAAATTCTATCCCTAGAATTATTAAAGATATTACAATGTAGGCCTACAAATGTAGACATATATTTTTAAGTCAACATAACATGCACATGTATACATGTATGTGATGCTCTTCTTGTAAGCCTGGCCTTCAATTCTCATTTTTTGGAGGGAGGGGATTCAAAGTTTCAAACAACAGAGACACTTTTTGTGTGGGTCAATGTGCACAAAGTACATTCATGTTTATTTTCAAGATATTTCACTTCTACCCTTTTTAAGATTACCCTTTCAAAATTATCAGAGCAAGGATAGAAATATCTAGACAGCGTATTAGAAAGAGACACCTCCACAGTTTTCATCTTTCCCAAATTGTAGAAAGCGACGACAAATGTCCTTGCATGCCTCATGACCCTTTCCATGGAGCGTTACCAGAACTTCAATGAAGCACTACAAAATAACACCAGTTTTGCCTCATTAAGAGCCTGTCCTGATGAGTCTAACATCTGCTACATGTACACTACAGTGGGTGGCGATGGGGAAAAGTTTTTCAAAAGATACATAAAAGAGGGTTTGTTACCACGACCACAGCTGTTTGCCGAACATGGCCGATACAATCTTTCTTTCTGAAGTTCGTACTGAAAAACGATTGTGATGACATGTGTATTCGGGGAGACCATTCATACATGCGTTTCAAAATGGTGATTCATAATTGAATTCCTTGAGGCATTATCATGTTTATTTATATACTCCACATACTTTGTTGAGACAGCCAGGATTATGCATAAAGGCACAGTCATACTTTATGTGCAAGTGTGAGTGCAGTATCTTTAACATTATTGTAAAAGCATGATCTGCAACAGCCAAGAACCACTAAAAAAAGTGATCTCCATCTCATATTATACTCATGTAATTGTAAATTTCTAAATGTATCTATAATTTTCATAATTTCATTCATAATTAACATTTATAAATCGAAATGTAAATAAGTATAATTCAAAATGTTAACACCCAGGCTACAATAAAGAACCTACAATTATGAGTGTTGACTTTGGCTTCCCCTAATTTTCAAGTACCATAGGCCTATTTTTAATCTTTCTGTTTGATAAAGCCCTGCAGAATAATGAACCCAACCTACATTGTAATTCTGAAGTCAACTCTCTCAGTAGTTGACCACATATGATGTCACTCATTTACTTCGGAGCACAAATTCAAAGCTAACTTCACATGTAAGCAGTATGCAAAGTGTTTGCATACAAGGTGGGCAAGAAGTTGTGCACCACTTTGCACCAAGGAATATTGGCATATTGATAAAGCAGTGAAGACAGACCTCTATCCGACTGTACTTTGAAAGATAGGTGACTGTACTCAATTTAGCAGTCAATTCTCTCTGAAGAGTTTACCATGAGGTGCAGGGTCAGCAATTCGGACCCAGGAATTGAAAAGAGCTGGGAAACTTTTCTGGACCCCAACAAAAATCTCACAAAAACAGATAATGACCATTCTAACAAATAGACCGTGGGCCGAGCGCGATTTTCGTTCCAGTCCGTTGCATAGATTACTGGTACAAGATTTAGATAATGTTAATAAAAAGATAAAAATACACAGATCCCAAATCAGCTTATCCCCGCGACTGAATCCTTGCCGTTTGTATAAAACATAAGTTTAATTGACAAGTTATTTAAGAGAAATGCGCGTGAACGAGACCGCCAACTCTCCGTTCGTACACGTGTATAAACTCACCGTGCGACGAGAGTGAAGCAGCACATTCTCCCACTCCGTCGAACGAAGAAATTATGTAATTCATTCGAATATTTCCCAAAGCTAATCACATTTGCTGATGTAAATATTATGATTTTGCAAATATGAACTGCGAAAACTAATGAAAACCTCGTCAGGGTGAAAATATTTCGAAAATAGACGGTCATAGCTACCATGAAACAGACGAGAAATAGCGCGTTGCCAATTTGATATTATTGTAAGGATCGTATGCAATTCTCTTGAATGTACGTACTATGACACAGATCTGTGTAGAGATCAGTGGCTCCGTACCGACAAGACTCGAGTAATTTTTGTGTAATTAAAACTTTTGATGAAAACATTTCTTGTATTAGCAATGCAATGGTAGTTTAAGAATAGGCCTACAGAATTAGAGTCCCTAAATATTCATTGTAATTATTTAAAAAAAGATATATGTCTTTTTTATTTCCAGTCCTGTAGTTTTTTTATTTTTTATTTATTTATTTATTTTTTGTAATTTTTTTTTTTGGGGGGAGTACTCGCTTTATAATAGGGTATACGGGAATGTGGGTGATTTTTCTTCCTGGAGGAAGAAATATGACAATGTTTATTCAAAATTACACTGCATTCCCTGGCTTAAAAATTGATAACAAATACATGCTGAGGTATATTATGTGAAGTGTACAGAATGATGATGTACAATTTTATGTCGTCTGGATATTGAAATCATGTGAGGTTATTATAGTTCTTTTTGTTATGTTTTGATGAACGGAATGCCCATCTACATGTATGTGTGAAGAACCATTTACTGGATGAGAATCTGAAATGAAAGATAAATGTCAGTATGCAAAAGCTTCCACTTAACCAAAAATAAATAAATATACTGGTATATATGAGACATTCATTTGAAGAAAAAAATCCTCCTCCCGTTGAAAGGGGATGGGCCGGGAAAATTCATTAAACACCTGATAAGGCCAAGGACCTTTTATGTCGTACTTATCATTGATGTTTTCGGCTTGCTCGTCAGTGAATTTCTTCGATGCCCCCCCCCTCCCCCCTTGGATCCACAGCTGCCAAATGATAAATTTATTGAAGTGTATCTTCATTGAAGTGTTTCGGAAGTGATCCATATTCCATTTCAGGAAAGTAAAAAGAAAAACCAAATGAGTAGAACTAAAACGTTTTTTGGTGACATGTGACAATTTATTTCTTCAATCATTTATTCATGTTCATCTTTAATAAATTCATTGGTTTCTTCCTTTATAAAATATTTTATTTTTGGTTAACAAATTATGCCATGGGGGGGGGGGGATACTCACATTTGGTTCCGACTGGGGTGTGCCGCTAACAACTGACACCTTGTCACCATTTTGTTTAGTCAAAAATGTATAAGTCCTGACGAAATGTATAAGGCCGACAACTGACCCGTACCTATATTTAATGGTCATTTAGGCAGAAAGGGGCCATTATTTAAAAAAAAAATTGTATACTCCAGCGAAAAAATGAGCTAAAATATCCGATCTGAATTAGGCCTACAAAACCCTAACCCTTGTCAAGGGATTTTTTGTGAAAAAAATCACGCATTCCGGCGGCACATGATTCCCGTCCCGGATCCCCGTAAACTTTTATAAATAGTATATTCATTTATTTTTGGTTAAGTGGAAGCCTTCACATACCGACATTTATCTTTCATTTCATATTCTCATCCAGTAAATGGTTCTTCGCACATTTAGTTCATCAAAACATAACAAAACTAACAGAAAATATGCTCTAAAATCTGTGTATTTTACTTATTAAACAATATCATTGAGTGTTTCTTATAAGTATCGGCTTCTGGTATACATATCTGACAGGAAGAGGGGGAAAGGGATATAAAACCTTGTCACCATTTGTTTAGTCAAAAATGTATAAGTCCTGACAAATAAAATGTCTGTAAACCAAACATGTATGAAAACATTTTGTAGAACTATAATAACATCGCATGATTTCAAAATCCAGACGACATAAAATTATACATCATCATTCTGTACACTTCACATATTATACCTCAGCATGTATTTGTTATCAATTTTAAGCCAGTGAAAGCAGTGCAATTTTGAATAGACGTTGTCATATTTCTTCCTCCAGGAAAAAAAAATCACCCACATCCCCGTATACCCTATTATTAAGCGAGTACTCCCCCCCCCCCCCCCCCGCCCCCCCCCCCCCAACAAAAAAAAAATAATTAAAACAAAAAAATCAAAAATCAAACATTTGAAAACATGTAAAAACTACTACAGGACTGGAAATAAAAAAGACATATATCTTTTTTGTTTTAATTACAATGAATATTTAGGGACTCTATTCTGTAGGCCTATTCTTAAACTACCATTGCATTGCTAATACAAGAAATGTTTTCATCAAAAGTTTTAATTACACAAAAATTACTCTAGTCTTGTCGGTACGGAGCCACTGATCTCTACACAGATCAGTGTCATAGTACGTACATTCAAGAGAATTGCATACGATCCTTACAATAATATCAAATTGGCAACGCGCTATTTCTCGTCTGTTTCATGGTAGCTATGACCGTCTATTTTCGAAATATTTTCACCCTGACGAGGTTTTCATTAGTTTTCGCAGTTCATATTTGCAAAATCATATTATTTACATCAGCAAATGTGATTAGCTTTGGGAAATATTCGAACGAATTACATAATTTCTTCGTTCGACGGAGTGGGAGAATGTGCTGCTTCACTCTCGTCGCACGGTGAGTTTATACACGTGTACGTGTACGAACGGAGAGTTGGCGGTCTCGTTCACGCGCATTTCTCTTAAACAACTTGTCAATTAAACTTATGTTTTATACGAACGGCAAGGATTCAGTCGCGGGGATAAGCTGATTTGGGATTTGTGTATTTTTATCCTAGTTTCTGGTTACCAAAAACTATGTACCACAAAGTCAGTCCAAAAAAAGAAAACTAAGCCCTAAAATCGCGCTCGGCCCACGGTCTAAAAGTACTCCAAACTGGAGCCCTCTCCAATTGCTGTCAAGTGGCATGATTGTCAATGAACACTATGGCTTGAATTTTTATGATTCCTACAAACTCTATGCTGAGTGAAATCTACGACTCTCTTACAAAGGGAACATCTCCTAGTTTCCTTTATTAATCTAGATTTTAGAACGAGCTTAAACTCAGCTTCCGGTTTATATTCTAGTAGACTATCCATAGGTTTTTATTTGTACGAAATAGTATTAATCAAGAAAATCTCCAAATTATGCTATTGTGGAAGCAATAAGCAAATATTGCAATTGTCAGTTTTTAATCAGGCTATCTAGTTCAGCAAAATTATTACCCATTGACATTTTCTTCTCTGTTGTTTTTTAGTGGGTCTCTGGTGAGTCTAGCCTCTAGGGGCAGATTATACTTTTATCCCCCTAAACTCTTTTTATACTGGGTGTCATTCTATTCATAAAATACGAAAGAAAAATCACCTCCAGCATATCATAAATATCTTTACTCAGTTACTGTGGAGCCCACACATGTATGCTAATCATATTTCATAGACAGAGTAATCTGGGCTTGACTTAAAACAAGGGCACTTTGTTTCCATCCATCCATCCATTGGCACCATAAGCCCTAGCAATCTAGTAGCACAAATATTGACCAAGATATGGAAATATTTTGCCCTTGGGGTTCCTGCAGTGACAAATGGCATTTCGATGGCAACAGACGCCTAACTGCTTTGTAATTTGTACACACACACAGTCACTACATACATGTATTGCATGTTACTTCTTGGCTGTAATACTCAAAGGTCACAACTCTTGACCACAAGTTGACTGGAATGTCCCTTATGGCAATGATACTCAAACTTTAAAGAGACGAAGGACACCCAAAATACACAGAAAGATTGCATATTGAAATAATTTTGCTTCTTTCAATTTCATTAATAAGGCAAACATCACCAGCATACATGTACAGTGAGCAGTATTCATTCCTAACCATAAATACTTTTATTCACTATCCCATCCCCCCCCCTCCCCCCCCCCCCCCTCCCCCCCTCAATCATCAGCTTCCATTTCAATACATAAATGGAAATACCACATTATAAATTTGACACCTAACTCAAAGGAAACATAATATCTTTTCGTGATTGGTCCTTGACCAATTCTGCCCCTAAATTGTCACTTTTGGACAAAAAAGGGTCTGATTGTCCCCCTACACAAAGGCAGCCATGTCAATCATAACTTGAGTTGTTTGGGCTCCATTAGAAACAGTATGTTGTGGTCGACTCTCATCACGTCCGATCTTTCGGTAAACAGATTGTTGCATTCACTTGGCACACAACAATGTTTACTACCGTTTGAAATGGGCGTACAGGAATTTCTATACTGAAGGCGTTGTACGTGGACCTCTCAAAATAGGACCTCATCTAAATATTTCAGAGCAATTTCAGCACCATAGCTTTTCCTGTGAGAGGGACTGCTAATGACCACAGTTTCCTGCAGTAGGCCATCTTGTTCAATGTTTTGGAAGGACTTTGTGAACTTTATTCCACTCCACATCACGTTTAGCACCACCAATAGAAGAAAAAAGTGAACATAGATTTGTTCGAAAACTTGAAGCAAAAGGGAGCTAAAAGTGTCTCGGTTTAATATGTCTCATGTGAGGTATTTGGCTGGACCATGTACATGTAGAAAGCATTCTTATAAACTCCCAAGAATCTCAGACTTCAACTGAACATACTTGCACATTCAATCATAATACAATTTTCAAATATAAACACATTAAAACTTACAGCTATAATTTAATAATTATGTCAAACTCATCCCTTTTCTACCTGGGTTTATTCTATGGCACGAAAGACTACAGCCCAGAGCCTGAATGAAATCGTGATATATTTTGCAACTCTCAAATTCAATTCAAACAATTGGACAAATGATCTACAACAGCAAATACAATCACCCCGCGATTGCATTAACTTTCGAGAATGTCATTAATACCCACAGCAATTCATCTTCCTTGATCAAATTTGTCTCTTGAGTGATGCCAAGATACTCAGAGTCCGAAAACAGGATAACTATCTCATTTTCTGTCCTCCTCCTCAAGTCGATGTCCTTTCCGACTGGCCAATAATTTGCTCATTTAAGCTCTCTCCGCTCCAGTCCAAATACAATAATCACATAATTAGCCTCGGCACCATGGTCAGAAACCGGCTTCTTCTTCCTTCACTGATTTCTAGCGGTAATTATAACAGACATCATCACTGCGTCAGTTCCTAGGCCAATCTCGTTCTTATACGTAGGTACTAGGTCAAAAGGAACACAGGCTGCACCACAGAAGAGAATCTTGAAATAAACTTGGCATCTAACAACATTCCTCCCCCCCCCCCCCCCCCTTTTGGGTAAGGAAGTAGGGGAAAAAATTAGGAAAAGTCAGGAGAATAGGGGTCAAATCAGGAAAAAAATCAGGAAAAAATGTGGGGGTGGGAAATCAGGGGAAAAATTCAGGGGACAAATTTTAAAATCGGGAAACCGATTTAAATCAGGTAATTATCAGGCCAGAAAGAAAGACATGAGCAAGGCAAGCCAAATAGCACATGAATTTGGATCCAAATTGTAGTAATTTTGACAGTACTGGACCCAAGAAAACAGGAAATTTCGGATAAAAGGACTCCACATGTACTGTACACGTACTGTACGTGTTTGGCCAGGATTTGTGACACGAACATCAATGTCCACTCCTTAACAAGCCCATCACTCTGGGCTAATTTTTCTTGCAGTTCGCCGGAACCGCAAAGGTTAGTTCTTCACTGGACTCTGATCCCCCCTCTGGTGGAGGGAGAGCTTGTAGGTGGTCCAATTAGGGCCAAGAGCCGCAGGACAGAATGGAGGAGGGGAGAAGGATCAACATGGAAATGAAATGCATCTAGTGACAACAACTCACTTAAAATTTAGAATGAGACAGCAAAGGAAGAAATGAGCGTGATAGGTGATAGGCAAAGGACCATCGACAAATTTTGGGGGCTACTTTTCAAGCTTGCTTGCAATTGCATGAAAATAACACTCTTTATTTTGTTTTGCATTGAACTCTATGCACTTTGGGGGGAGGGGGGGGGGGGGCTCTTTTAAGACTTTCGGGGGCTCTTTTTGGCATTTAGGGGGCTAATTCGCCCCAACCCCCCCGTGTATTTTTTCCCTGCATTGTAGGCTGCGACTATAAAATATTTCTGAAATGCAGAGAAATTTAAAATAAATATGTACTAAATGATAAAATAGCCCTCAGAGAAAATGACAGAAAAGACAGAAAAGACACAAGAAAAAATGAATTATGTCAGGAAAGCCAGGAAAAAAGATAGTAGAATAATATATAAGCCGGATGCATTCAATGAATAGTAGTATTAAGTCAAAGATATTTGCATAACGTGAAATGTACTGTACATGTACACATACATGTACATGTAGGTACCTGAAATTTAGATTGTATGTACATGTAATGTACATTTGTACATTTACTACATGCATGTGCCAAAAGAAGGTGTGGCGTTTATTTTGCAAATGAAACTTTATGGATGGAAAAGACATATGTATGAATCTATAGAGGGGAAGAGTCAGCAATAGAAATCAATAAACAACAGAAGCAGAGATCATAATTGATGCATAAACATTAAACAGAGAATGAGAGAAAGGGACAGTGGGAGGAGACAACGGAAGCCTGAAGAAGGCCCTCGCCTGTTCCGAGGATGCTGGGATCAGCTGAGGTCTTGCCGAGATCTAACCTCCCATGACATCTTGAACTACCACCAATGCCTTATTTGGTACCTAACAGATGAAGTCCATCACATCAACAAGCTTGTATTGACAACTTTTTTTTAAACTTATTTTTCTTTTTAGTTTTCTTCATGACAAGCAATATCGCCATGACATTTTATATTACATGCCCATTATAATGTGGGAGGGCAAAGAGACATATTTCTAGCAGCTATTCTGCTGTTACTCACTTGGTGATAAGGATCAAAATGTAAAATCATGTTTTTTCCTGTTATTTCTTTAATACAAAAATGTATTTCCTTCTGTTTCATTTTATTTGGATATTTACCTATTTTAACTTGGACATCAGATAACCAAGAAATTTAACAATTAATATTTTTAAACTTTGGAGGTTCTTTTAGACTAGAGCTTCACATGAAAAAATTATGAATAACATAAGTATGGAGAAAATTGAACAAGGTTGGGAAAATATAGCATTTCCATGAAAGAAGAAAAAGAGGAACCAAAGTTAAACATCTTCATTCCCTTTAACTTTTCATACAGATGTATACAGGATGTTCTTGCATACAACTTTTTAATTATGGAAACTGTTGGAACAGACTGAAAGAGAAAAGAGCGTTTATTATCTATATCGTTGTGATTTCTTTCTTTCCATGTCACATGCCTACATTCCATTTCCTCCTGGACTCTCTCCAATGACATTTGACACAATTCGGTTTCCTTTCACTTCCTATGTCTTTCCTGAGACAGATAACAGTCATACTGGTAACCCAAAACCCTAAAAAGGTCTCTAAAGTGGCCTTGTGCCCAGGGCACTGTCTTCAAAGGAGTTCAGATTGATCTGAATCGAATCACAAGTCCTCCATATCAATCGCAAATTATCTCTCAAGTACACAGTTGTGATCGATTTCAAGTTGCGATCAATTCAAATCTTTATCATCCTTACAACATTGTGTGATATGTGGTCAACATCACGATAGCTACGTTCATGCGCTTCCATCAATTCATAATTATAAACTTCAAGTTAGCAAAAACCTCAAAGTTATAAGGAGCATATAAGCTTGACAATCGAGTGATGCATCATAAAACAACATAAACACGACTTAATAACGTACATGTAAATGAAGGATTGTATGTTGATCGAATGCATAAATAAAAGATATCCAGGCTCCAGAAATCCATACTTTCTCCTTTTGGTCATGTGATGGTTGTTGAAAAGCACTTGGAAGAAACCTCTTGGAATATAAATCTTCCATTATGGATGATTTTTTACAAGTCTTGAGGCAGAAAAGGCATGGGAGTAATCATCAAATATGGCCCATTCAGACTAGACAACATTTATACGAAACTCGGTTTAAGAAACGTTGTATAAAGAATCATCATATGCCAAGAAGACACACCAACTATGTACCACATTGTGATTGTATAAAGAAATGTCATGATTACTAGTTTTGATGAGGTCAGTTGACATGACAGCTGGCCAATCATCATTGTGCGCTCACTATAAGCCCCGCCCAGTTTCACATTTGATACAACTTTCAGACTAGTACAGTACATGTAGAGGGGAACCCTGAAATCTTTAACAAGTTTTCATTCAAAACAATGCTAAAATATCATGTTTCCTTGCACAACTTTTCTCCAGGACAGCGTTCACGCTTCTGGGAGAGTAATTCTTCAAGGTTCAAGGTATGCATTCAGACTAGATACAATTTAACATAATTATTAAAGCTATACAATTCTTGGACAGCGATACAATAAAATACTAGTAGTGTGAACACAGGTGAAGACGTCTACCAGCCAGAAGCCTTCCACTTTCAGCTCATCAAGAGCACATCAAAGCATGAAATCACTCAAACTCACAATGGGATCTGGGAATACGGGAATTCATCCTTCTCAAATGCATTCTTTGTCCACAAAAACTTCCTCTTTCTCCCCTCAGGGATCCCCCCTTTTTTCAGGAGCAGTAGCCTAAGCAATAGTTTGCAGACACAAACCCTTGGTCAGTTGTAGTATGTAACAGAGTGTTTGGAGTTTTGCGAGACTATCTAGCCTCCACGTTCTATTGCACTCCATACACACTCTCTACTTTTGACACATCCAGAGACTACAAGAGTTACATGTAGGCTCTGCTCAAGGACTTACATAATTATGTCAGTCAAATAGCCTGTGCCTGCAGACTAGGCTAGGCACTTGAAGCAATATGAAACTAACAGAGGTATAACAAGTGATGCGTACTACCGAGGGGTGAATATAATAATTGAGTGATTAATCAACATTTTGCCCCATCAGACAAAGGCTGGAATGATTTATTTTCGCTTGCAGACAAGGATGAATTATTTATTCTGCAACAACTCCGAGACAGAATGTCATTTAGACAATGCTTTGGTTCATGCCGTTGACTCTTGTGTATAAGCCGCACCCTAAAGCTTTCCCCTTTCCCACTTTAACCATTCCCTCTCTCTGGTGGAAGTTTCTGTCATCTTTTTCTCTCATTTTTATAAAAAAGAAGACAGAAGATACAATCCAATAAGATGCAATTCACCCTAGAGCATTGAAATTATACAGCAGATGTTGTGCGTAGAACTCAATCCCAACATGAAATGCAAAATGAGACTATCCTCGTCGTCGACACATCGGTGCCTTCCCTTATCCCGATCTGGTCCCCCGTCTAATGGACAAAAGAGACTGGAGGCCCGATTTCGTAGACAAGAACTGCGAGTAATTTGATATGAATTCTTGTCTTCTCTACTGATAGTCAATAAATGAATTACTCCATTCTTGGATTGGCCCCAGGAGTGCCATTCTCTATTCCAAATTTGGAGATGCTGTTATGGAAAGCAGATTCGCTTCCACTTCTACAAACCAATCAGCAAAACAACAAGATGGAGTATTTGGGTATTCCATAAAAATAGAACTTCAGAGTATAATACATGTAGTAGCACATACACAGAATAAAATTATTCCATACATGTCTAAACAACAAAAGATTAAAATAATGTCACGAGCATACCTTGATTTCTTTGAGGAGCTGCTGTTTTGCCCTCCGGATATCCAGTAATAACTTCAGCTCATTTTCTGTCAGGTCTGTGAAATTACAAAGGGAGACAAAGAAAAGAAAATGACAGATGATTAATGATATTCAAAGAGCACAAAGAGAACAATTAAATAGGAGCTGGAGCATCCACTTCTCTATGCCTGTGCGAGAATAACAAAATCACTGAAATGTAATATATATAGGTTTGTATCTGCATTCTGTTTCAGTTCTTCTGTGTGCAACTACATACATGCAAGAAGTACAAAATGATCACCAAACAAGCACTCTACATTTTACAACAAATAATACATTCAGATATAGTTACATAGCTGCATCACCACAGCCACATTCTTATAACTACCTGGTGGTGATAAAACAAAGTGGAGCACAACCCCTTATTCAATTGTGCCTCTACATTCTGTTATCATGCAGTACTTGCAATATTCATAAATGCAGTAATGTGAACCGGCATTATTAGACAATTTGCTCGAGGCAAACGCCATTAATTCCATCCTTCCTTGACTAAATTACCTTGCCTCAATGGGAATTTCAATTGTCATGGTAGTGGCATAGAGCTAGAGTGAGGTTTCATAATGCTGGCAAAAAAAGCAATTTCATAACAAATTAAATGTAATAGATGCTGTTCCACGAGTCAAGGGATTAGGAATGTATTCAATGTTTTCAAAGAGAGAAAATAACAATAACACATATTTTACTTTATTCTGAACATTTCTTTTATTAATTCAGTGATTTGGTAGGCCTACAAAATGTATGTATCAATGTGAATTGTATTCTAAAGAAAAGTGCACTAGAGCACCTGATGTTATAAACTCTGCGAATTCAACCTGTTAATAACATACTGGTAGCCTCTCATAGGCCTTGACTACATTGTAATTCCCAGCATACAGCCATGGATTATTTTCCTGTGCAAGCATGCAGTATACAAACGTACTTGTATGCATACAGAACACAGATTTAAGAAAGAAAACAAATTAAAGAGCTTCATGTGTCTGACAATGTAGGCCTCCAAAGTCCAAACATACACTTGAAATTAGCCCAAGCATTGTAATATTTATCTAATGCTTACAATCCACTTTTAGAAATTTCATTCATACATTAAAATATAGGTCCTAGAATTCAAGATGTGATCTTAAAACAACTTTGGAGCTTCTGCCTTCAGGCAGCCTTTTGGAAGACGAATATATAACGATTATGCTGCCACAAAAAACACAGAGGCACAAATAAAATCACTGTGCTGTCTGTTCAAGAGACAAATTGTGAGTCAGATGGAATCTGTAAATTTTCCCAGAAGTACAGCTCATGCAATGATTCCACACATAATCATCCAGAGGCTAGAAGCAACAAGGCTTACGATTCAGATTTCACAGTGGTACAATAACTCCTGATAAAGTGATATCCAAAGCAACTGGAGGTGATCATAAAAGTGAATTAGGCAACAACAAGCAACACCTCTTCACCACTGAATAATAGACAGCAGAGAGGGATTCTTCACTCAAGTGTTTTTACATTCCACTCCGTCTTGTCTTGTCTGGCATGTATGCAGATTGCAGCACAGAGAAGGGAATTTCACAAAGTTTGTGTTGCAGATAAACCCCGGTCCATGAAATGTAAATAACTTCCCTAAAAAGATCTTTATCGATTCCTACGGGTCCCCAGCTAACACAAACTGGCTGAGAGTGAGTGAATAGAAGATGAGCGATAACACAACCAGAGAGTGAGTGTCATGCTGAGAGTTGGAATCTGCTTGCAATGGCTTATGTCAGAACTAGAAACATTTTAACCCTCTTGATCCTAACAGATAATAGACAGCTGTTGGTGTATAATTTAAGATTATTCTACATCTGATTAGTAGTTCAGACACTCCGCCGCCGTTTAAAGGGATCCGGTAACTTTGTCTCAGATTCTGAAACAAAATTCTGGATTTAGCTCATGATGCAATTATAATTATAAACCTTTAGGTCAGTCAGGAACCCCATGACTTTTACAAGCCGATCGCCTGTCTTATTTTCAAGATATTTATGATTGGAATTACAAATTTTGAAAACCGTTCGCCTGACGGTTTTCATAACACTACAGTATATTGGGGAAAACGAGTATGGTAAAACCGGTCACTCAAAGATTTTTACTTTTTTGAGGCACTTCTTGATCATTTTCAAGTGCAATTTTTTTAGGGCTTCAATTTTACACCATACCACAGACACTGATAACACGTAGGGCCGTGTATCTCAGATTTAACATTGTTAAACGATCCCTTTAAGATTTTAAACCTTCTTATAAAACACGTGTACTAGATTATCACCCCCTCCCGCCGCCCCCCCCCCCCCCCCTGACTTTAAAATGGAAGATTATTGTGAAAAAACGAATTCATGCGAATCACAGACCTACATGTACATGTACATGCACTTCACTGCAGATAAACAATAATCTTAATAATCAAAAGTATGACAAGTGATAATGTTGAAATTTGCTCTTCAACGTACTGTAGGCCTTTATTTCCTTGCTTGCTCAAACAAAGTTTCTTGTGACAAACTAAAATAACTGACTATTATCAACACAATTTAAAAACAATTGTATCACAAAAGTAATCACACATATTATGAAATCATGTTTTGCAATTACGGGTGAGAAATACTTACATCAAAAGACCTATGATGACCAAATCCTACATGTACAGTACAGGTACATGTATGTGTGTGTATAAGAACACATTGAAAATTCATGGGCACGAATCCAGCACAAATTATGTTACATGTACATCAAGAATACATGGCCCTGCTCCGTTATCTGAGTGCCAACTGCATAAACTAACAGGCAACGTAAGATAGCTTGGCTTACCAGGCTTGAGATAACAACTGATGGAAGCTTTTCCTTCCCAAACTGTTTATCCTGCAACCTCAATAGTTGAGAATGCAGATAAGAGTGTCTTTATTTTCCAACACCTCAGCAAGCAAAGAAGCCAAACGATTGCATCACCAGGATAAATAATCCTTTCATCTTCTCCCCTCCTTCCCTCCCTCCCTCCTTCATCAAACTTGCCAGGCTTGGCTAACTAACATGAGGGCACCTGTCTGCTAATAATGAAAAATCAATGCATGTGCATGTGGTTTTCTCAATTACACAGAAGATAATTGTTCCATTGAAGTCACTAATCTACTCCATTCAAATTGGCAATATAAAGGTCGCTGACCCAGAAGAAAATGAGGACCTCTTTCACAACATCAACTTCATTTGTTCAGGGACGCTACTTGAGATGGAGAACACTTATTGACGTCAATTGTAAATTTGATGAGGATGCTCCTCTGCGAGCCATCCTCTTTGTCAGCCAGTTTAAAGATAATCAGAACTTCATCTATAGAAGTTATGACAATTGATTAACTGTGTGACCAGAGAGCTATTTGGGGTTCAAATAATGATAATTGACAGGTCCTATTAAGTAGTCAATGCACTTGAATCTTACTTGCCATACTAGTGCATTACAAAATACAAAGAAACCAATTCACACCTCTTCCAGCGACTGGGAATGAGTGGAACTTCTATAGGCAAGGATAAACTGAACGCAAATACTCTTGACCAAGGTAGACCAGATAACTGACATCTCCCTGGGTAGAACAACAAACCAAATACCTTCTTGCAAACAAACAAGATCTTTACTGTACTACATGTAGTAGATAATAATGATAAAAATAAAAATAATTTTGTTTACTGTACCCAAGAAAGCTTTATCAGCATCAATGTTGTTCTTTCCAGGAGGCTCTGCAATTATTATTGCCCCAGAGTTGCCAGGTACCCATTAACACCTGGGTGGAGGGTGGCAAATGTGTGGATTAATGCCTTGGACCGGGATTCAACCTCTCAACCCTTGGATTGACAGTCAAATGAATAAACCACTATTCCATGACCGTTTTGTTGACCCTGGACCAGCAATATTAGATCAATATTAAAACATAAGTCCAACTTAACTCTAAGTTGGACTTGAACATTATGGAGATTGGAGAGCCATTTGTATGTAGCCTTAAAATAAAATAAATTCAAAAAATAAAAAAGCAAAAATTGAAGAATTTTAGACTTTTCATGAATTCCACATCAAGAACATGGAATCTCCTTGGTAATAGAAAATATGAATGATTTGAATCAACATTTTATGCCTTTTTTAAATTACTTTTACAAAATATTTACAAAGATGCTAACTGCTTGTCATAATTGTTAAGTCCAACTTAGAGATGATAAGTTCAACTTAAGATCTTTGTGAAACACCCCCTGGTATCAACATCAAACTTCAAACAGAGTGAAATGAATTACACAGTTACAGTCAGTCCCTATAAATTCAATTACTGGAGATTAATTGCAAGGGGCAAAAGAAGGCCAGTGACATGACAATTACACTTGCCAAGCCCATGATGATGTTTACAGGAAGCCGACAGATGAGTATTGCTGGTATGTTAATGTGACCATTGACTATTGCCGCCATGCAAAGCTATAAAAGCTGCTGCTAGCCCTGTCTCTACACTCCCAAAAGTACAAAAGTTCAGAATGGGAGTCATTTTCTGATAAATAATGTGCTAGAATCATAAGTTAAATATTAGAGGGTATACAGTACTACAGGCTTACACAGAAATAATTTAGCTGATTTAGAATAGATTTAGAATAGATATCATTTAGTTGAAAAATAAAACTCGTTTTTTTTTTTTTTTTCATTTTCTTTTTTTCTTCAATGCAATATCTCCCACAATATAAATCTCATTAAGAAAAACAAAAATTCTCTACTAGAAGTGTAGGCCCTAGGACATATTTCATCATGAGCTATTACAAGACAATTAACTCCTAACATCTGTACCAAAATGACACCTCTCAGCATCAAGCACATGCATGCACATTTAGCTTTCAAAATAATCAAATGTACAATTTATCACATAGAGTCATACATTATTTATAGAATTAAATGGTTCCGCAGTGAGTTATGGCTATTTTTTTCATCCAACTATAAAAGGCTATCAATCAATTAAAATAGACAAGATCCTCCATTTAGAAGGCAATGACAGAACAGCTCTAATTGATCATTACAATTGTAGCTAGTCAAAACAAGAATTGTTTACTGTAAGTCCGAAGATGTTTACGCCAAGTGGACATCTCTGGCATCACAGGCATGTTAATGTAGCCATTCCGTGTTGGCGCCAGGATTGAGCCCCGGGTTTCGGACTAGGAAGTGAGATTACTTCGTTCATGAAAAGTATTCCATTCAGCTATTTAATGTATGAGGGACTAAGGGAGATTGAGAGAGATCTAACAGACTGATCATCTTGATGGCATCGGATGTTTTTCGTTAAAGTGCTTTGATAACATGGCTCCCAGACCGCCTGTCAATTCAGAAAAAGGTCTGGAACTAGATAATGATAGTGGACTCCCCGAGTCACTGGTAAATAACATGTCTCTTGATCATCGTAATCATAAAGTTTAATTCTATTAATTTCATTTCACATGCAGGGCCAACAACTTTCACTGTACAAACATCCAACAGAATTATATTCAACAAAGACAATAATAAAACTGTATTCATACATTATTTTCCATATATATTGTATGCTAATTTGTTTTATTAGACAATAGTCATCACTCATCACTTAATAGCACTTTAATAACACTCTTCCTCTGTGGGCTTTAAACGTCATTATCACTATCCCTTTCATACTATCCTGCACACTCTCCACTCCATTGGGAAGCAATAGCCACCAGTCAGGTGATGTGTTTAATCCAACTACACTGTACATTGATGTTTACATCCTATCAAGTACCCATTCAATACTTGGGGGGGGAAGAAGGGATGGGCATAAAATGCCTTGCTGAAGGACATACAGTACATGCATGCCCTCGATTTATAACGGCCAATAGAAGTTAATGTCATAAATAATATCAGAATAGGATTACTAAAACAGAGAAAATTTTACCTTGTTTGAAGAGAATTATTATCATTGAAAGCGACACCTGGTGTTTACAGCTCAGGCAAAAAATAACCAAGTACCAGCATCATTGTGAAAACTGAGAGATTTGTTGACAAAAAATTGTAAATTGCAAGCTACACCTGTACATATTGTGTATAAACATGTAAACAAAAGACACCTGGGTCCCTAAGTGCTAGAGTAATGGCACCTCCAAATGTACATGCACAATGTAGTCAAGCACTGCTATACCTGTATCTTCGCCACACGTCACTAGACTCGTCTTCAACCCACAACATCACAAGACACCCTAAATTTCTTTGCATGCCTGATAGGTATAATGCTTATGAATTATTCAAATTTGCAGAGAGGAAGGAAGAGCGGGAAGCCCTTAATGAGAACATAGTTTCACAAGGAAATTGCACTGACTGATTAAAGTAACATGTCATCTTGTACAGGGCATAAATGATTTTTTACATGTACATGTATAATCTTTTTTTATCAGCAGTATACATTTTTTTATATGTTTATCTTTTTTTTTTTAATTCCTATGTCACCACTAGTGGCAACTGTTAGTTCTATTAAACAGATCTGTAGGCCTACATTTACATAAACTAATGTACTTTTTTACACATCAAGACATAATATAATTTTAATAGAAACGTTGATTTATAAAAATACTGATAGCCAGGAAATTATTTTAAAAACTACAGAGTTCAATAATTTGAGTATGAGGAAATAGAATAATACATGTTGGTCATATTTGCTAACATCATTGTCCAAGAATGTGAGAGGAAACACTATCTGGAAGAAGTACAACTTTAATTTGCACTTCCATGAACTTAATAGGAAGATGGTGGCTCAAAGCGATAATTCAAAGAATTTCATGTTCAAGGTCTACAGTATTAATTTCTCTTCCGGAAAAAGAAGGAAACAAATTGTTGAAATACAAGAAAATATGTTTGGCTTGTAAGTTGTAATCCGATAATAAGAACAGTAGTTTGAATTAATACCAAAGATGGCCTTTAAAAATGTCAACTAAAGCTCTCGTTGGCTGCACAATGTTCATCAAAATAATTTTCACGTTCCTGACAATCTGATTTTGTATTAGGTAAACTCATTAAAGTAGCCTTGCTACTTCATTACTCAAGTAAAATACACAATGTCATGTGATGTGTCTACTGAGCTAAGTAAGGCCATTATTACTTTGAAGACATCAGCCATCATCGCTATTTAAAAAAAAATGACAAATAGACTTTCCTTCTACCTCATTACTCCAGTGTCAACTGAACTGAGGCCATTAATACTTTGAAGACATCATCACCATCAACTTTTTGGACAAATACACTTTCCTTCTACCTCATTACTCCCTACCACTACGAGCCCATGGCCAACATCACCTTACACTAGGGTCAGGCTACATGCACTTTACCAAGACACTAGCCGCTCTTGTTCTCCCGACAACCCTTGCTATAAAACACAAGGGGGTTAGGCCTGTAAGGCTGGGCCTGGTCCTCTCCCCAACAAACGCTCTCATTATTGGGATCTGTGGCTGTGTGAGCGGATCAAGTTAGATTTAGAGCTTTGGGTCCCCTCTGTCTGTGAGGAGGATTTTCTGCCTAATGAGCATCGGGTAACAGTTAGAGTTCAGTGTGTTTCTTGTGACAGCAGGGTAGAGCAGTTGAGAAAGCTGTGGTTTTGTGTACAGAGCGAAAGGTGATCACCTCACCTCAGCTCAGATATTTTTTTCTTTCCTCTCTCTCTCTCTCTCTCTCGCAGATGTTTCAATTGTAATTTTCTTTGGTTTGTGGTTCTTTAACTTCTTACTCAGTATATACATGTATGTACTACATGTATTTTCTCTGGTGCATACCTGCCTTCCGGTAACCAAATGCATGGACTACAAAGGCGTACTATTTGATACATTGTCCATTTAATTATAACTTCATGTAATATGAGCCTACACTGTGAGGACATTAATTGAATAAGTAATAAAATAAATTGAAAACATTATAGGGCAGTAGATCTACTACCTTTCCAACGTCTGCATTTTTATGAAAGCAGAAAAATAAAGTGAAACAGAATGGTGAAAGTTTGAAAGAAATAAGACAAATAAGACATTGTTAATTTGATCAGAGGATTCAAAATAAATTATTTATTCATATTCCCCCTTAAAAATCTTGCAAATGAACTACACATCATATGTATGCAATATTCCTTCAGCAGCAACCAAGAAAGTGGATATTAATAATATTTTCTGTATGGAGCATATGGGAGAGGAACTAATTCGTCAATTTGTATTTGATTGAATAGAATTTTAAAATTCCTATTTCTTATTTTTGTCAGATTTTGCTCAAACTTTCAATCATCTGTTTCTCTCATTTTTCTGCTCCTATTAAAACCAAGTAAACATCAGGTGGGCTTCACCTTAAAATAGAAGAAGAAAAAAACTCTTCCGCTCATACAATAACACCATTAATTGCCACGATTAAGCTGACCACGATTATGCATCACGCATAGATCTATATCTAATCAGAATGATTATTATTACTGCACCAAAACAATACAAAACAGTTTACAATGTAATGATGGGTCTACTTCTTGTCAGCATGTGCACAGCTCACAAACTTAATGGCCCGAATTCACAAAGGAGGTTTGAGCTCAAACCTTAACCTTGGTTTATGTACGTCATATGACGCGTTTTACGTGTTTTTTACAAACCTGGTTTGTAAAGAACAAAAGGAGGTTTGGCGAAACAAAAGGAGGTTTGAGCTCAAACCTTGGTCTGAGCTCAAACCTTGCTTTGTGAATTCGGACCAATAGGTCTAACAAAATTGTACACAATTTTACAGGCAATGACTCGGAACTTTGTTAAGACTAAAGTAAAGTGTGAATGTGTGTGAGTGTGACTTGTGATTGTGTGACTGTCTGTGTCTGTGAACATGAATTTGTATTTGTCTGTTCGTTCAACATAATAATCAAGTAAGTAGAGGGGTCTAGATTCTAGAAGAAAGGAAAATAAAGGCATGAGCTTCTGATATGTCTACATAATATAGCTAAAACATATATTAAGATGATTTTATAACCTTTAGAAATAGTCATAAATTATAATAAATGGCCCCCACACACTGAGCTGACACAGCGGACAGCTGCAGCTACATGTACATGGTAGACCACCGATGACTAATAATGCTCGACCTACCCGGGTGAAGTTGGGCGTCGATAGAAGCGTACTCCTGATGATCTTGCAGGCCCGCAGAATATTGAACTTCGACTGGACCCGGAGACATTACGACCGGACTTTCCGTCATATTTTCCAGCATAAATATCCCAAATAGGTTGACGAAATATCACTAGAGTGGACCACTAAAAGATATTTGTTTCGACAAGGTCGGCAGAATGATCGAATCGCCGTCGGAATATGGAAAATCAACGATGAACTGTGTGGATCGTTGAGCAAATTCAAGATATCAGAACCCGGAACTCAGTTGTACCAAAAACACAGTGCATATAATTCATCGTACGTAAAACATACAGTAAACATTTGCAGTGCAGTAGTACGCAATAACAAAGCGACATCCATAATAGCGCGCGCGACCGTGCCCGTGCCGTTTGCTAACTTGCGTGTCGTTGTTGCATTCACTTTGACGAGAGATGACGCTATTCCGTATTCGTTTTGTTGATTCTTCAAACTTTACAATCTTTAATTCTCAGTGCAAATATGTGTCTCACTGAACTCTCTAGTGCAGCGCGAGTGAAGCTGACCCTGTCAAATTCAAAATTGTCCTGACGGGGGGGGGACGAAATGCGAGGGACGATGGAGCAGTGGCGTAATGAGCAAAAACTTCTCTCTTTTTTTTGGGGGGGGGGAGCAGAAAAAAAATCTGCATCACCACCACTCTTACGGCGCAGGCCCTGGGAACGTATTTCAAAATGGGGGGGGGGGGGGGGGGGACTAAAGTATTTACGATCAGGAAGAGCAAGCAAAGTGGAGCATAAATTGGCGTGGGGTCCAAGGGCAAAGCCCCAGCGGTTGAAGCTCAGGGGTTTTGGGCATATATTTACGATCAGATGAACATATTTTGATACCCTATTTGTGACACTGGCACGCAGGTCACTAATTGGAGTGGGGTCCAGGAGGCAGAGCCCCCGGAAGCTCAGCGTTTTAGGCATTTATTTACGGTCATATGAGCAGCCAGTGGCCCGCCTCCGGGTCCTTGGTGGGGTCTAGGGGGGGGGGCAGAGCCCCCCGAAGCTCAGGGAAATATCATGCCATTTCAGAAACATTTGTAAATCTCTGGTATCGAATTAAACCACGTTTGAATTTCATTTGGGGAAACTGCCCCAAAGCCCCCCCCCCCCCCAAAGAAAAAAAAAAGGTGAATGAGAGGGGTGAAGGTGACGGAAATAACTACCCCATCACATGTTTTTAAAGTTTTGTTATATTAAAAAATATTATTACAGTCTTAGCAAAACTATAGTATGAAAACAAGCAATATATTTTTTTTCACACTTCACTTTTCTCGGTATTTACTTATACATTTTGAAGGATATTTGAAGGATAAACACTGCACTCTTGGGCCCTCCAAAGCCTAAAAGTGAGTTGCAGTATTTAGTCAGTATTTGCTATACATTTCTTTTTGCACTTTTCAAATTTTGAGGGGGGATGTGTCCCCCCGCCCCCCCCCCCCCGGGATCTCCGCCCCTGCAAGAGAATGAAACGAACAAGCGTCGCAAAAATTGATATCCGGGCAACTTGTTGTAAAATGAAAAACTATTCGAACACCTCTTTGCTCATATCGAGATAGGCCTATTCAGGCACTTTGCTGCCAGAAATCGTCATTTTCTAAAGGTTGCAAGCGAGCGAGGAAGGAAAAAGAGACACTCTATTATCTTTAAAATGCTATTTCCTCACGAAATTACATACTCCGAAATCGAGGTTATTCCAAAATAATGATTTTTGAAATATTACTATCGCGGCACCCCTGTTGAAAAATGTTCCTCTAGTGATATGTATCAAGTTTGTAATAATGATGGGGTGTCCAAAATTCGCGCAAATGATTTTGCATCAGCCAATTATTTATTGATAATCTATAATGCTACCTAACGGAAATATGTTAATATTCGTTATCTGATGATCAATCCTCATTTGGAATTATGTAATAGATTTATCTTTTCAAAAAATATTGGTCACTGTCATTTTAGAATACACATAGCCAATGATTTTTGAAGGCTTATTTAAAAAAAAAACTAAGTATAGAATGTATGAAAGTTATCGGCAAAAGAATGATATTTCACTACGTCACTATATACTGAAACATATCAGCCATGATGACAGAGCTTAGCTAGAGAAATCAATTTAGGTTTATAATCACACTAACCACACTAAATGTGAAGATCGAAAAACTATGTAACCTAATTGCTTCATGATGCATCATCTAAAGTGAAACACATAATCAGAGCACTAGCGTGCTGGGCCCATAACCCAGAGGTCCGAGGATCGAAACCTCGCTCTGCTAAATTTTTAGTATTGTAGTATTCTGGTAGGTCGAGAGAAGGGGGGGGGGGCGGTTGTCAGGAAGAATGCAATACCAGAACACAATGACACGACTCGAGGTTGTAGGATATGAGCGGGATTTTATTTCCCACTTGAGCTATCTGCATAAAGTGTGATACAAGAAGAAAAACCTCCAACTAGGACTGCTAAACAACTATTTGTTGCTACGACGACAAACAATGGAACCAGCTTCATCGACTCAAACGCTGGAATCTCCAACAAGCACAAGAACTATTTCTCAATCAGAAACGTGGTCAATCAGCGACACCTCGACAACCGTTGAACCTCTAGCTCCATCCACGAAAGGAACTCCTCGACAGAAACATGAAATATTCTGAATACTTTACTGCGAAACTCTGATTGCCAATCAGCTCTCCTCACTGAGTTGGTTGAACAATGCACTAAACTTTCTGTAGGCACATGCAAGAAAGTTCTTCCCAAACTGCCTAATCACTCTCTTAATATCCTTCCGCCTAAATCAACTATTTAGTCTTTCTGCAATCTAATATGTCTAAACAAAGATATGTTTAACAAACCATACTATCAATAACCTACACTTCCATAAACAATCCAGATTCAGTATAATTACAACTCTCTCAATTTGAACTATTTAGTATGTGAGTTCTGAATATGTGTAATGAGGCAAAGTACACAGGCCCCTCTCTGTCTAGTCTAAGGTGGCCTTAAAGATAACAAATCAAGTTTTTCTCACTATACCACAATCCATCCTGACAAACACTTATTGCCCTCAATAATACATCATTTATACAAGCAAAAATTATATAGCTGGAATATCACAAAATATCGAAACATAGCACAAAAACTATACAATGTACAAAATCATGCTTCACAAGTGATATATATCTCAACTGTTAGGAAGAGTTGACCGTGGAAGATGGTAAGGATTCCCATGTACCCCCTTTGTTAATCTATTTGAACGACGAGTATTCTGAGCCTGTACTTGACATGCTGCTTCTTGCTCATTTAAAGATAGAGGATAAAATTGGAATATATCATGTCCTTCCTCTTCACTGCTGGACTCATCAGTTCCACTATCACTGGACTGGCTTCTATCTTCATCATTCGACTGCCATATCTGAATGGGAGGTTCAACTACTGCGTTATTACTCCTTGGGTCGGGGATCAGTAGTTTTCTGTTTACTGTCTTTACCTTCCCGCCATGAATTGGACGAATACTATAGACATCACCTTCTCTATTGACATCAACAATGACATACGGATCTCGGTAAAACTTGTCCTTTAGCTTATGCCTCGTCGTGAAGGCCATCCTCTTCAGTAATACTTGCTGCCCAACCTCCAAGGGAGAAGATTTCACCTGCTTGTCATGCTTGATCTTATTCCCTAACACTATCTCCTTAAGATTCTTCTCAACAAGTTTGTTCATCCTGCTCAATGCAGCTGCCTGTGTCTCGACAAAGTCTTCGTCCCATGATTGCTCAGTACGAGACAGTAGTTGATCTATGGGTAGGGATGGTTCTCTCCCATACATCAGTCTGTATGGAGAATATCCAGTGGATCGATGTGGTGTAGTGTTATAAATAAACACTAGATGGGACAATGTCTCGGGCCACTTCCTCCTATCTGATGGCTCCATCGATCGGATGATGCTGCACAACGTCCTATTGAAACGCTCCACCTGGCCGTTTCCCTCTGGGTGGTAAGGCGTAGTCCTTGACTTTTTAATACCATACAAGACGCATAGTTCCTGGATCAAGTTCCCTTCGAAATCTCTCCCTTGATCTGAGTGGAGCCGTAGTGGTATTCCATAGTGGACGAACCAGCTGTCTCTGAGGACTCGAGCTACTGTGTGGGCCGTTTGATCCCTACAAGGGATAGCCTGCGCGTACTTGGTGTATACATCTGACATGACGAGTATGTTTTCATAACCTCCTTTTCCCCGATCCATCTTGAGAAAATCAATTCCAAGGACCTCTAGTGGTTTGAATGCGAGCAGATGCCTCATTGGTGTCTTTACTGTGGGGGTAGGTGCTTTCACCACTGTACAGTTGAAACATTTCTTGATATGTCGACGAACATCGCCTTGTAGACCTGGCCAAAAGCATCTTGAACGCAACAAGCCTAGAGTCCGAGTTACACCTTGATGGCCCCATCCTTCATGCACGGCCTGCAGGATAGTCTGTCGAATACTAACTGGGACAAGGAGTTGATCAACAACATCCCCTTGTATCATAACTCGTCGGAATAACACTTTTTGCTTCTCCACTATTTGTTTCCATTCTCGAAGCCAACCTCTCACTTCGGCTGTGTTATTTGGTATCAACTCCCCTGGTTTCCATCCAGCTCTCCATAGCCTCAACACAACGCTCAGCCCTCCGTCATCCTGCTGGAGTCTTGACAATTGCTCAAGGTCATACGATGGGAGCACACCAGGTGTCATCGTCTCTGATACTGGCTGATCATTACTTATGTTCTGTTCTACTTCAACTGGCATCACTGAACAGTGAAGAACCTGCTTAACCAATGGCTCCATGGTTTCATGCTCTGACTCAACTGGTCGACGGCTGAGAGCATCAGCACACTTGTTAGTTCTTCCTGGTCGATATCTGATCTGTAGGTCGAATGGGGCTAACTGAGCAACCCACCTTTGCTCTGTTGCTCCTAGCTTTGCAGTTCCTAGGTGTGCTAGAGGGTTATGATCAGTGAGTACTTCGACCTGACTTCCTATAAGGTACTCCCGGAACTTATCAGCTATCGCCCACTTCAGACCAAGCAGCTCTAGCTTGAAACTTGAGTAATCGGGATAACTCCTCTCAGCCTGGCGAAGTCCTCGGCTTGCGTATACAAGTGGGTGTAGTCCCCCATCTTCTCCGTGTTGTGATAAGCATGCACCTAGTCCCTTGAGGGAGGCATCTATCTCCACCACAAACTTCTTGCCAAACTGTGGGTATCCAAGGACTGGTGTGGTCGTTAGAGCATCCTTCAGCGTACAAAACGCCTTATCCACCTCTTCTGTCCAAATAAACTCTTTTGTGTGACTAGGAGTGCTTCCGTGTCGCTTCTTGGATTTCTTAGAGGAAGGCTGGCAATGGCCGATCAAAGCATGCATGGGAGTAGCAATGCTTGCAAATCCTGGAACAAATCTACGATAATAGGACGCAAGTCCAAGGAAGGATCTCAACTCAGAAGTAGTCTTGGGTACGGACCATGTCTTGATAGTCTCTATCTTCTTAGGGTCAACGGATATGCCCGAGGCAGTGACGACATGCCCGAGGTGGTGGACTTCTTCTTGAAGGAACTGACACTTCTTTCCTTTCAGCTTCAGACCATACTCTGTTAGTCGTCTAAATACTGCTTCCAGTCGAGTCAAGTGCTCCTCCAGTGTACTTGAGAACACAAGAATGTCATCGAGGTAGATCACCAATTGGGTCAGGTTGAGATCTCCTAATACTAGCTCCATTACCCTCTGGAAGGTACTTGGGCTGTTCACCAATCCTTGGGGCATCCTCAAAAACTCAAATAAACCCCATGGAACTCTGAAGGCTGTCTTGTCTATGGAGTTCTCATCCATTGCTATTTGGAAATAGCCGTTAGCGAGGTCAAGAGAGCTAAAGAATTTAGCTCCTCCAAGGGCTTCCAGAGTCTCCTCAATCCTCGGAAGGGGGAAGGAATCCCGTACTGTACGAGCATTCAGCTGCCGGTAGTCGATGCATATTCTCATCGATCCATCCTTCTTACGCACTGGTACTACCGGACTCGCATAGGGACTGCATGATTGCTTGATGATTCCCTTCTCTAGCATCTCTTGCAGCAGGGCTTTCAGTTCTGGCATGTGGTTAGGGGGAATTCGACGATAGGGCAGGCGAATAGGTGGTCCATCCGATGTTCGGATCTGATGTGGGATCACCTTACAGTTTCCGAGGTCCATGTCACTCTTGGCAAAGGCTGATCGATGCTTAGCTAAAAGTTGGGCTATGGAGTCTGCTTCTTCTCCCGAGAGATGATCCAGTTTCACACCTACTGGCAATCCAATGCTCTCGCCATCCATACAGGTGTGCTCCATGCCTTCTTGGGGAGTCTGAGTTTGAGAGTCATTCTGTGTACTACTACTAGCTACCTCAGCACCAGGTTCAATCATTATCTTCATTACATCGACTTCAACGACCCCATCTTTTTCCTGCACAATAATCTCATGGCGTTCCTTAACCTCAGTGGCAGACGCCAAAACCATACCTTCCGTGATCTCTAATTGTTGGGTGGATCTGTTTACAACAGTAACCTGGAAGTCTGGTCCATCAACTCTGGTACATGTGTCATAGACATCCAGTCCTTTCTGCACTAGAGGGTTTACACTGCTGTCCTGTTCATCTGGCCCTATCAAAATATTCTCATTGAAGGAGGGTGCATCATTTATCAAACATTCCACTCGATGAACCGTCAGTGGAGGAAGGACTTTGTTTTCCTTGGATGACAAGAGTGAGTTTTGAGTTGCAGTGCTCTCGTTTTCACGTGCCAGATTGAGGGTCATCTCGACAAGTCTCCAATCTTCGTCATCATCCTTAAAAGCTCTCCTTCGTATTACTGGCCGGAGTGCATTACATCCAAGGAGAACAGGATAGTCGGTCTTCTTCTTGGTATGCATTTCATCGTTGATCACTAGGAACCCAACATCAATGGACTGCCCATTCAAAGTGATGAAGGTGTGGATGTACCCAATCACTGGCACTCTGCTCTCATTGATGCCGACAACTCTGATTCCAGCCCCACTACCATCAAGGGGACCAAGAACTTCCTTCAACTGCTCTTCATAGTAGGATACAGGAATTAAACTAGCCTCTGCTCCGGTGTCTAAAATACAGCCTGTGGGTACTCCTGCTATTCCTACTACAGACTTGGGACTTGTAGACACCAAGCTAGGTACTTTGTTGCTCCCACCAGCGTCTAAGCTCCTTATATTCCCTTGCATCTGGTCCTCTTGAGATGTTGTGTCTTGTATCCGTGGAGTGCTTGGCGATTGTCGAACCCCTACTTCCCTTGGACAATCCCTTCTCATATGCCCTGTCTGTTTACATCCGTAGCAGAGAGTAGGTGAATTACATTCTCGCTTTAGATGCCCTTTCTTGTTGCAGTTATAGCAGAATGATGTGGAACTCTGCCTAGGATTGTTGGTCATTCCTCTCATGGCTTGAACTACCTCTTTCAAAGTCTCCTTTAGCTCAGTGATCTCACTCTTCATGCTTTTGATAGTTTGGTCTTCAGCCGTCACTGATGCTCTCGCTGTCTCTACCTCACACTCTCTGATACTGGGCCTTGACGTCACTGTGTCGTCATCCTGGAACGTTTGGAGAACTTCCTTCCGCATGTCAATGAAGGGCTTGCCCTCAGCAGAAAACAGTATGCGACGGAGTTCCCTCTGGATTTGTTTGTCCCTCACTCCAGTGACAAATCGCTCCTTAAGGGTGTTGTCCCGCAACATGGTCAGGGCCGCTCTTTCATCTCCGCTTGCTGCCGACTCCATACGGTCGTAAAGGCGAATAAGCCCACTGCTGAAATCCGCTAAGGTCTCCCCCGACTTTTGCACCCTAGCATGTAACTCTGTGCTGAGTGGTTGTACCGTTTCTTTCAGGCCATAACGTGACTTCAATGCTTTTTTTAAAGCCTTACTATCCTCCCTGACTGAAGAGTCGTAACATCTTGCTTCATCTTTGGCTGAGTCTGTAAGATGGGTTAGCAGAACCTTCGCTTCTTCTCTGCTTCCTAGTTTGTAGTAACTGCAGTACTCATCAAATTCCTGCAGCCATTCGTTGATTGTCGGGTCTCCTTGTTTATGGGGAAATCCACTAAACCTACTTAACTTCACAGCTGGCAGACCTCTTGGGGAAGACAAGTTCTGAAAGGCCCCTGTAAGGGCTGCCACCATCTCAGCGAGGCCTGGAGGTTGAGCTGAAGCTCCTGCCGATGTAGTTGGGTCATCTTCAACACCACCTGGCATCTTGCGTCTTGTGTACGTCTGTCAAATTTTTTTAATGTTGACTACCCTTCAAAACAATTGGAACCTGCTGGCTTACAGTTGTGAAAAGAAATCTATTGACAGAACCTGCTGGCTTACAGTTGTGAAAAGAAATCTATTGACATTGATTTACAACAATATTTCAAGACAATAAATTTTAACTAAGCTTACTCTACAAAGCTTACATCCCTGATAAACCTATTTAATGGTTTATTCCCACATCGCCTGTAGTCTGGAGGTTTTCTAAGTCGTATCTTCCTTCAGCGAGTCTTCCCTCCGATGCTCGTCGCTGTAGCTCAAGTTCAATCCCACTTCTGACACCACTGTAGTATTTGGTAAGTCGAGAGAAGGGGGGGGGGGGGCGGTTGTCAGGAAGAATGTAATACCAGAACACAATGACACGACTCGAGGTTGTAGGATATGAGCGGGATTTTATTTCCCACTTGAGCTATCTGCATAAAGTGTGATACAAGAAGAAAAACCTCCAACTAGGACTGCTAAACAACTATTTGTTGCTACGACGACAAACAATGGAACCAGCTTCATCGACTCAAACGCTGGAATCTCCAACAAGCACAAGAACTATTTCTCAATCAGAAACGTGGTCAATCAGCGACACCTCGACAACCGTTGAACCTCTAGCTCCATCCACGAAAGGAACTCCTCGACAGAAACATGAAATATTCTGAATACTTTACTGCGAAACTCTGATTGCCAATCAGCTCTCCTCACTGAGTTGGTTGAACAATGCACTAAACTTTCTGTAGGCACATGCAAGAAAGTTCTTCCCAAACTGCCTAATCACTCTCTTAATATCCTTCCGCCTAAATCAACTATTTAGTCTTTCTGCAATCTAATATGTCTAAACAAAGATATGTTTAACAAACCATACTATCAATAACCTACACTTCCATAAACAATCCAGATTCAGTATAATTACAACTCTCTCAATTTGAACTATTTAGTATGTGAGTTCTGAATATGTGTAATGAGGCAAAGTACACAGGCCCCTCTCTGTCTAGTCTAAGGTGGCCTTAAAGATAACAAATCAAGTTTTTCTCACTATACCACAGTATTTTTCATATAAATTGAATACTGATTATATATTTCGATATTCGCTTTCTTAGAAAAATTATTTACCAAGAAAAATGAGATATAAAAAACAAATAAGCATAATAATCTCCTTTAATGAACAGGGAGTCATTTTTCAGGGGAGGGGGTAATTTTCCTCGGGGGTAAATGTCCTCGGGGGTGGTTGTCCTCGGGGGGGGGGGGGTATATTCCTGATACGTTTCTTTATCATGTCCCTCTGTTTCAATGTGTAAAAACTTAGCTCAATAATGGTCTGCTATAATTTATTTTCAACATATTTTGTTCCCCTAATAAATTAATTTACGATGTTGTTCTATGTTAACTATTGAATCGGTAATGCACATGCTTCCATCAAAATGAAAATATATAAATCAATTCGATACTGGGCGACGGATAATGATGGTGATGATGAGGAGGAGGAATGGGGTAATATAATGGCGATGATTATGATGATGATGATAGTGGAAGAAGAGGAGGGCGAGGAGAAGGAGGAGGGGTGAGGAGGAGGAGGAGGAGGAGGAGGAGGGGGGAGGAGGAGGAGGAGGAGGAGGAGGAGGAGGAGGAGGATGAGGATGAAGAGGATGAAGAGGAGGAGGAGAAGGGGGATATCGACGAAGATGATGATATTTACTAGGGGGAGGAGTTGACATGTGCTAGATGAATGGAGATCCAAATCCACTTCCACGGTGGTTAAATTACTGAGTTAATGAGTTCCACTAAGTTATTCCCTTTCTAAAACAAATTTATGATTCACCAAAAGTTGATTTCCATTCCTGTACATATTTTTAGAAAGTATGAACAAATGCGAGGTCTACTATTATACGAGTCTGTAGTCCTGGCGATTTTTTGTTCTCCTTCTTAATAATTATCAAGCAGCAATGAGCCCAACTAACATTATATTCAGGCAATGGGGTTCCCGGAAATGCTCTTCTTCGAACAACGAGGTCCCTAAATTTGTCCTTTTCATACGTTATCTATTGCATAGTGTGATGACGAAAATACATTTTATAATACCATATCTAAATTTACTTCGGTAACATTTTTATAAAATAGAATGTTTTTGTTGTTGTTGGTCCAAAGCTTCGATCAGGAGTAACAACATTAGAAACTGGGAAGTTTATGTTTGGACCAAAAGCATCAGACCGTGAGAAAAAGGTGTCCCTATACCCATATAAATAAGAGTAACTAGATCCAAATGACAAGAAGTTGAAGCAAAATTTAAAAAAATGAAATGTCAGAGGAGACGGAAAGAAAATTTAATGTACGGCGGTATAGCACAATTTTGAGTTGTAATAATATATATCAAGACATAAAGGGGGATATTTTGGTAGAATTTTGCTCTGATCTGCAATGTGTCCCGTGTGCAGATCAGCATGAAAAAAAATATTAATCAATTTTAGTTTACCTTCCCCAGTGATAGACTTTGGAAGAATTCTTTGCTTGTTTTTGCCGATAGAGGGAGATATTCATCTACCACGAACTCCTCTATTTTTATTTGTAACAGAGATGTACATATATATTTGAAATATTAGTGACATGGCTAAACATCGGCATGGATATAGCGACTTAACCATGATATCATAAATAGAGTAGGTTACATGTACTTTTGTTTATCTCCTCATGCACACATCGGAATCGTGATCAGTTCATTCCAGGGGCGGCGATCCCGGGGGGGGGGGGGGGACACGTCCCCCCCCCCTCGATTTTTGTAGGAGGGGATCGTCCCCCCGGAAAATTTGAAAAAGTGCAAACAAGTAATGTACAGCAAATACTGACTAAAGACTGCAACACACTATTAGGCTTTGGAGGGCCCAAGAGTGCAGCGTTTAGACAAATAAACATGCAATAATCTTCTGGATCGGGAGCTATGCTCCCTCGCATAATATCCTTCAAAATGGTCAAGTAAATATTGTAGAAAAGTAAAGTGTGAAAAAAAGTATATTGTTTCTTTTCATACTATAGTTTTCCTAAGGAATATAATTGTGTAATACAACAAAACTTCAAAACCTGTGAGGGGGTAGTTACTTTCGTCACCTTCACCCCTTTCGTTCACTATGCTCACTCACTAGGGCTTGGGGGCAGTTCCCCCCCCCCCCCCCGATAAAACTCAAACGTGGTTTATTTCTATTTCGATACCAGTGACTAATTTCCAAATGTTGCTGAAATGGCATGATTTTTTCTGAGCTTCCGGGGGTCTGCCCCCCTTCCCCCCACCAAAGGCCCTAAGACGGGCCCCTGGTTGCTCAACTGACCATAATAGGGACTTTTAGATTCGCACGAAAACAATGGGAATCGACGTCCTTTTAGTTGCCTTGAATGGACGTCACACGTATCAGTCCACGCAAATCTATAAGTCCCTATTTAAATGCCTAAAACACCTGAGTTTCCGGGGGCTCCGCCCCCTACAGCCCACCAAGGGCCCTAATACGACCCCTGGATGATCATATTTGATCTTAAGTTAATGCCTAAAACCGCTGAGCTTCTGGGGGCTTTGCCCCCTTGACCCCACTCCGATTAGTGACCTGCATGCAAGTGTCACAAATAAGGTATCAAAATATGCTCATCTGACCCTTATTAAATGCCTAAAAACTCTGATTTTCATGGGGGTCCGCCCCTTGACCCCCGCCGGGGCTTTGCCCCTGGACCCCACGCCAAGTTACGCGCTACTTGCTTTGCTCTATTTGATCGCAAATATTTTAGCCCCCCTCCCCTCCCACTTATTCTGATTTTTTTTTCTCCTCCCCCCCCCCCCCCAAAAGAAAAAAAAAAAAAAAAAAAACGTTTTTGCTCATTACGTCACTCCTCCCTCGTTCCTCGCGTTTCGTCTCCCCCCCCCCCCCCCCCGGTCATGAAAAGAAATCGTCGCCCCTGGTTCATTCTCACACTGATGAAAGGCACAATGCATCAGGCTAGGCTGATGCTGGGGGCGGGATGATATATACAAAGATATATCTATTATTCCAACTAATAATATCATTATTATTTGTATTAATCATCGTTATCAATTGCATTATGTTATAATTATTAATATTATTATTATCATTATCATTATTACTATTATCATATTTATTACAATTATTATTATTATTGTTATTAATGTTGTTATTATTATTATTGTTATTATTATTATTATTATTATTATCATCATTATTATTATTATTAGAAGTAGTAGTAGTATTCTTGGTTCCTTTTTTGCTTTGGGAAGAATGTAAATTCTTATAGTCTACAACAAATGCATCCAAAAAGAAAATGATTCCGATTAATTTTTAAAGATCCGTTTATAATTATTGAAAGTTATTTAGCATATACTTCGAATATTATGTTTTATAGGGAAATCAGTAAACCCAATCGACCCAAATCTTTTATTTAGTTTTGCCCTATCTAATTCTTGTCAATAACACCATCTGAAACGTAAAGAGTACGAGATTGACATCTTTCTCTTTTTGAGTGATTGAACAGAGTTCGCCTGCATGCCGTATCAATGGAAATTGGATGCGTCTATTTTGTTGATATTAAAGGGAAATAACTTTAACTTCATAAATATAATTTGTATAAATAAACATATCAAAGGTAAGGAAATACTAATTTGATACGATTGAGTGCAATAAATTATAAAAGATAACTTATTTATGAAAATACTACAAAACAATCTATTTTTTAAACTAGATAGTTAAATTTTCCAATCCAATACATTAATAACCCCCTAATAAATGGACTCTCCCTAACTCCAATGTTTGGGTGCGGTACTAGTATTAATATTATGCATATGTTTTGTACATCGTATCGTAGCTTCGCTGGCTGCGGTGATGATTTAGACCGCATCGGGAACAAGGGTCGAAAATTTTGATTTTTCGATACGATTTCATTTTAATAGTGAAGTAGATGTCACACCTGGATTTCTGAAATAATCGACAGTCTGTAATCAAGGTAAGATCAGTACTTTATTCGTAATTTTCTCATCTATATTGTTGCTTCCAAATGAAAGTGTTGTTTAAACGTCGATCCGAGCCTCGAGCAGCCGGGCAACTGCAGCGACGGCTTGAGTGTAGAGGCCAGTCTCTCTCCCGACACTGCACAGTCAGGCCGCAGCTCCCATTTCCCAAATATTTGGTGGTCTGTTTTCTCCTCTTAATTTGAGTGATATTCGATAATATAATTATTTACCTACTCGACTTTACGTATACCTAACACCCTGGTTGTTGACGTTGTTAACATGCTTTTTGCAATCAATTGAATTTTGATGATGCACGATGACAAGCAACAAGCTGACAAAAGTGAAAGTGTAAGTTGTATCCTTACTGAGATCTACCGGTAGTTGAACTTGTCCAGGCCAGGGGGCTTGGCGAATTGGCTGCGCTGGGGTACCGGTTTTGTTCAGGCCGGTTTCTTTTGTGCTTCTAAGTTCTATGATTTGTGACGTTTCAGTTTTTAAAACAGAACCATTTCTTTTACGATTCTGACTATATGACTTCCTCATAATTGTTTTCATTACAAAAGAGAATGTAAGATGAGTAAAAAAATGAACTCCAGTCCAGAACAAACAAGATCTCTTTTAAAAGGGGGGAATGCAGATTGGGATTATATGAAAATGGAATTATTTTTGTAATACTTTGAAGTTTGAGTAGAAAACTATGAGTGAATGAATTCAAGATTAAGACAAATTTTGACTTCACCCATATTCACCTATCTTCTTGATGGCCTCCTTGGAAGATGATGGTCTTATAAATTATGCACTCTCACTTTCAATTTAACTGCCCCTGAATGTCTACATCGGTATCTTAAACTTCTTGTGTTGTGGTTTGCGGTATTGCTGCTGATCAGGAAACACCATCAGCTAATTATGTGAATTTGTTATACTTCTTTGAGAGGAAGGCATCATCAAAATAGAATTGAAAAGTTATATTACAAAAAAAAGGTACCCGACTTGGTGATGATAATAAAAAAATAGCGTAACTTAATTCAATATTCAAAAGACATAACTTTAGTTCTTAAGTGGCTACATCGACTCCTACATTCAACAGAAGCATTGATGAAATAGAACATGCATTTATGCAAATTTAAACTATGTTGTTCAGTTATCTTTAATTTGTGAAGATCTCTCCCTTCATAAGTTGGCATAGCATTTATGTATAATATTAGAAAGTGAAGCTGACTGGATGTTGTAGAGGCGAAAATGTTGCAGACAAGAACGAAATGCGTACTAGTTTTGTTCTTGCATTAGTTACCCTAGGGAGTGTTTCACAAAAACTAAAATTGACTTTAAGTTGGACTTATTTATGGCAGGCCCTTCATGCCACTGTTTGCTCTCACCGTTTACTGGCAGTGGTCTCTCAAGGGACAAATTTTGGCCACAAATCTACAGAATTTATGTTTTTAGATAATTCATAATCAAAGATCATAATGGTGAGAGCAACCAGTGGCATGAATGGCCTGCCATAGTTAAGTCCAACTTAAAGTCGATCTTAGTCTTTGCGAAACACTCCCCAGGCCTGTACATACATGTATGTGCATTGGTATATTATAGTGTGTACATAATTATATTACCAGTTAGTGTACATTACAGTATGTATTATCCAATCTGTGCTGAAATGAACAGATGTTTTCCTTACATACACTTTCCTGGTAGTCTATGAAATAATGCATGCATCTATTCTCAAGGTTGACTCTCAAATAATCTATACAGTGTCTCGTCGTTCGTCACAAAGCACTGCGTATCAATACACCTTGTACATGTAAATGGTAATTTAAGTTACTGTTACATGTAAGTATACGTGCGACATTCCTTTAGAGCTTGAAATAGCAAAATGTTGTCTGAGATTAGTTGCATAAATGTAACAGTGGTCTACATACATGTTCATGTATAGAGTTGATTTGTTTATGAAAATAAATAAGAAAATGTTATACTGTACATGTGTTCATTTCATTAAAAAAACCATTATAGGCCTAATTGAGTTTAGTTACATGTACATGTACAGTGTAGGTGTGTTCTTGACTTGATGATTGTAATTATTCAAACTTAACGGGTAGTTACACATTTATAAGCTAAACCGTTTGTGTTTCTTTTTCAATTTCATTTCTCTAAAGTTTTAATGTAAACAATTCTTATATTGGGCATGACAGTGATGTTTGTACTTGAGCAGCACTTAACCACAGATGCACAGAGTGTACCTAGAGTCAGATTTTCAGGTCTTCTATAAGTTCTATTTCCATATATAGGATTTGCTGACTGGCTTCAGTTTGGTTTTCAAAACCAGGACATATCTGATCCCTGGGATTGGGGAGGAAGGAAATTAGAAAATCGCTTGAAATTTCTGCAAAAATAAATGACGAAGCTATGTGCGACAAGTGGAGATTGGCATTCTTTATCGCATTTGCGTGAAATAATCTTGCACAAATTTAGCGGAGGATTCAGAGGGTAGATCCTGTGTAGATTAGGCTTAATGACTGATGGTATTAGGCAGTTGGGAAGGAAGAGACAGTGTGGTTTTAGAAGTCTGCTCTAGTCACAGAAAGGCCTGTCCTCATCAGCCCGAAGTTGCAATTAGCGGGATATTTGGTCGAGATAATCATCCCAAGAAATCTTAAACTAGTTTGCAAAAATATCACGCTATTTGTCATAATATCCCGCGATTTGTCTGGTGCATCTTGACCAGCCTGAAGACTCCCACTATGCAATGCTGAGCAATATATCTCGAGCTAATTTCTCCAGCTCGAGTTTTAAGTTTCGAGCTGATGAAACGATTTGTAACTTCTGGACTATTTCCCAAATCAGAAATAGCGGGCAATTTGGCAATCTCGAGCTGATGAAGACAGGCCTATTGTTACTTGATCTACATGTACATTTTTAGAGAGCCTTTCAGGTCCATGGCGGCATGCATTCATATCCCACCGCTGCCATCCGTTTCAAAGGAAATGAACCAAATCCACCAAACCAGTGATTTCCCAGTGGTCAAACTGTGTCCTTTTTAATGGCCACTTAGCACAGAGTGACCGCCTGGCCAGTACTACATGTTCATGTACATGTAGGTGGTGTGAAAAATCCCAAGATATTATTGCTATTTTTGTTGTTGCTCTATTGAAATTCATATTTAGCTGCCATCAGCCATCTGTTTTTTCAGGTTACTATGTTGTATGTTTACCCAAGGAGGAGCTAAAGGCCTTGTCCTTGACTTTGTATAGACTGGATATACCGGTATTTGTTAACCACACGGTACAATGTATATTTTCATACGTATAGATTATACAGTGGAAGGAGGAGGCTATACCAATACTTTTTAGCAAGGCTCATACACATGTAGCAGCTTTTACGTAGCTTTTTGTTCTTCTTTCTCTTGCTTTTTCTTTTTGATGAAGTATACTATATATATTTGAGAAAACATTTCTGAAAAAGTATTGTAGTCTATGGAGTTTATAATAAATAAATAAATAAATAATATGGTTATTTATATAGCGCCGGTATCCGCCAGGTTCTGACGCTCATGGCGCTTTACACATATTACCCTGGTCGTAGCCGAGCTGCCAAAGTAACTAGCGCTCAAGCATATCAGGTACCCATTTACACCTGGGTGGAGAGTGGCAACTGGCAAACATAGATTAACGTCTTGCCAAAGGACATTAGTGCTGCGGCGGGACTTGAACCCCGTACCTTGTGATCTGCAGTCGGGATCCCTGCCCCCTGATAGCTGACTGAAGCCTTTTAATAGTTAAAGCAGGAAAGGGGATTGAACCGAATATATCCAGTGTATTTAAAGATCTACGGTAGCTTTATTTCAGCTTTGTGTATTGGGGCAAGGAGAGAATTTGTGAGGGATTTTATAGTTGACTGCTTTGTAAGTATAGTTGACTGTTTTGTACCAGGTTTTTGTCTCGCCTGCGTAGCAAAAAGCGAGACATAGGCGCCGCTTTTCCGGTGACGGCGGCGACGGCGGCGACGGCAGCGGCGGCGACGGCGTCAACATCAAAAACTTAACCTAAGGTTAAGTTTTTGAATTTTTGATATAATTTTTAAAGTATAGGTTCTTAGTCAATGAAACTTGGATTATAAGGTAATCAAGTATCCCCAATCATGTGAGTAGAATTTCAGATCACAAAGTCAAGTTCAAAGGTCATTTCAGGTCAACAGACTTGGACTATGTTGTAGCATCATCATCGAAAACTTAACCTAAGGTTAAGTTTTTGAATTTTTGATATAATTTTTAAAGTATAAGTTCTGAGTCAATGAAACTTGGACTATAGGGTAATCAAGTATCCCCAATCATGTGAGTAGAATTTCAGATCACAAAGTCAAGGTCAAAGGTCATTTCAGGTCAACAGACTTGGATGTATGTTGTGGCATCATCATCAAGATTTTCAAAATGCTTCGTTATTTTTCAACCGATTTTGATTCTGATTGTTTCATATGATAGGGCTAGGAAGGGGATTTAAAACTTGTACACAGAATCGTGAAATTCATTATCTATGCTAATTTATGCAAATTTATTTGAAATCACAAAAAATGCTTCTTCTCCTTCATTTCTCGACCGATTTTGATTTGGTTTGCTTTATCTGGTAGAGCTAACTTTGGTACACTAAACTTCTACACCGAATTTTGAAATTGTTCTCCATTAATTAATAATAGTAATTTATGCAAATTTTTTCCAAAAATAACAAAAATTGCTTCTTCTCCCTCATTTCTTGACCGATTTTGATTTGGTTTGCCTTATCTGGTAGAGCTAAATTTGGAACACTAAACTTCTACACAGAATTTTGAGATTTTACTCCCATTGATTAATTATGATAATAATGCAAATTTATTCCAAAAATAATTTAAAAATCACAAAAAATGCTTCTTCTCCTTCATATTTCGACCGATTTTGATTTGGTTTGCTTTATATCGTAGAGCTAACTTTGGTACACTAAAGGTCTACACAGAATTTTGAAATTGTTCTCCATTAATTAATTATGGTAATTTATGCAAATTTATTCCAAAAATAACAAAAATTGCTTCTTCTCCCTCATTTCTTGACCGATTTTGATTTGGTTTGCCTTATCTGGTAGAGCTAAATTTGGAACACTAAACTTCTACACAGAATTTTGAGATTTTGCTCCATTGATTATTTATGGTACTTTATGCAAATGAAATGAAATTATGTCCCTTCCAGGGCATCACATTTTTATTTTTTGACCAGTTCAAAAATGTACCACGATATTTGTTGTTGCGAGATGCGGATGAGCACTACAATGTACGTCATTGACGTTCTGGTTTATCATATTGAATTGCGTTATGCAGGCGAGACCGCCGAGAGCGTTTCCCTTGTTTTGTAATCTCTTTGGATGTACATGTAGGTCATTAATTCTCTTGATAATATCAGGCAGTATGCATAGAAATGGGATACAAAATCAAGCTACCGTATTTCATTGCAAATATATGTTTTGGCATCCAGTAATAGAGATTCAGTGATAAACATCTAGATACAGGGGATCTGCAGTATAGCATATGAAAGTAGAGTATACTTGAGACCTGAGTGGTTGAATAAATACTATGTCAAGAATCCATTTGATTTTGATCTGGGGCCCATCAATCAATTCAACCTGTAAGTCTTATTGGTAACTGAGGATGTGATGAATTTTTTGCCTGGAAATTTACCATACACATTTTTTTGTGCAGGGCACACGCACTTTCGCAAAATTTCTCGACTAGACAAAATTCATTAAAGTTTCATGCTGCAGTCTGCAGAAGAACGGTATAACAACTGACACGGCACAAACGTTTTTGCAATTTCACAAAAGTTTCCTCTTGCGAAAATGGCTGTCATGAACAATAACCCTCAATTGAAAATGTTTCATGTCGTGACTTTTTTAATCGCTGCTCCCTTCATCATACATGTACGTCTACCATGGCACATTATGAATATTGGAAACGATGGCACTGGCTCTAGTGGCATATTGCCTGTTCAGCGCCATGAGGACGTTAGCTCTTTGCAGTGAGATGTCATATCTCTGTGTTAACGTATACAAGTTAATGCCCTTCTGGCTCCTAACAGACGATATCTCATAGCTCTCTTGGGACTCCTAATGTTCGTCTTTGTTTGATCAAATCACCCTATTACTGTACATGCAATGTCTCTGGATAGGAAACTGAAATGGGAGTCTGGGAAACGTGGACCATTTCCGAAAGTGAAACTTGGTCCAGGCTTTCTTCAAGAACGGATTATCAAATATCAAAGGTTAGAGCCTCCTAAACAGGATGTTCCTCTAGGGATACGAAGATGCTGACTTTTTGGGTTGGTTGACATTTCACAGGGGTATTTATAGATTCATCAGTTTCCCTAAATTTATTTTGATGATGAAGATACAAGTTGCAATTTACAGACGTTACATCGTACTCTGAGGCTACGTCAACAGTGTGCCAAGTCCATTTATAATTCTGGGCGCCCTGGGATAAAAAACTGATTTATTTAGAATGATATTTAAGACATGGGTTTAGAAGTCTAGTAATACAGTGGCCATGTAGTGACCTCTCCAAATCAGTACATATACTTGGACAAAATGAATCGGGTTTTTCTATCTCTAAGTGTTCATTTTGATTTTCTTTAAGACACTGTACCATACAATTCTAGCAAAGTTTTTGTTGTTTTGACTTATGCTTGTACTTATGATGAATATTGAGAAATATACTCTGTGTGTTAAAATTTTCTTTGCTATTTAGGTGATCCAGACATTGAGGTCACACAACTGTTGAGTTTTCTTTCTATTTTAGGATAGAAAATGTTGCTAATATTTACATGTACATGTGATATGCACTCTTTGCAGCTTTGCTAAAGCCCTGCAACTTCATCCAAGGGTGTTTCTTTAATTTGTCACTTCCTCAATTGTAACGACAGGGAAAATAATGTGAAATTAGATTAACAGATTTCTGAGCTGTTACTAACAACTAACAATAAGTTTTGGTGTTGCTATAGGATGAATTGGCCCACTTCAATCCAGAGTATTTTTAGGACCGGCTTGTCGTATTTTATTGGAAACTTCCCCAAAGTTTGGGGTCGCGACAGGTTTTGTCGAACAGACCAATCACGTCATTGTGAAGGACGCTTGCTAATTTGACGCAATTTTGAGAGGAGAAACAGGAAGGGGGAGTTTGACGTCATGCCCGAGGTCTCGTGAGGTCGCGCGAGGTGACTGTAATCGGATGGTGTGTGGCATGAGGAAATTCAGAAGGCAAATGGGTTCTGAGATTAGGGACGGTCCTACTATCAGCCTGTTTGGGTAATAAAGTCGTACATGGTATGAAGATCGGTTGAATTTCATTTTGTGTAATTGGTAAAATTGGGAACTGCAGAAATATTGGGTTCAGCATGTGTGAGATGTGTGAAAAGTTACGCCGTCCCTGCAGTCATGATAAGCAATATCAAGCTTATCTTGGTTTGCAGACACTTACTTCAAGAGAGTAAAGTTTTAGGAAAGGTTTTGAGCATACAGTATGTACGGTAACTTTAATTACAGGCAGCTCTAGTTTCTATTATATCTAGCAACGCACACTGTATGGTGCATGTACCATGACGGTTGCTCTCTTAATTGAGCAATGTCTCACTAAACTCTCATTAGAACAAAATCATATTCAAATACTTTTGAACTTAAAGCATAAGTTACATTAGGCCTGTTTTCATTAGCTCGATTTTGCAATTAGCGGGATATTTGGTCTAGAAACTATCCAGGGAAATCATGGTCTTGTTTCTAAAATATACAGCTAGTTGGGAAATAGCGGGCTAATTTTCTCCCGTCCGAGGTAGTTTGTGATGAGCGTATCCGTCAGGTGAAGACACAATTTGGAGCTTCGGGATAATGTCCCAAGACTGAAAAAAGCAGGTTGTTTGGCAAACTCAAGATGATGGAGACAGGCATATTGGGACGTTGGTTGGCGAACATGTTTATTTACCATTTCTGAATTACATGTACGTGTACTTCACCAGGGAGGTGACCTAAAACGCCGGTCAGACTCGCAGGAGAGACTTCCCTGTTGGATTTTGTGAGCCTTTGTTTATTTTTCTTTATTATATTGACTAGAGCCGATACATCACTATTGTCTAGGGCATGTTTGGTTAAGGTATTGTATTTGTATTGTCATCCTCGCTTGAATCTCCACACAAATAATTAGAAATTAGATAAATAATCACCTCCCAGTTCTACATTTGACATGTAATGTTACTGCTTTTTGTATCAGTTTATCTCAAAATTAATAATAACTTTTCAAGCAGTGCTTCTGTTGAACACTCTTGATAAGCAGTAAGCTTTTCCATGTAACATAGCCTAGGCCTTACTACCTTTACAAATATTTAGGCAATGGTACACATAACATATTTTCATTTTTTTAATACTATAAATCTGATAATACATGTAGGGCCTACATTTATGTGCAGATGTGCATGACAGATAGGAAGAAAGGATTTTGACATAATTATTTATTACATACAGTGTATGTACATGTGTATATTTTGTTTGACTCACAAGGGATTTCTTACAAATTGTAAGACTTTAACTAGGACCCCTGTTACACATGCGTCGGCTTTTAAAGCGGGCTCACACCTGCAATTTGAAGCCGCCTCGAGATCATCAAACCCCTGTTACACATGATCTCGGGCCCGCAATTTTGCGTCTACACATAGGCCGGCCTCACGTCGCCTTTTCACGAGCTGATGTTGGGGCAGACTCCAGAAAGACAGAAAGAGAAAGTGATAGAATGATAAAAACAAAAAATAACATAAGGAAAGACAGAAAAAGAGAGTGATAGAATGATAAAAACAAAGAATAACATAAGAGAAGATGAAAAGAAGGAAGAAACAAAGAATAACATAAGGAAAGACAGAAAGAGAAAGTGTGATAAAAACAAAGAATAACATAAGAGAAGATGAAAGAAGGAAGAAACAAAGAATAACATAAGGAAAGACAGAAAGAGAAGGTTATAGAAGGAAGAAAGAATAACATAAGGAAAGACTGAAAGAAAAGGTTATAGAAGGAAGAAACAAAGAATAACATAAGGAAAGACAGAAAGAGAAAAGGATAGAATGATAAAAACAAAGAATAACATAAGGAAAGACAGAAAGAGAAAAGGAAAGAATGATAAAAACATTTCACATAAGGAAAGACAGAAAGAGAAAGTGATAGAATGATAAAAACAAAGAATAACATAAGGAAAGAAAGAAAGAGGGAGTGATAGAATGATAAAAACAAAGAATAACATAAAGAGAGAGTGATAGAATGATAAAAACAAAGAATAACATAAGAGAAGGTGGCAAGCGCGCCCAATGTATTATGTTGATAATGATGACAGGTTACGTCACTTCCGCTTATAAGCCGGCCCCGAGTCCACTTTGGTGTTACACATACCGATTGCGGGACTGAGGCCGGCCTCAAACCACATCCAGAGGTGGACTGAGTCCACCTGGCCTCAGTCCGGCTTTTCGAAAAAAGTTGGTGTTACACATACGTCGAGCCGACTCCGGGGCCGGCCTCAGTCCACTTTCAGACGTATGTGTACAGTAACAGGGGTCTAGGAAGTATATTCTTGAAAAGAAGAGGTGTTCATAAATGAGTTTGCATAGATCGGTTGCTATTACAGTTTTGATAATGTTTTATTTGAATGACTGTTGATTGCTTTATTCCAAATTTTATCAGATGACTAGCAGGCACACCCCTGGTTTTTAAGTACTGGTACTGTATTATCTGGGAGTTTCTGTTAGGTGTGATAAAGTGCATTGTCCAAAGTTCAACGGGCACGTTTTTAAACAAAGGCAATCGTCTTGGGTGTGGAAAATATTCATGCAAATATGAAACAAATATTGATGTAATTATATTGTCTGGTCAGTACCAGAAAAGCTTTAGCGCATGCCTGCAGCCGGGTTTTCCTACATATCATTAAATTGATCAAGCTGGCATAGAGGTTTGTCTAAAAACTCTAAATTGATTGAAAATATTATTAAAACCTTCTACTAATATGAAACTCCTATTGAATTATTCATACTTCTATCATATAACATCCTATTAAGCTAATTGCACTTGTGCATTGTATCCCAGCTATCTCCCAAACGATATGAGAGGATTTGTGTACTTCCCTGGTGGGGAGGAAGTAATTACTTTGTCAAATTTGATTAAAATGACAAGTTCGCCTTTTCAGGGAAAAAATTAATATTTATTTTTCGGGGGCTACTTTTCAAGCTTGCCTGCATGAAATTAACACTCTAAAATTTGTTTTGCATTGAACTCTATGCAAATTTACAGGGGCTCTTTTCTGATTTTCGGGGGCTCTTTTGGGCATTTCGGGGGCTATTTCGCCCTGAGCCCCCGTGTATTTTTTTCACTGCGCCTTTTAGTGTTTATGCATCACACGGCAGTACTATAATGAAAGGGTATGAAAAAGTATGCTTGTTTTGTAGTACGACATGATATATGTTATTCACGTTCAAAATTTGTGGGTCATAAAAGGTCCTGATCCAGTGGAAGTGACTTGGATTTATTCTTGATTTTGAGACCTCCCTTTATCATTATTTCCCTGTCCCCTCGACAACAACAACAATGCCAACAAAATTGTGCCAAAGTATGGTACCTGAGTTTAGGAGAAATTGACCAGGTGTGTTGACAAATGAGACATTACCAAATACCAGCCAGTATGATTTTTTTCTTTTTCTTTTCCATTAGGATTTAAAGTCTTCTGGATCTCGGCAGACCATATATATAATCTGAAAATTAATGAACAAGCAATCATTGCATTATTAGTTTGGAAAATAACTAGCCCATGGCCACAAAAAGAGTAGTGCTTTTATATGATCTGGTTCCCCAATTTTACTACTTGTAGACTTTTCTCAATTCTATTCACCTTTCTGCCCCATCTGATCGTGGCTCAGGGGCTATCAATCACAATCTAAATAGTTAATTCAGCACCCTGTAAAACCACAAAGAATAAATCTTTTGATATTACCGAGGGGACCCTTTTTAGGTAAAAAATAAAAACCAAGCATTTTGTGGTTTGAGAGCAAGTCATTGGTTACATAGTGTTTTAAATCTTGATCAGTATATTGGATCAGGATCTGTTCTAGGAAAGGTAGGGCTAAATTTTTCTGATCTGATCTTGTAGACCCCATGCCTATCTCTATTAAAGACATCATGCAAGCACTTGAATATCTTTTGGTTTGGTTAGTTTGTACTTTGCAGAGCAGATCTGCTATAAAATCATGTGAGGTACATGTAAGTTAATACAAAACAATAGAAATACATGAATTTTAAATTTTCTGAGAGCATTTATTTCATTACTGAATTACAAAAACATGTACATACATTTGTAAATTGGGACTAATCAATTTTTCATATAATAAAATCACAAAAGAAGATATGTGCAATTCTTGGTAAGGGTATGAATAATTTAATTGTTATCTGTATACATATACATGTATGTATAAAGGTAAAGTTATTCTCAACCTCCTGTAATACAATACATACTGAACATAAATACAACATTAATTTTAAAGTATGTATCTCGTGTTGGTGATTATTTGGTGCCGCTCTGAATAATGTGCTTGCCTACTGCACGTTCAGGAGATGAATAGTTTAGTCTATATGGAGTGATGGATTCTCATGGACTTTCAGAGTGAGAGGAAAGCTGATTGGTAATTTGCATGAGGTGTGCCAAAATGGTATTGAGCAGCTTTGTCTTTAATATCAGGGTAGCAATATTATCAGAAACTGACTGATCTTTTTCCTTCGGTTTAAAAGCTCATAGATGCTTTATGCTTGCAGTTAACAAGTAAATTATTCATACCCGTACCAAGTTTTGTAATTTGTTTAGGTATATGTGAAAAATTTGATTTGTCCTGATTTATGTTTCTTTAGAATGTGGCATATAAAAGCGTACAGGTGGATATAAAAAGTATTCAAAGAGGGCCCTAATTCAACCAGTCCACCTGTCATTCTTAAGTTACAAAAATCGCCAAATATATAAAATTTACAATCCTGTAGGATGTATTTGAAGGAAATATGCCAGTGAGAGGAAAAGCACAATTGAAAATATATGTTTGAGAGAAAGACATTATACTTTCATGTTTAAGTATTTCAATAGAATCATGAATGTTTAGATTTAGGTCTTAAGATTATCTTAGATGGTGATTTGGAATTTCTTTTCACAAATTGAATTCAAGGGTATTTCCCATTTTACATAGCATTTATAAGCATGGCAAGAAGTCATATTGTGCAAAATATGTGCAAAACTCACAGCGCCCAGCAATCTAGACATGCCATGATTAATGCATGCTTTTGTTGATCGTTACCATCTTCTTCGGATCGTGCCGACCATTAGCAAAACTGTCGTTTCGTTTTATTAATCTTTCACGGCATCCTTGAGATTCCGCTTGGTTTGATTGTGTGGTGTAACCTAGCAACATGCTTTGTGCTATTCAGGTGACATTGAAATTGAAATGGGCATGAACGAGGCAATTAATTTATTTTAATCAGAATGTTAGAACAAATAAGATTATCATCAAGTGGGTATAGAGGTGGAGTAATGTGCAATATTAGTGTGTACCTGGACAAAGTTTAGTTGCTCCAAATTTTGACATTTGTTCATGTCAACCGAAAGATGTGCCTTCTATGGGAATTACGACTTGAGATGTGTACCGTATACGTGTACATGTACCTGTTGATTTAAACATAGCTGACTTATTTATTTCAGGAGTGGACATTGATACTCTAAATTTGACTTTGAAATCATATAAATAATGGGGATTTTTGCAATATGAATTCATGAAAATCTGCATTTCACATGTATGTACATGTAATATGAAAAAGAGAAGAAAAAAAAGTCCAGAAGAAAATGGAGGATAAAACATTGTACATGTACATGTATATGAGAAGGGGAAAAAAAGGGGAAGGTGTCAAATACATTTAATTCACAAGACAACAATTAGTACAAGCCATACACGTTTGTTCACAACTTCACACAATGTATTGATTTGATATAACCCAGATTTGGTTATGTAGAAGTTGTTTGCATGTATTTAGCACTTAGTTATTCATCAAAGGGATACTTCCGTTGGCAATAATTAGCATAAAACAGAATCGAGTTGCTGGTACAACGGGCTTGCCAGCCTTCCTCGTTGGAAAGATCGAACGCTGATGCAAAAAATACAATACAATATTGATAAAAACGCTAGCATGAAGGCAGGTCACGTACAGTGGGTACATATTGTATGAAGATGTCCTTGTTTTATAGTGACGTTGTGTGTTCATCACTAGACATACCCCCGTTCCATTGTCTCTCTAATTGGAAACTCAAATTGTATGCGATGCGATTGACGAACCATCGTGAAATTCACCAGCTGATAAAACTGAAGCGCTCTTTTCGTGAAGTGGGACCGTGCACGCATTCCCATATTGCTTTATGAGCTGGCCATTGTTGGAAGAGCCTTGGTGAGCGGCTGACAGGGTTCATTTTGAAATGGCGCCTCACTAGTGCCAGATCTCATACGGTGGGTTTAATCAAGCGTGTGAAAATCAGCTATGCCGGTCGTTCCCCTTGAATGGTCGTGATGTGCAGTCGTTGGTGTATGTTTGGAGTAGCAATGAGATCAAGCTGTCTTGATTATGTTGGACTTGGAGGTGAAGATCTCTGCCTGCTGAGATACTTGTTGTCACTTTGCATCAGGTATCTTAATCTGTTCCAGACTCCTTTCATTTTAGGCCTGTCTTCATCAGCTTGAGTTTGCCAAATAACCAGCTATTTTCAGACTCTGGATATATATTATCCCGAAGCTCGAAATTGCCTCTCCACGAGACCAATACACTCATCACAAACTAGCTCGGATGGGCGCAAATTAGCCCGCTATTTACCAAGTAGCGGGATATTTTGGAAACAAGATCAATATTTCTTGGGATATTTTTTCAACCAAATATCCTGCTAATTACAACTGCGGGCTGATGAAGACGCAAATTAACTGGTTAAAATATCAGGTTATTTTGCAAAGTCTGATGAGGACAGGTCTTTTGATCTCTCAACCAAGCTGTGTCTTTAAACCTGTTGGTTTGCCTTAATAATGTACATGTAGAACCACCTTGTTGCGATACTCTAACCCTTCTCCTTTGACGAAAGAAAGCCTGCAGCAATAGAAATATAGTAACATGTATATTAACATTTTATTCTTACTTTTTAAACAAAGGTTGTTCTTGACAACCTGGAAGCTTTCCCAATGCTTCTCCAACATAGCAACAAGTAATGTATGCAGAGTGGATTCCAAATATTGAAGTTCATTAAATTCACACACGTTTAATGGAAAAACTCATCACTAGATCTCCAGGAAAGATCAAGGTGAAATTACTCACATTGGATTTAGATGAAGATATGGAATGAATTGAATCACTTCAGCCATTAGAAAATAACATATTATTGAGATTCTTATAAAAAGGGGTGTGACATTTGAGTATTATCTAAGTATCAAACCTCAACAACTATTTCCAATTTCCTGTATTTGCGGATCAAGCGAAACAGAGCAAATATTTCATTTGGATTCCAGTAGTCAAAATAAACACATTCAGGACGTCACAAAAGTATTTCCCTACCCACTATTCAACAAATAAAGGTCATGAACCTATAATTACTTGCGTGGATGTATCGCCTCATCAGGTCCATTCAAGTTGTAATAATAGTTACCAATTTGATAAACTCCCACACAAGTTAAAGTGTAACCCACGCAGGGTTCGATCTTGACAGATTTTTTTTGCCCAACAGTGGGTCCTGTTGGTAGTATTTTCTTGTAAATTAAAGAATTAAAAAAGTATATAAAAACGGACAGAATCTGGACTAAGGTACCAGTCGAACAATGTACATGTACGTGTGTAAACCTACAAGGAGAGAGTTAACACACACACTTCTTATCGTATCAGTGTACTGTACACAGAGGTTAAATGATAGAAAGAGATAACGTGTCACATCTCAAATTAAGCCTACACGAACAAATATGTACACAGCTCTGTGTAAATATAGGTCTAAATAATAAAAAAACATCACCTCATCAAATAAGCCTCTGCTTTAACCTTATCAAATCCTGCCATTATTAGATTCTTAAATGAGGCACCTGCCTGGAAAGTAATACAAAATATCTGGTAAAATGGCAGAAAATTGAAATAGTATATGCCCAACCTTCCATGCACAGATTCAATAAGGAATTTCCATGCCAACTGGTAAGCAAACAAAACTTTGGGAAAGGTCATTGAGGGATGGTTTGCTCACAAATAAGATTTTGCGGTTCACTATTTTTTCAAACCAAACTCCTACTTGTTTGTCAAGGACGGATGGAGGTGGATTGTCCCACACAAATGTTGTTGCTTTTTTTGCTTATTTAATATGTTTTTAGTGATTTTGATAAGTATAAGATTTTTACACAAAACAGATATAACACAGTAATGACATTTATAAAGGATAATGTATAAGAAATTTACAACAAAACAGAATACAAACAAACCAGAAAAAAAAACACCCCAAAAGAGAAAACAAGAATTGAAAAAAGGAATTGTCAGCAGACCACTGTTCTGTTTGAAGGTTCCACATTTGAGCTTACAGTTGTATGAAATGATGTATCTACATGTAATTTATATCACTGAACTGATCTTGAAAAGACCATATTTCATTTGTGTAGTATTTGCAGTGCAACTAGTTGTATTAGCATTCTTTCATGCTATTTGTCACGTTTGACCCGTTTTGCATGCCTAATATGTGGGGCGTTCATAAAAGCATCTGACGATTGTGACCTCGGGCACCATTTTAATAGGGTATTTTGATTTTGCATCCAGACATAATACTGACACATTTGTGTCAATATTTTATAAATAGTCAACATAATTTAAACTGATTTACATGTACTGTAATACACGAGTAGTAATTGATTCAAGAGTTTGTACATGTATGTAACTCCTCAATCAGAGAGAGAGACAGTCATACATGTACATGTACATGTGGCTAAAGGAGTATTATTGAACACTTCCATGCTTCTCCTGTTATGAATCACGCATCTACAATTTAAAGGTAAAGACCAGTTCTGGTCATGAGATTGCATTGTGAAAGAAACGTTGTGGAATCGATCAGAAAAGGTTGATCATCTAGCATATAAGTATTGGTGTGTACTGCAAGGTTCTGGAATCATCAAAATGATAAGAAATTTGGTCCAGTCTTCGTAAAGTTACAAGCACTGTACACAGAAAGATGTATATGGGACTATACGCACACGTATCTCTCACAGACCATGTAGATAAACTAATTTACCAAATATATCAATTAGTAGGCGGTTTCCCGGCAAATTTTTTATCATCATGTATTAGTCAAAACATATTCTTTCACATGATTGGTAATAAGAGCTTCCATTTCATTTTTTGAAATTGGGCGTTTCCAAGACTGGTCTTTACCTTTAAGGAAGATATTGTGTGGGAGGATTGTTTGTTGGCAGTGTGAACCGCCTCTCTGGAGGGCTATAAATCATATTTACAATGTATCTGTTATTTATTTCCTAACGCTTTTAATTAGTTTGATTAGATCGTGGGTGGCACATCTCAGCATTTCTGAAGTAATTTTGTAGTTTGTGTCCATAAAAGATATTTATGCCTACTTCAAAGGTGTAAAAAATCTGAAATCAGACTCTTTCAAAATAATACAAATTAAGAATAAACCTTATATTAGTGGTATACACACATTTTCAAAGTCATATACATGTAGGGCCCAAGAGTTGCAATTGATCCAAACCAATGGCAAGTCCGCCAATCAATTGCAAGTTTGCAGTCTGATCTCTTATGTACATAGTTGCGATTGATATCAATCGCAAATAAGTTGCGATTAATATCAGCTCTTTATAAGACGGGGCCCTAGTTTATACATGTACAGCTTATGAATTCTCACCAAACAAAATATATGCTCTGTGATCTGCCAAATGATTTAAGTAGAAAATGGCCGAGGAATAGGCAAAGAAAATTCAGAAAAAGAACTGCATGTACAGTGTACATACTGTACATGAAGCCCTGCTCAGTTACAAATATGATTATCATATTCATATGATCCAACATTCATAGAGCTGGATGCTGATTCTTTATGTAGAATAACCGAAAAACGGCGATCACGATCACTGATCGTAAACTCACAAAAAGGTGCGTTTATGATCGGTGCGTTTATGATCGGTGATGCTGCAAAATCTGCGATTCTGGGAAGCAAAAACGCACAATCATTTGTAAACGCATTTAAATGGGGTCAACGCAATGACTTCTAGTGGGTCTACGTAGCATGCACAGTGCAGGTTTGCGAATCCAGCTGCAAGGCCACCCAGCGAGATTTGTCTCCAGGAGCCAGAGAAGTGAGCATAAACCGTGGAACTGCGATTACGATGAGCGTTTCAGATCGCTCATTCTACCTTCTACCTTCAAAATCAAGCATAAACGCACCCTTAGTTGGTACAAAAGTATCTAAAGTGAATGAAAAATTGGCTTGAAGCCCGTCATTGACATTGACACAATGAGCGGTGAACCAATGTCAAGTGCCTCCCTCCATGCACAGACCAAATGGATCTGATTTCCAGGGCAGCGGAATATAATTGGGCTCTTACTCCAGCCTGCCTTTACAATTCATCCACTGAATTTCAATAACTTCTCGTTTGAAAGGATTTTTTTATTAGAAATGGAGAATGGATGTGCAGAGGTGGGGATGTGCATGGGGAGAGTGCATGCTGAGTTGGAAAAGATTCATCACATATTTCTCTCCAATTCTTGAAATTGCCTGTGTGCTTGTATCATCCATGTAGCATTAATCTAAAAATGGACTGATGACTCAGTTGCATAGATGTGGATCTATAGACTCAATATAGATATATGCTTTTATGGGTTAGGATCTCATTTCAGTACTCAAAAACATGATTTTCGGGATGAGTCAGAAATTAAAGTCACTGTTCCTTGCTTTGTGCTCTGTAATTTCACAATATGACCTAAACTTGAGAATAAGGTACATTATTCATGTGATATATGATATTATTGTAGTTAATTTGCAATAACAACAGACAATGCGTTGTAATATTTACAAGAATGTGAAATCATACAACCTTTAATATTATGACAAAAACAAGAAAAGCAGAAAGCTAAAATGGAAGCAGAAATTAATGTAAATGCCCTCCCCAATGTTCGGACACATCAGTACCGTATACATGTAGCTTACCCTGAAAAATTAAGTGAACACATTTTCCTAAGGCTAGGAGATTTACAATGTACTCCTAAATGATAAATAGTATTTACACAAGGTTCATCAAAGGAAAATCTACAATAATTTCTATAATCAAGAATGTGCATTGGTGGATACGGCAATGGGTGACTGCACAATCTGCACTGCATAAAGCTTACGGTAGCTAGGTTGTATGAGTGCACGCCCACTCCTAAATACCAGCAGTTTTCTGTACTGTAGCCAATAGGCCTATACATGTAATGAGATCAAAAAGCCACTCCTCTCCACTCAACTCAAATAGATGTCAAGTAGTATTCATTGCAGCCAGCTGTACGGGCATGGAGTAGATGTCTCTGTAATTTATTGACAAGGATTTCAGATGATGACTTTACATCTGTGATATTTGAGGTATGTTAATGTACATGGGTGTAGTAGATATCATCTATGAATCATAATTATATGTACAGGCCTGCTCAATTGACATAGATTTTCTGCATAACTTTGTGAGTAAAACAAACATGGATTGAGTCTGGTGTAATATTGTATCTACATAGGAGAGTTGGTAATTTATATCTGTGAATCTTACTGTAATTTATGTTGTAGAACATTGACTTGTTGGAAATTTAGATCTGTGAATCTTACTGTAATTTTTGTTGTAGAACATTGACTTGTTGGAAATTTAGATCCGTGAATCTTACTGTAATTTTTGTTGTTGAACATTGACTTGTTAGAAATTTAGATCTGTGAATCTTACTGTAATTTTTGTTGTTGAACATTGACTTGTTGGAAATTTAGATCTGTGAATCTTACTGTAATTTTTGTTGTAGAACATTGACTTGTTGGAAATTTAGATCTGTGAATCTTACTGTAATTTTTGTTGTAGAACATTGACTTGTTGGAAATTTAGATCTGTGAATCTTACTGTAATTTTTGTTGTAGAACATTGACTTGTTGCACAAAAAATGTACTGTTGGATAATTTAGAGGAAGTACATGTCATTCTCAAGACGCCCATGTTTACTTTTGGAAAATTGACTGTTTCCAATATTGAGCCTTGTCAGTCGACGCGACAGGAACATTCTTTACAACATTGCCACTCATCGCCGCCAGCTCACGATTCGTTTTCCGATATAGAATTCAACCGTGCTTCGACTCCCCCAAGGTACATGAACAGCACATTCATGAGTCATTTGTACACTCTTCAGTTCAGTGATAATATAACCTGGATCGATACACCGTGTGGATTTCGGAGTAGTAATTCCGCTGTATGCATGAATCACCACCTGCAAGAGCAGCTTGGTGCGAACGAACGCTAACCCAATCTGCTCCGATGAGAGGCGACGATTGATGGAGATTGCCGTTTGGTTGTCTGTGATAACAGCATCTCCCATCGCCTCTCTGGAATCGGATGGATGCCGGCCGGGACACTCCTGCTGAATCTGTAGCTCTCTGAAATTGATTTTTAATTATAAGCCTGTAGGGATATTCATGAAAGTAGTTTAGTCCAAATCTGTCTCGCACCTCCGCTGTAGGTTTAGCATTTTGGATTAAACAATGATTTGCTTGCCGTAGGATAAATATGTGGTTATCCTAGAATTAATTACTGAGTTTGTATTGGCATTTCAAACCAGTAAAGCAGACTAACAGTCTAATGTATGTGAGTATACTGAATTGCTAAAAATGTTTGGAGGTGGAAATTGTTTGAATATAGGAGCAGAAACAATTCTTGTCTCTGTAATAACCAAAATATTCACTTCCATGACTCCAGTAATTTAAAAAGCACATTTGATTTTTGTGATTTAATATATTACTTTGAGCTTCAAATACATCATTGTAGATTTACCAATATAATAAACAATCTGAAATATAGTAGTTGAAATCTCAGTAATGCATTCAATCAGCATGCAAGGGAATTCCAAAGACATTTTTTCTTCTCAACTGATAAGATATACCATCAGGAGATCCACTCTTATGTGTTTCAGTTCCCTTTTCACTGCATTTTGAAAACATTAAGATCATGTTCCTGAGGAAAAACACCAGGAAGAGATCTCTTGACATGTACAATGTACGTTCATTTCGTTTAGCAATCAAGGGGAAAAGAGGGCATCTGTTTTTAAGATCTGTAAGCTGGTTCCTTCCGAGGTTGGAAGCAGTTAATAATGGAATTCTCAAGGCATGACGACATAGAAACAGCAGCAATAGTTCATGTACGTGAGGTCCACGCCTAGTTCTCTCTTCCTGCCTACTGTTTTAAAGGTAACCTTTGAGCGCTGGAAATGACAGAAAAAGAAATAGACTCTATACCCTGATTGAAGGGAACCTGAAAGATACATGTACAGTATGTTCAAGTTAAAAAATGAATTTTATCTTTGAATTCATTTTGGGGAGATATTTGGTAGTAGATAATTTGTAAAAGCTGAAGGATGAGCAAAGAAAGTTAAGGAAAATTGATCTTCATGTGGAAGTCATATAAAACCCATAAATGTAAAGGTGCATTTAAGTTGAGCTTTTCAGTTAAAATACAATTTCCATTTGTTTTTGTTCAATGGTTTACATCTTTCGACTCCAAACAACCAATCTCCTGTGTGATAAACAATTACTTTACAATTCGGACTAAAATTTGATTTCATTACTTTAAGTTAGATTCTCTGTAATCACATTGCCATAACCCGGGATTCATCTTTGTGTTTTTCGAGTCAAAGAATAACTAGAGTTCACTGCCTCATGGAATTGGCATTAAGGATGACATTGAACAAGACCCTACTGGCTACTGCACTGTTTTCATGCAATTGACAACATCTGATGGTACCTGGTTTTTAGTAATTCAATTCCATTATGCAATTTATTGCTGATAAAACTTGGCTCTCCCACTTTGTTGTCGTCAAATGAAATTAAGAATAACGGTTGAGGAAAAATCACAATCTTGTACAGGTGAATTATCCCTAAACATGGTTAGCAATGCCATTCTTACCATGGAAGCTCTGCAAATTTTTGTACACTCCATTATTGAATTACATGTGTGTGTACATGGAGCGGAATAAAAAGTAAATAATGAAAATAATTTTGTAGAGTAATCAGTAAAGTGAACTCTTTATTGTGGCAGGGTTAAGGAGTGGCTGAGGCTAGAGGAGGTCAACCTAGCAAAAACATTAATGGTTGTTCATGGCAATGATCCTTTGGATTATTTGGTAATGGACCACTATGTCGGGCACAGGGTGTTAATTGGGTGGGTCGAGTAAGCTCTGACCTATTGACCGAAGAATTGAACTAAATTTATAGCAACAACCAAGATTTGAGGGTTGAAAAACTAGTGAAAAATCTTCAGCATGTTCATTGTAGGTCCCGGAATTGGTACTGCCACTGCCAGACGTTTATTTTTTTGTGTTGGAGGGCGGGTTTCGGATATTAGGGGAAGGCTGCCCTAGAATATTGATGCAGAAAACAAAAAGAGTAAATCATTTAATGAAATTAAACCTATTGGAAAATGTCAACATAGCATTGGTAGTGATTTTATCACTGTAAGTAAGACTTTATTCTTTGTCTTATTATGGCTTGACAAAATGGGATGTTGTTAAAGGGATAGTCCACCCAAGGATTTTCTTTAGCTGACGATATAGACCTAATAATACCATGAAGAATGATACAAGTCTCATTAAAATCCATGATCACATAACGAAGATATATCGACTTTTTTATCGAAAATCAGCCGCCCCCCAAATGCAAATGCGTTACATGGGCATGAAACGATCGCCAAAAAATAACCGATAGTATCGAAATTGTGACGTATGTTGCGAGCTGCCTTCTTATTTCGCAGACATTCACTTTCGCTTTCACTTTCATTCATGATTCGTCGTGTCAGTGCGATAACAGTGTACCGCGAGCGAAAGTGAATGTCTGCGAAATAAGAAGTTGTATGTATTCATGGGTCATATTACATGTGAAGAAGGCCTAGAGAATCTTGCTTTGACAGGGAAAATTGTGGGAAGAAGGAGTAGGGGAGGAAGAAGGATACTTTGGATGGACAGTCTGCAGAAAATGTTAGAAACGAGAGGAGTGAAAGAACTGGGAGTGGTGCTAATAGAGAAGGCTAGGAGCCGAGGGTTGTTGAACAGCATCGCCAAAGTAAATCGATAATTCGATATGGCACTTGATAGAGAGAAAAAGACTGTATGTACAGTTATTCATTGTGGGCACCTTTTCCTCTAAGGCACATGTTTTGCCTTCCACCTGCTCAATAATGGCCGTACGTGTATGTACTCTCAAATCTCAATGCATCAAGCAAGATTGTATTGCAGATGACAGCATCACTTTGAACCGTGGCTGAATACCTTCATGTACATGTATGAAAAGTATAGTATCGGTTATTAAACTCAGACGTGAGAATATTTATCTCCCCAAGTCGTAAAGGCAAACCTACTTCACACCCACTTCAAACCTACTGATTCTTAGCCATGTAAAGTTACGGTCCATGTAAGACTGGTGTTGTATTCTGAAAACGATGTGATCGTTTATGTTAGAGTTAGAGTGTGGTTGTAACAGGGTGTATTTTACCTGACTGCTAAGAAAGCAAAATGCTTGTTAGTAAGCAATTGTTACACAATTCTAATTATCATGGCAAATCAAAATGTGTATACACTGTATTAAAGTCATTGGTTAATGTCTGCGCAGAGTTTAAGAGTAAGTGTAAGTTATGCACCATTTGAGTTTGTGAATTGTAACATCACTACTTTCCCTAAACCAGCATCGTTTTCAGGATATGGCCCCTGGTGTCAAGGATATACCCCTCCCCCGCCCCCGCCCCCGCCCCTCCCCCGCCCCGCCCCCGCCCCCGCCCCCGCCCCCGCCCCCGCCCCCGCCCCCGCCCCCGCCCCCGCCCCCGCCCCCGCCCCCGCCCCCACCCCCGTTACTGGGATAACAGACAGGTGAATTGTCCATGATAACAGGGTCTTCGTCTGAAGAAGATGAGGTAAAGAGAACAGAATTGTGTCTACATAATAAAAAGTGGAGGACAAGAATAATCAAGAATTCTATTCATTCCTATCAAGCTCTCCAGACATGATTATCAATTCCAGGTATTCTAGTAGAATATGCTCCATAAAAGTTGTCTTCATTATCAAAACACATTTATTTCTCTAAAATATTATCCAAAAAAAAAGAAATGTATAGAAGATCTGTAATGTGTGCATGGTTAAATACCCTCAGTCAACATATAAATCAATATTTCTAGGCCATTGTTTTGATTTTCCCTCTTGGTTGAAAAAGCCCTTGCATTGTACATGTACGAGTAATTCCTAATTGAGGATTATTTGCCTCGATAGAGCGAGTTTCATGTTAGTCTAGCTTCTAAATGTCACTGTTTGACACATTGAAGACCCATTTGCCATGGGTATATGGTTCAATGGTAGCCTCGTCTGTCTGTATACCTCAAGGTTCTCTATAGCACTAATGAAAGGAGAAGAAGATGGGCGTGTCACTCGAGGGCAAGCATGCATGCAGAGAAGAGAAGGAACTGGGTACTTCCTTTTCATATGCATGGATCTGAGCATGGTGTAATGCGTACACGGTTACAGCTTATAGGATCCAGGCAATTATATGGGCGTATTTAAAATCCCCAAACTACATTTAAGTACAGTCTACCTGCTTTAGTGACCACCTGTCTACAAAGACCACAGTTTTGTTGCCCTTATAAATGGTTTCTCATTGAAAAATGTACTAAAGGAACCTACTGTACATAAATACCACCTGGCTATAAAGACCACTTTTCTTGTCTCCCCTGGGTGGTGTTTATAGACAGGTTTCACTGTAGTAAGTCTCCATGATATATGTACTTTGTATCATTAGCTTCATGCCAAGAACTGATACAGTTTACACTAAATTATTCATACCCCTTGTAAATTTTATGTTTAGGGGGTGTTTTTTCTAACTCAAGAATGGAAGGTGGACTGGTAGAAAATAAAAGAGATTGTTTGAGCAGGGTTACACTTTGGTACTCTATCTCAGAACTCTTTTCTCTTTTCCACTGAACTGTGTCAGGCATGCATTTTTGCACCTGCTGTTCAGAGTAGTAGGTATACACAGTAGTAGGATTGCAAGTACACTCCACAGATTGTATCCGTCAAGTATTTATTGATGAATGCTATGGTTCATTAATCCCAATCAAAACAGGTAAACGACTGACCCTGGTATATTCCAACAAATAGAGGAATCTGATCATGATGTACATGTACGTGTATACCCTCTAGTAGTGACGACAGACAGACAGACAAATTCATATAATTATACAAGTTCAAGGTCCTTTCATTTGTGCAGGAGATATATTTGTTACAACCCGCTCATCCGGGCTGTATATTTGTCTCTATAACAAGGAGTATTGATTCTCGACACTGTTTCCATCCATATTTAGAAGCGTTTTGTGCATGGCCTTGACACGATTGATCCGGAAGCAAGATGCAATTTTCTTAATTCAGATACAAATATTTCTCACAATAAGTTTACATTTTCTCTGTATGGAGCCACAAGGTCGTTAACTCATCAATACAGAGTTAAAGGTAAAGACCAGTATTGGCAACGCCCCAATTTCAAAAAATGAAATGGAAGCTCTCATTACCAATCATGTGAAAGAATATGTTTTGACTAATACACGATGATAAAAAAATTGCCGGGAAACCGCCTACTAATTCATATATATTCGGTAAATTTGTTTCTCTCATGGTCTGGTGAGAGATATAGGGTAGTCCCATATAAATCTCTCTGTGTATAGTGCTTGTAACTTTACGAAGAATGGGCCAAATTTCTTATCATTTTGATGATTCCAGAACCTTGCAGATGCTAGATGCTAGATGATCAACCTTTTCTGATCGATTCCACAACGTTTCTTTCACAATGCAATCGCATGACCATAACTGGTCTTTACCTTTAACACCCTTCTGGTTCTGAATAGATATTTTGTTGGTTTCCTCTTTATTTCTTTATTTATTTTTTTATTTTATTTTTATTTTTACTGTATGCTTATAATGTATCCCTTTCAATACACTGCACAAAGTTAATGCGCATTGAGATTGTGTCCTGTACAATATTAAATTTGGTTTTATATATTTTTTTAATGGAAAATTATTTCAGGAACTTCATATTTATTTAAAACTCCTGAAATACATTAGCTACCGGTATATACATTTAATTGATGTTTGCCTGTAAAGCAATCATATCAGGTGCAGCATCGATTCATGCATCCTGACTGCTACAAGTTTAAATAGATCCAGCTCAAAAGATGAAATTTGCACATGACATTGAACACCAATATATTCTCAGTTGAATGGATGCATCAGATTACGAGATACAATGTACTCCTGTGTGCATAGGCAGGATTGGCAAATATGTAGAAGGCAGTGCCTGTAGAAAATTTATTGCTGATCAAATGCTTGTAACGATTTCATGGTATAGCTGATTACACACGCTCAGGCAAATTTATAATCTCAGGGGCAAAGGAGATACATGTACATAGAGGGGAGGGGTGGGGGGGGGTCAAGGGAGAGAGAAAGAGATGGAGATTGATGTGCAGAAGAGATGATGAGAGTGAGAGGATCGAGGTTGTTAAAACGGGTGTAGTTCAATTTTTGTGATTGTGGTCAGTGAGGCAAGAGAAGAATAGCATTTCAAAAATGATAAAATTTATGTTTAGAGAACATGAAACTGAAAGTAATTACTTTTTCATCAGCAAAAGTCTAGACTTTTAATTGTCATTGACATGTAAACATGATTTACAGTACCGGTGTGTGTGTGTGTGTGTGTGTGTGTGCATGCAGACATTTGTTTTTAAATTTTAATGAAGCTTGCATCAACTGAGCTCCAGTATTATCCATAGTCATCATAAGTGCAGAAAGCATTAATATTTTGTTTTCAATTAAATACATGTTTATGTACAACATGTAGATGCTTTTCAATGTTCATTTACCTCTAGAACAAACTGCCTTCAAATACCTTTATTTTCTTAGAGTCTAATTAGGCAACATGTCAGGATGTGTGAAAGGTTGTTATTCATTCATTTATTTATTTATTTTTTCTTTCTTTATATAATTATTTGCAGTTTAAACTCTCTTTTCTTAATAGGGAGGAGGCAGTATTACATCACACATGATTGTAAAATGAAAAATAATAGTTGATGAAATTTAGCGGACATGTATGTATTTTTTTATTTTATATTTCTATAGTATTACTTTGAAAGAAAGATGAATGTTCTGAACATTTTATATAACTCTGCAGAAATGCTTCTGTACAATTTGGGAGCTTGCTATTAAATGCCAATGTAAATTTATAACACTTGAAGTTGCCCTCTATATAACCTCCACATATATTCACATACATGTATAGGCTGATAATTGTTGTATCGCCCTGTAGAGAGCATGTTTTTTGACAATGTGCTTTTTCCTGGGAGGTCAAGAGGTCAAAACCATACCATAATATTTGCTGAGATCCAGAAGGGCCTTCATAACCCTTATCCATAGAGTAAACTCCCTTCCGGCTCTCAAGAAATGACATTCTATCATGTATGAATACTGTATGACACGAGTGTACAAAGTGTATTATTGCCCAATCGTTGATATGTAAACGATTAGCCCGAGTCTGCCAACAGACCTCTCGATTGGGGTACCGGTATACTCAAGAGTCCTTAGTGATCCAGAGTAGCCTATGGCAAATATTTATTGAGGCCAATAAAAAATTATGAAAGCAAATGAGTGTATATACTTTACTTTTCGCTGTAAGAAAAGATCATCAGTGTGCTCTGTTTGTGTTATGGTTATTTTCATTGCTCTGCAGCTATACAACAATGTGAAGGTCTTAAAGTAAATAGGTTTGTTTACTTTCCACAGCAATAAAAACACCAAAGTGTACATGCATGTACATGTATGCAGAACGGGTTATCATCTGCAAGGTTAAGTTAAAACATTAGATGGAAGAAAGTTAATCATGTGCATTTACGAGTAACAACATTTTTAGTCAGAGAAAATTTGTTAAACAGAGACCTGTGTGCCAATGTTCTTGAATTTGCTACTTCATACTTTTTCACACCATTATGAAACAAAATTGACATCGACAACAATTATACAGATGTACATGTAATAAGTGCTTTATATGGACTACTCATGGTACGGATGTGATAGTACACATGTAAACATTTGAAAACAATATATGTGAATATAAGGAGCTTGCCATTCTTAGATATTGAATAAATACTCTCTGAACAAAACATATTTTATTGATTTTACTTAGATGAGATGGAGGGTCTATTTTATAAGTAATTGATGTAGATGATTAACAATTCTTTAATATCGTTCTATCTTCCAGGTTCTGAAGGTTTGACATCCAGGGTTGTGCAAAGCAACCGTGTATTAACAGACAACCAGGTGGTTCAAGAGTCTTCAGCCGAAGGGTCACCACCACCACCCTCAGGATGGACGGGAACGGCTCTGAACTTATGGACGTAGAGGACAAATGTTCCGCCCTTGGTCTCATCCTCCCTCTGACCGACGAGTCAGGATGGAACCACGGCTTCCGAGCCTTCATCTACTTGCTCGGTCTCCTCTGGAGCTTCATGGGCGTGGCCATCATCGCCGACATCTTCATGTGCGCCATTGAGGTCATCACCAGTATGACCAAGAAGCTCAAGATTGTCAACAATGCCGGTGAGGTGGAAGAGGTCGAGATCCGCGTCTGGAACGACACCGTAGCCAACCTCACCCTCATGGCTTTGGGGTCCAGCGCCCCAGAGATCTTGCTCTCCGTTATTGAGATCGCAGGAAACGGGTTCCAGTCAGGACCCCTGGGACCGAGCACCATCGTCGGGTCAGCCGCCTTCAACTTACTCATTATCACTGCTGTTTGCATCACGGGTATACCCGAAGGGGAGACGAGACGAATCAAGAGGATAAAAGTGTTTGCTGTCACAACAAGTTTCTCTCTTTTTGCATACATCTGGTTGTACATCGCTCTTCAGGTAAGTTTTAAGCTACAGTGTAGGAACGCTTCATGCTCAGTCTTTTCTTTTTGAAAAGGGATCCTTTTTTTAGTTGTTTATAATCATATCCACTAGTTGGTGGTATATCTGTCTTTCTGTGTTCATTTCTATGCCCCCTTAATACTTTGCCTTGAAATTAAAAAAGAATATTGCCATATTACTATATTCATCAGAAGATTTAACATGAACCAGTTATAGTTTAGCCCCCGAAATGAACCTCCCTACCACATTAGTAACCCATTTACACCAGGGTTGAGGGTAGCAAATGTGAATTAAATTTCTCATTCTGTCGAACAAAGATTCCTTTGCGAAAAAGCCTATTAAAACCACAATACCCACAATACTCGTAACAGATCCAAACCTGATTGAAATCTTTTTCAGGAATCCCTCTACCTAGCGCAAACTTGATTCTCTACTGATGGGACTAAAGATATACTTGTGTTTGCATTGCAGGTTAGTTCGCCCAATGAAGTGGAGCTCTGGGAAGCAGTCTTAACCTTCATCTGTTTCCCTCTCCTCGTTGTTGGGGCCTACATCATCGACAAAGAATTCTGCGGGAAGAAAGAGCATGAACAAGACATGGAGCTCGGTCTCGGTAAGATTTCAAAACAAATTCTTGAAGTCTGTAGCTTTAAAATAGAATCAAAGTGGACGAGAAACTTTTTTTTGTATGTATAAAGCAAAACTAACATTTGTGATATTAACCAGTAAAAGTTTTTTTTTTACGTAACGAGCCCTTTATTAAATTTGTTTTGACCTGATAAGCAGATTCTTAACCAATCCAACTTTTTGTTATTTGATGACCCTTGCATGGCAGTTATATAATATAATGAAAAATACTTTGTTTTGCCTTATTTCCAACATTCCCTAAATAGAAATTGCGTCCACCAGCTACGAGACGGTTCCAGGAGCAAGTAGATGTATGCAAAACAAAACTAACAATATAAACATTAATTAGACAATGTAATCTTATGATTCTTTCTTTCTGGTATTAACTAATTGAATTTTTTTTCTTCAGTTAACAAGTCCTTTCTGAGATAGAATTTAGGTGGGCTATCTAATGATCTTCAGATTGGTCACATGCTATAAAGTGGTGTAATCGAAATTGGAAGAGTCTGAAGTATTCAGTTTAGTTTCCTTTTATTCTAGAGAGACAGATTGAATACAAGATGACATGTTATCAAAGTCTATTAATGTTTCAATGATTTATAATATTTCCTTCTTTTGTAATTATAACTGTTGGTTTCGGGTATAAGTTCTTTATTGACATGTATACATGTATATCTGGAAAGTATTGGTGCTCCTTCTTTAAAACTCTCTTGTATGCTTCTGAAAAGCAACATAGTGCATATATCTACCACACCTCCTTTCTAATATGAAATCTATGCACTGAGCAATAACATAGTTACTTGTAACAATTTTGATGCTTTGCATATTATTTCAGGGTCCTGCATAACAGTTTATTACTTGAGGGGTAAAACAAAATTGTTGTTTTTCCAAATTTCCAACTTTTCTTCTTCCAAATGTCCAACTTTTCTTCAAACAGCTTTTGCTACCAACGGGATCTACCTGGATCAAAGACATGTATGCATAACAAAATAACAAAAATAATACTAATGATAGTTCTTTCATTTCTTGGCATTTATCTAGATCTTACTCATTTCTAGAAACATCAAGTGTTGCACATGTGACGACAATAACGACATTAGGAGTACATTGTAGCAGATGCGTCATTGATATACAAATATTTAGAAATGAGAGTTTGTTGAAGTACCTTATGTTGTATTTGTTATTTTCGTTGTAGAAATATAGTTTTATTTGAGTATCAAAACTATGTTTCATATATCAAAGATTAGAGAATGTGGATAGCGTAATACTACATCAGTATTTGATATCAGGGCTTAAATTAATCCAAGGCCACCAAGGTCATGGCCGTGGATGCCCTTTTGATTGGCCTCAATGCCCCTCTCATTGGCCTTGGAGATTTTTTGTGCCCTTTCTAATTCTTCATATTTGTGCTGTAATATAGGAATGTGCCCTACAGAAAAGTGGCCTTGCCCTAAAAATATTGAAATTTAAGGCCTGTGATATCATTACCTATACATTGTAGAGAATAGCAAAGAGAGAGAGAGAGAGAGAGAGAGAGAGAGAGAGAGAGAGAGAGAGAAAGAAACACACACAGACACAAAAATGAAAAATTCTGTAGTTAATGGATGAAAGAATGCAATATGTTTGTGAAAAGAAGTTGCACTAGTTACACCGTACATGGATTTCTTCGTGGCTCTTCTCGGTTTCCAAGGCTGTAACTAAACAGATCTCATGAGGGCTGTCATAGCTTCCGCATAGAGACACAAACATTGAAGTGCCCCACACTTGCAGTTGTATTGTATCCAGTGTTTGAACAAGAAGACTAACTGATAGGCATTGTTATGTAATCCTTTTATTCAACTTTCCATTGACTCAGGAAAGTGCTTTTCACGTTGGCTACCTGCATTTACATGTTTGAACTATTAACAGGTAGAGAGAACCTGTATTTATAAATACATTGTAATGTGATAGTGGGTACTTTATCCATTCAAAAGATACCCTGTACCGGTATATTGTATTGTAATAGATCTTTAATATGAGTAATTTGTACACCGAAGAGTGCAACAGTCTGGGGCAAAAAAGGGCACAATATTTTTGTAAGTGCTTGCACCTTGCCATTAGTTTCTGTTTCCTTCAGGAAAGAGAGAAAGGAAAACTCGAATCGATTGCTTTGTGCAGGTAGTTTGACAGTATAATAAAGGTAGAATGAGTCAAAAGAGAGAAGATTCGCTTGAACCTGCAATATACTTCAGGCTGAAATTCTTCATTTCCACAGTTTTTCCACTGACTTAATGAGTTATTAATTTTGAGGTTTTTATCATTTTCTTTGATATTGAGTTCAAGCATTAACTGTCTAACAAGATTAAACAAAAGTTGAGAGCACTGAAGAGCTCAGAAAAGCTGCATTATGAAAAAGATTTGTAAGAAAAATAAAGGTAAAAATGTAATATCAGTCCCTCTAGAAAATATTGAAAAGAGCTTGTGTTTACAAACAAATTATAATATTATTAATAGCTACATTTATATTGCATACATATTCATACAAAGTACCGCAAGGGGCCTAATCATTAAACTTTTGCAATGAACCATTAAAGAATTTTACAAAGAATAAGTATCAACCGTAGTCTGTTACAATCCATGATAATAGTATTTTCAGGGTGAGACTATAATGACTATGAGTGTTGCACTATTTCTCAGTGTGAGACAGGTTCCTTTGATTTATCCATCAACCTTCTCCTAAAGAAAGATCCAAAGACAAAGAAGAAATCCACAAGATTGTCATAGAGAGCAAATCGGCTTCTGAGCTGAGAGCCAGAAGGTTGTTTACTCTATGCAAAGTGCTGCACAGCAACGCCATTCTAGCTCTCGGCGTGCACAGTATTCCACCGTGTGCACCCTCCATTCCATAATTAGTAATTCATGAGGCATGCTTTATAATTCATAGTGGCACATCCTGCTTCATGCAGTGCTAATTCACCCTGATTCTCCCCACCTGCTCTGCGTTGATAAACCAGGGACTCGTTTCACAAACACTTTTCTCAATGACAAATGACAAAAATCAGTGACAAATCCGCTGATAACCAATCAGAAGCAAGGATTTCAGTAGCTTATAACAAAAACTTTCATTTGTCACTGATGACAAGTTTCGTGAAACACCCCCAAGAGACCCGTTTCACAAAGACTTTTTTCAATGACAAATGACGAAACTCAGTGACAAATCTGCTGATAACCAATCAGAAGCAAGGATTTCAGTAGCTTATAACAAAAAATTTCATTTGTCACTGATGACAAGTTTTGTGAAACGCCCCCCAGACGGCAGATAACCTGACAACCGAAAGATGTAGAATGCTCGCCGCCGTGACTGATTCGGTGTATGTGTCAGATCAACAGTTTGATGCTGCCATGACGCATTTGCTTTTTGGGATTAGGCTATTAGGACATGATTGCGAGAGGATTTTGAGCGCTGCTAGGTGACTAACAATGGAGGAATGATTGATAAGGCGGGGGAGTGACTCCGCGAGATGGGGGATTGGGAAAGAGATGAAGAGATTTCTTAAGAGATTTACATCTTTATTCCGTCTTTAGCTTCCTCAATGAAATAAAAAGCAAAGGGGTATTTCAGGTCACAATATAATATCTTTAGAATTTGATATGAAAATACCCTAGACTTCTTATTTCAAGCATTTGCATCAAACTTGCTACACGAATACGGGCATTACGTTATAATTTAATTACAAGTTTTTAATTGTAAACCAATGGTAGACACATGTTATTGCAAGAAAACACTGCATCTACATTTATAGATCAGTAATTAATATACTTTTATTTTAACTGAACTTTCATGATCTCTTTTGTGTACCGGTACACACTTGTTTTCAAGATGGTCTGTTTGGTTGGAGCCACAAGGAAGTTAAGTCATAGGCCTACCACACAGTTGATGCCCTTGTGGCTTTGAATAAAACAATATTCATTCCCCTTTCAGTTCCCAAGGAATACTTGTACTAGACCTATCTCTTTCTTCTCGTCTATATATATGAGAACTCTGTAAATGGTTAACCATCTCCATTCCTACGTAGCCCTAGGAGAGATATATGTTTGCATTGCATAGGGTGTGGACTTGTTTACCAGTTAGTTCATAGACATACCGGTATATAAATTGTATGTCCATCCGGAAGAAGATCGCCTGATCAATGCTGAAGTCCGAATTCTTGAAGGTATAAGATTTAAGATTCATGTACATGGATGTGCGAATGTATATCAACATGAGTAAAGCTTTGCCTCATAGCCATGAAAGCATGAAGAAAAGAAAAAAAAGAAGAAGAAGAAAAAAAAAAAAAAAAGAAAGGAAAAAAAAAAAAAGGAAAAAAAAAGGAAAAAAAAAAAAAAAAAAAAAAAAATCGAAAATATTCTAGTAATTAGGCCTATGACACATCCCAAGGTGAGGGTCATTTTGCCTCTGACAGTTTCAATTGATGTCTTCAAACACCTTCCTCTGCCATTTAGTGGCAGACCAGTTGTCAAAGTACAAGAGTCTAGAATTACCTTGATTTTATAATCATAGGCTTTGGTCTGAGACAAATGTTATCTGTTGGTATAGAAGTTTGACAAATGTTGACTCAAGTGAATATAGAGACACAGTCAAATAAATGTAAAGATGAAAGGAATGTGTTTGCATTGATCAATCATATCTTTACGTGTACAGTGTAGAGTAGCACATACTAAATGTTTTTGTATGTACACTTCCTCTAGGTGATAGGTACTTTTGTCTAGACATGTGATTTGTTTCAGGAAGTTTGTTCTAAATCTAAAGAAACTCTAAAGTTAAAGTATATTTATGGTAGCTTGTGAATGATACCAGGATGTATATTCCTCTTCCCACTTCCTAATCTACTAAAATTACCTAATTTAGTTATTTGGCTCCTGTAAATATTTTGCAATGTCCACCTGTAAGGATGGGTCACATGCTTCATTTAAAAAATATTTGTAGATTTGCCCTTTCTTATTTTAAATGTCTTCTTAACTTTTGAGCACAAAATAGCAATTCATCCTTTTTATTTATTAAAGGTCATCTCACTGCAAATAGTCCTTTTTGGCCTTCAAAACAAGTGGGTTACTTTTGACATTTGTGATTTGAAGATACCATAAGACAATCAGGAGATCTGTTCATTTACCTTCCTTAGTTGATTTCCTTTCTGTGTCTCTTTTTGGAAGGCAGTTTCAGCTTTATTCCATGATTTCTCACGTCACAGATGAGATTAAGAGGCACAAGAGATTGGATTGAGTGGAGAAATTAAATTTCATAAAGATAGCATCAAGATTACTACAAAAATAGATAAAGTAGTGGCACCTCGCTCGTTCGGGGGAAAGTTGTATAGTTCTCCTCTTGGCCTTCTTCCAGATCAAACCTGTTTTTTGTCTATCGAACTGATCATCATGGCCTCGTTGTCTCATTAGTCAACCATGGGGCTACTTGACTGATCATTTACAGGTGGTGTGGCAAATGTTCACATTGCCACATATTCATAGTAGATAAATGCCAATTCTTTCTAATAGACCGCTATACTAACATATTAGAATTTTATGTATACTTTTTAATCAAAGATTGACGTGACAACCTTAAGGCTTGTCCAACATAGCATCAACTAATGTATACATACTTTGTAATCAAAGGTTGATGTTGACATCCTTAATGATTGCCCAACATAGCATCTACTAATGTATGCACAGAGAGAGAGAGAGAGAGAGAGAGAGATAAAGAGAGGGAGATATATTTTGGCAGTGAGAACAGTGCTGTAGTGTGTAGGCCCAACCTTAAATCTCTTGGTCCAGAGGATAATCTTGCTGTAATTGATCAAATCTTTTAATATACATGTTTCGCAAAGTCTATTTAAAAATAGCACCCATGATGCCAATCATACATTGACTTGGATGGAGGCCTTATCAGAAAATATGCCAAATTTATCACAATTTATGATCAGCTTTTATCTTTTAAATGATTGACTTGGGTGTATTTCTGTATGAAGCCAACATTTCTATTTAATAGAAGAGCCTTTTAGATAAACCCAATGATGTATTTGATTATGTTTTCAAATATTCTATTAGTAATCATTCTGAATACTCCTTCACACTTCTTCATGTACAGTACATAGTACATTGAAAGGCATGCATTTGAAATATCTGTGAGATATACATTTAACAACTACATTTTCATACATGTACCCTTTTTGAATTAGATGGGTTTTTTTCTTTGTAACTCAAGAATAAATGTGGACTAGTTGAACTAGGGCCTTTGTTGAATAATTTTAGATGTAAGCTTTAATCATCTACATTCACAAGAAACATAAATTGGAAAAATCCATTTTTCACAAACTGAAAGAAAAAAAAAGCTTGGTAAGAGTATGAATAATTTAGTTGTTAACTGTATTGTGCTGTTGTTTCTTCTAAACAAACATATAACCAACATGAATATTATATTATCAGTGATGGCAACACTAATGATAATGCTAACACAATAAACCACAATGCAGATGACTGACAGTTCATCTTAATTGTCAAAAGCCAAAGCACCTTGTCATATACCAGGATATTTTTCCATTTCTCTATAATTTGATATGTGTCATACCGGTAATCATAAGTCGAGACTGCCATATACTTAAAAGCATGAATGACCATGAGCATCAATAAGTTATTGCATACTTTATAGATCCATTAGGTAAATTATGAACAGTCACTTACTTACAGAGTAGTCTCCAAGCGCATACTTTAATTGGACACTAAAACACAGTTTTCAAAAAATCTTTGATCCTAGCCTAACTCTTATCAATCCCTAGCTGTGTCAAGACATGGATATATCCATGATCAAGGGCATTCAGCTACTGAACATGCACGGTACAGGGCCTATGGATGAAAGTGCAGTATAGTCTTGCAGTTCAGACATTTTGTTACACAGTACAACTCTTAAAGGGTTTCTGAGTGCAGACTACGTCCACTACATGAAAGTATGACTGTCTGCTCATTATATTGTTACCGCAGTGGCATTTACGGCCTTGGAAAATTATTAAGTGTAAAATGGTCTAAGAATAGTGTTAGATATCACATTGCTAGTTCAAGCCTCAAGGTGAATATGAATTATCTCCCGTATGCAACAGATTTTAATGGGATATCAAACAAAAACTGACATTGACTACCGGTAAATTGCCAAATCATCAAGTGAATGGATAATTAGGAATATTCAATTTTTATTAACTACCGGTATTCTGGGTAAACTCTGTAATAAATGGCTCATAATGAAAATGTAATTTCTACTTGCCTACAAAGTAGTTTCATCACATTTTGAAGAAAAACAAATTGTCGAGCTACATTACTTCATTCATAATCATGACAGTCAAGTATCAAAAAGTTAAAATACTGTCAAAGAATCGTTGCTATTTCAGGTATATTTACTTCACTGGTTGGAATAGATAGCTGTAGTGATAGATGTCAAAATATATCATCTCTCATCGCTAACTGGCAATAATTTTTTTTAATAGCTTGTTACATCAGCCTATGACAGCAGCAGCATAGAAAGCGAATGCCATACTGACCACAAAATCACTATGATTAATGTTTAGTTGTCTGATAGAAACAGGTCTGGATTAATGAGAACTCCTCCACCAGAGGCGATTAATCAAAATATTGTGATTACCGGTAGGGCTTTCAATCTTTGATTATAGACAGGGCCAAAAACCAGTGAAATTAGTTATGGGATAAGAGTTTAAAGTCCTGAATTTGACTTTCTATATAGAATTACCTAGGGAACATTGTTAGATGAATGTAAACATGATTAGAATAGCAGTACTGCTCACACCTACATGTATATTGTAATTACAGTCAAACCAGCTTTAGTGACCACCTGTCTACAAAGAACATATTTGTTTGTTTCCCTTGAAAACAGTTTCACATTGAAACAGGTTCCAAGGAACCTAGCTGTCTACAAAAACCACTTTTTGTGTTTCCCTTGGGCGGTCGCTATAGACAGGTTTGACTGTACATTCAAGTTTCAAACTTCTACATACATGTAGACACATACAATGAAGTATTTTGTCATTTGGTATAAACTTCACATTTGAAATTACATTACTGACATTCAAATGGAAATAAAATGATTTAACATTTCTTTACATCCTGATAACACAACTGAGCCAGATATTTTTTCTGATACCAGTATTCTTCTAAATTTGAGGCATTTAATAACTTTCATTATTTACTGGGAAGTATACAATATGGCTGACCTATATTTGATCACTACCACGATCAAGTTATAACTGTTATATTATTCATGATGGCGGCTATCTAATCCTCATATCCACATTACAATTATTACATACACGTAGCACGGTGGAAGAGAATAATTATAATGAATAACTGGTCTGCTAAATTGCACAGCAGCTTTTAGTGAACCAGTGGATGTATTAATGGATGTATTGAGGTTCACTAATTAATGAGCAGACTGGTACATTAGGTAGTAATTTACTAATGGCGTTATATGACTTGACTGGTACATTAGTATATACATGTTATTGTACTAAAATAGAGTATGGCATTGTCTGAATGTGGTACAAATGATAGTACATGCACATATAGCACTGATGTACTGCAATCATAATTGCGGTATCGTACAAAATGCAGCAGTAAGGCCTAAGTATGGATAGGATAATTATAATACAGTCAAATATACTTTAGCGACTACCTGTTTAGAAACTTAGAAGGACCACCTATTTATAAAAATTACATTTTTTGTTTCCCTTGAATAAGGTATCTCATTGAAACCTGTACTTAAAGACCACTAGTCATGTTTCCATTGAGCGGTCTTTATATACAGGTCCCACTGTATACCATATCCATGTTCTAAGAGTGAAAATTATTACATAATACATGTACTTGTTCTGTTTAATAGCATTTTAAAAAGTGATTTCAATTTACATTGTACCACCACTTAGTTTCAACCACAACAAAAAGCATTTACCGTATTTGCCGGCGTATAGGCCGCAGTATATTTGGAAGAGAAAATATCAAAAAGTCGGGGTGCGGCCTATGTGGCGAAAGAGTAAAAAAAGATTTTTTTTATTTTTTTATTTTTTTATTTATTTTTTTTTGTTTTTTATTTTCGATTTATGGCGCTATGCCTGGCAATGTCTCCCAGCTCAGTGATCAGTGTGTTGACTCACCACTCGGAAACTACAACAACACTAACATTTGTCTGTCATCTTGGTTTGAAAGTAATCTTTCTAATAGATCTCAATATGTAGTTTATAATAATAATTCCTCAATTTTTTTTATTTAACAAATGGTGTACCACAAGGTTCTATCCTAGGACCTAGTACTCAATTGTTTTTAATTCATATCAATGATCTAGCTTACACATTCTTCTAAAAACGACATTGTTACTATTATTTGTGACAAGTTTACAAGCACAAATCAGCGCCTTTAACTGCACCTCGATGTTAAATGAAGGTCCTTCCCCGCGTGGGTTTTCGGCAACAAAACAACAACAACAACCCCAAAAAAAAAAAAAAAAAGTCAAAATCGGGGGTGCGGCCTATACGGCGCTGCGGCCTTATCGCCAGCAAATACGGTAAAGCATTATTAGACCATAGATTTCTGTGAATTTCAAAACCCTCTAGTATTCACTTCAAAATGCTAGATGTGAATGGACTCATTATATACTGAAAAACTTGATTCCCAAAACATCTTCTAAATAAGTTTAACATAAATCCCTAGTTTTTGGATAGAGAAATGAGATTGAGGAAGGAAATTTTCCATTACAAATTATGGGGAAAAACTAAAAAAAGAGAAAAGTTTCCCTCTTGTCATTTTTCCTCCAAGTTTGATGGGGAGCTTACTCATCTAATCCATACAGATTTCTTTAATACTACTCTAAGCTTCTTACTCGTTTGCTTGATCAATACTGCCTGAGGATATATTCATGATGCAAATTGCGGCTAGATCCCCAAGTTTGCAGAGTTGCTGTTTACTGGTGACAATCTGTATCCATGCTATCTCTCATATTTTGATCATGAAAGCGATTCTTTCCTAACAAAGAGTTTTTGTACAAGCAATCATTTGAAATCATGGATTATTTTGGGGACAAGTTTCATAGTTTCATTGGAAATTTCTTGAGCTAATTTCCACCAGAGTTTATGCAACCCTGGTATATCTTTTATTATAAATAGTGCTGTAACCAAACGTTTAACCGTTTTTTTTTTTTTTTTTTTTTTTTTTTTAAAGTTTCGATTTATGCCCCTCCACCTGGCAATGTCTCCCAGCTCAGTAATCTGTTTTTTGACTCACCACTCCGAAACTAAAACAACACTCCAATTTGTCTGTCATCTTCAATATGTACTTTATAATAAAAATTCATCCAACTTTTACACATGGCGTACCACAAGGTTCTATCCTAGGTCCTCTACTGTTTTTTTATTTACATTAATGATCTTACACATTCTTCTAAAAACGACATTGTTACTATTATTTGTGACAAGTTCACAAGCACAAATCAGCGCCTTCAAATGCACCTCGCAGTTAAATGAAAGTCCTGGCTTGCTGCCGACAGAGTCGGTCAACAAAAAAAAAAAAAAAAAAAAAAAAAAAAAAAAAAAAAACGTTTTTTTTTTTTTTTTTTTTAATTTAATGTTTTATTCGTTTAACCGAAAACCGTCCGGTTTTGACTGGCGGTTAAACGGAATTGGAGATATCCGTGATATTACAGCACTAATTATAAATGTCATATTTTCTCAAAGTTTTGTACTGATTTTGTATTAAGAGAAAAATGAAAGAAAACAAAATGCAGTGAATAGGCAGCAAATACTGAAGTTGCTGTAGTTTGTTGCTGTCTGAAATGATCCTCTTAAAGTTCCTTTTCAGGCCTACTGCTTACAGTAAGCAAAAACAAGAGCACCAGGTAATACATTATAGGAAGCGATAATAACCACCAATCTTCCTTTTCCAAGAGAGATAACAGAAACAGCTTGACCTTTAATAAATAAGCACCAATTCAAACTGATACCATATATGGGCATTCATGTATGTGAGTGGGTTTAATATATAGTGAGTCATACCAATACATATGTATCGAGGGTTCAGTGACACAAAGACGTAACTCTATATTTTGCCAAAATAAGTATTTAATATCAAAATGTTAAGAAAAATGTGGGCTTTTCAAGAAACACAAAGACTTAACTCCACCCAACACTACATTGAAGCCAATGGCTAGTGAAACATAGACTTAATAACTCCTTAAGGCCCAAGTGCTCAGTGACACATGAACCACTTTTTCTCAAAATGGCCAAAATGGAGTTACGTCTTTGTGTCACTGACCCCTCGATACGTAGGCCTACCTGTATGCATGGGCCGGTCTATAGGGTCCCTGTGGCTGTTCAGTGAACTTGGTTCCTTGTTGGTAGGATGATCACGCCCGGTGATTAGGAACAACATAGAAACCCAACCAGGATCAGGAAATCTTTGCTTTCCTTCTTTGCGGCATGTTGCCGTGACAACCGTGTACTCGGTTTAGCCTCCAGGAGGTCAGATCAAGATCTACCTGTATACCAAAATCTTGAGAATGGAGGCATAGTGTAACCTTCGCTTCCTTGTTTAAGGAAAGAAATGTTCTGTTTCATCATTAATTTATGGATGATTATGTGCAATGTGTCCCATAGAACTTGTGACTTTTATCCATTTATTTCATTCAGAAATAAAATTTTCTTGATGTGACCATTGAATAAGGTTTTCTTTCTGGTTTCACTAACATTATTCTACGGTCTTGTCGAGAGATTTTTTTCTTTTCTGATGAAATTAATAGAATTAATGTGTATGTGATATATAGAAAATACTGTGCAGAATTATTGCCCTTATTTTACCCTAGTTCTCTCTCTCAAAATGGCAGGGGTTGTCGTTTTGGAAGTAATTAATACAATACGACATGTCCTCGTCATGTTACGAAGTGATAAATCCGTACAATGATTGATGTGACAGATTCATCAGCTCATAAAAAGGCTGACAATGCTCGAGGGTATTGACTCTTTGTAAATGATGCAATTTTTATTTTAATATCCTTCTCGTTAGGAAGTAGCTCATGATAATATAAATATTTATGATGAAAACACGGGAGCAGTGTGGTTTCCCTTTGCTGTCTATACATTCAATTTAGTTTTAAACATGTCAGTAGCCCCATTCATTTCCTTGTTCTATCTCGTTCTACCTCTTGTGGAGCAGTAGGGGTAAATCCTTTAAAAAAATAAATAATGTAAGACCCCGTTCTCACTCACTTTGAGACCGCTCCAGACCGCTCCAGACCGCTCCAGAGGAACGGGTCTTGAGGAACGGTTTGCGAGCGTTCACACTCCGAGCAGTTTTTATGGCTCAAACCGCTCCACGAGTCAAAGTGGTCTTGTTGCTATGGCAGCTCAGGTAGGCGGGTCAATTTTTTCGCGCGCGTAATCCAAACCGTATGTACCGTACTACATGTTTCGCACGCAACGTCACTAGCTCACTTCCGCTCAAAGTACGCTTTCCGTTCACATTGCACGTTAGAGCGCTCTGGAGCGCTCTTAATAAGACCCGCTCCTCAAGACCACCTCGGAAGGTGGACTTCTGGAGCGGTCCAGAAGTCCGCTTCCTGGACCACTTTGAGCGTTCTCATTCACCTAAGAACCGCTCCTGAGGAGCGGGTCTTAGTTAGAGCGCTCCAGAGCGCTCCAACGAAGTGAGTGAGAACGGGGTCAAAGTCTAATGATGAGCTGTTCAGTATACACATTCAGTATACATGTAGTTATAGCCTAGATCAGTCTAGGAAGTGAGTGAGAATGGGGTCTAACAGTCTCCTGATTCCAGTGATTCAAAATATATCAGAATACCTGTTTGGTTTATGTGTAGGTTTCCTGTAGCCCCCAAATATGCTTTACCGGTAGTTATCTTTAATTTAATTTAACCTCAAGATTCCTCCTATACAATTCTTGCTTCAGATATAAATTTGAAGCCACTTTGGTTCATTATCCTATTTGTATGTTACCAATTAAGGTTAATAACTTTAAGAAAAGCAAACCATAACAGATTTATTATATGATCAATAGTGCTTTCTCAGTACCATCAACACACATACAGCTCTGCACTACATCCAAAGATGCATGTCCTGTTTGTTTAAAGGTTACTAAGCTACTAAGTGATTTGCTGCCCATTTGTCTCGCCCTCGTTCTACCACATGACTAATTTTTATTATCAGGACACTGCTAATTACTTGAAGATCCAGCTAATGTAAAACAAATGGTTCTGTAGGCACAGATTCATCTCAGGCCCTCGATGACTGCTGTCTTCGTGTCTGAGGTTATCTCTCATTGCATCTTATCTCATCACATCTTTTCTGAAAGGTCAAGAGATTGTGAGAAGATATCAAATTACATGTTTATTTGTGGCCTCTTATCTGGTTTGGAAGACTGAGAGTACGAAGTTTCCATGGTTACATAATGAAGCCATTTTGTTTTTTTATTCAATTCATTATGACTTTTTCCTGTGACATTTAGAAGACCCATGATAGTATGAATTCTTCATATAAAGAGGCATCTAGAAGTATGATGTTCAAAATAGATTCCTTTTCAATAGAAAGGATTCATGCATGATCTGGAATCCTGGATGATTTTTCCATGTGTACGATCATTTGCATTACTTCAAATTTATGTATTAAATCAAATTGAATAAATTATGCATTAAGATAAATAATGTGAATCTTTAAGGGGCCGATGCCATGAGCCGACAGTAGCGTCCTAATAATCGTTTATTTGTAAAAAGCAGAATATGAGCTCAAGATTTGATCAAAATAAACATGCATGTGTACATGTCAGGTGCTAATTACATATTTACACCATTTTCATCAGCTTCGATCGTGCCCATGCATAAAGCGATAAGGGTTGCTTCTTGCCTTATGACACTCTTCTGAATCATCTCACTATGAAAAACCAAACCAAACCAAAATCGTCATGACTGAAGTAATTCAGGTTAAATGCTTTTTTATTCACCAATTCGTGTCAACTCTCATTTCCTGTCAGGCGGATGATCCGACTCCGACTCTTTCGCTTACAATGTACAAATTGTGGAAAAGGGCTTGATGATGAGATCACAAGACCTACTAGGGAAAGTCCAATGTACATGTATTCTGTTGGATGGGTCACATGTTTAATACAGATTACTAAAAAGGAAAATCTACCAAAGACTGTAACAAGTTGTAAACCAGCCTATTTTGATGACTTTAACAATGTTCTGTAATGATTATGTAGCTGAACATGATACTCTGTCTAAATATGCGAAATAAATAAATAGAATAATTAAATAGCCCCCCCCCCCCCCCCCCCCCCCCCCCGAGAATGGGCCAGACGTACAAATAATGCATGCAGTGTTGATTGTTAATTTTTCATCTCATTTTGCAAAGTATGGGACGGAAAAAACAAAACAAAATAAGTTTCATGTGTTAAGAACCAGAAGCCTGTTAATGCCAGCTTCTTATATAGACGCCCGTCTGGCTCTCAACACACACATGAAGTATTGATTAGAGTTATGTATCACATTTTCCTCGCATTCTGTAAAATAATAAAAACTGCATACTTTTTAACTTAAGATTACAGTGTATTGCATTAAGCACAGTCCCAGCCTTCCACTTTGATGTTGGTTGATGACATGGAAGAAGAGCGAGACAGTGTTTTTTATATCATCATGATTTATTCATATCTATCTCCAGGCTCTTCCCCTTCACTAGAAAGTAAGCCAGTACACATTCCCATCAAACGCATCGTCGAGATAAAATCGAGATGCTTACACAACCATTACAAGTGCCCTCAAGACTAAGAGCATGCTCCTTGCTTTCCGAAGGAACGTGGAGTAGGAATGATATAGATATTTAATAGGGTATCGACTGGAATGATTGTACTTTAAGCCTCACACATACATGCAGTTGTAGTTGGGTAGAGAAAAGGGAGAAAATGATTAAGATCAATAATAATTGTTCAGTCTCAATATTTTTGCAAGGTATTTAGTACAGACTAAATACCTTGTTTAAATTGTGATTATTGGAGGAAGATAATAATGGTATGTACCAGTAGCTAATCGTTATTAAGCACTCCTATATGGGTTTTGTTAGGAGTAGAGCAACCTAATTTTAATAGAAACCTTGGCATATACCGGTACCCTATAAACTCTTCTTCAAAAGGAAAGATAAAAGCGCTCAAACAACATATATATTATCAGTTTTGGAGCCAGAAGGGCGTTAACTAATAGAATCTTCTAGAATTTGAACCCGAAGCTGGTCTTTTTGCTCAAAATTTGGTTTGAAACATGAAATTTATATAGTCCAAGGTCTAAGTTTTCATGTCTAAACATGATCTCAACATGATCTAAACATGATCTCAACATGATCTCAACATGATCTCAACACATGCAATAACTAAGAGTTAAAATGCCTGTTGACTCCAAACAGTAATGTACTGTAAATGCATAATAAAACCTAGTTTTAAATGAGGAATAAAGAATTCAATAAATATAACCAACATTTCCACTGTTCGTGTCAATACTAATTCTACGGTATGGACTAATGTATATTTAATTCTATGACTCAGAAATATTGGGTGGTCCGAAACGAGTAAGAACACCAAATATAACAATAAAATCAAGCTGTCTGCGATTATGGTGTTACAATATCTATGACTGTGAGTTGATAATTGATTGGCATGCAGCTGTGATGTATTAATTGAAACAGCACATCATTAGTCCGCCCAAACCCAGCGCCAATAGATGTACACTGTTTATAGACATCTGTTGTACAATAGACATCTAATGGTAGTCATTAGTGCAGTGAGATATGTATGTGTATTATAAATAGACCAGCATTTTTATGCTCTTGTGATGGATGCAGGGTGATTTATTTTCATTATTTTCAATGAATACAACACACACCCATACATTTAATGGTAATTTAACAACTGGTATTTATTTTGATGAATGTATGAGAACTAGAGTGAAAATGGATTGGATGGGTTTGGGTAATTTCAGATGAAATATCGTTTTTTTTAAACTTTTTTAGATTTGAGATTTAAATCAGCAGTTCATGTCTAAATGATCAATATTGTGGCATGTATTTTCTAATAGTTAATTCGCACCTTTAACTTCAAACATTTAGAAATAATATTTCCCATCACCATACAGTTATTGTGGGCACTGCTTCTACCACTACCAGTATACAAGTACGCGACCTTGGTATACCGGTGCACTAGATAAGTGACTGCTAAGATCATTTTATGAACAGCTGGATATATTGGAAAAGGAGGAGAATCTAGCCCCCAGGAATAGCTTGGCATACTTGCAATAACTTCACCCTGAGTTTCTCACAATTCTGTCACCAGATATAGCTCTCTGAACTATCTTGATTGATATCATAATTATTATTAGGGCGGCTTGACCAGCAAGCCCTCAAGCAAGCCCTCAAGCCCTTGCTATCCATATTTATCTTTACTAGCCTATAATATGATATTTAGACTTTTTTGTGCATCTTTGAGATTTTTTTGCGGCATTATTAGTCATTTGTGGAGCTGCAAGGATGTCAGCTCATATACCATAACACAGAAATCACACCCCCTGGTCCTATACAGACAATATTACAATCGAGCATTCAATGAAACTTTCCGCTTTCATGTTAAAAATGCAAATAATCATGTAGGCTTACAACTATATTTTGTTTATTTTCTTATGCCTTTTATATCCCCCTGCATAAAATCAATGTTAAGCTAGCAGCTTGAATATCATATTGAATGATTATTTACAAACCAGAATACCATTATAGTTATCCCCAACAATACCTGAAGTAAAAGCTAATCAAACTTCATCAGCCCTTTTTAAAACTGTGTTGGAAAAATGTATCGTTTTGCAATCTCAATAGCTTTGTGGACAAGTTTTTCCAACGATAGCAGGCCAGGAAATTACTGATTTTCATTAATACTTGCTGAAAATGTTATTAATTTTCCCAGGGTCATTTGCAAATTTCTGCCTGTGTGACTTGCAGCAAGCTACCCCACTACCTGTACATATAATATATTACACATGGTTCGACTAATTAACTCTTGTATTATGAGCAGGTATTTTTTGCCTATACACTGTATGCTCATATAACATAAAATTGCATATGCCGGGATATGGGCTTCATGGCAATTAGTGTTAATCAAAATAAAGTGCACATCACATAATTTGTTTTCACATGGTGTCATCAGCATGCATTCAAGCTGTGCATTCTGAAAATGTGTGCATTAATATTCAAACTCAAATTTAGACCTCAAACTTAGACTCTTTCCAATTTTATGGGCGCGTAACAATCCATGTTTATTTTTAAGAATACAACTTTTGTCAGTAAAATACAACTTTTTGGATTAAAGAATACAGTTTTTGAACTCCAGAGGTTGGCAGGTCTGTATGTCTTGAAAAAAAAAATCTAAACCTTACATTATTTGATGTGACTTGATTTGATTTGATGTTTATTTATTTCATACACATCAGCATATAATTTATATTTACAATCTCATTCTGTAAATGTATGATAATGACATGGTATACACAGAAAATGGGTCGGATTATAAAGCATAAGCTTGAAGTGACCTCCTTTTGTGAATAAAAATAAGAATATAAACAATATACATGTATGTTAACTGTTATGTCTTCCTTCTATGGCCTATCATAATGATAATGAGGTTGTACACAGAGGTGTATATATATATTAGTACTGCGAGTGGCACCCACTCAGAGTCCATTACATTGGTTATTCTCTCACGGATCCTGAATTATTGATCTCTGCTGCTCTTTTCAATTTGGACCCTTTCTGCATTAAAATTTAGACTTGCTTCCAGGCAAATTTGATTTTTTTTTGTATGTGAAGCAAATCAAAAAAGGTACATTTAAGTATCATTTGTTGATTAAGGATACTTTTTATTTCATAAGAACCGAGTTATTGAACCAACATTCTATATATAAGTATAGTTTAAGTTTTCAGATATATTCTCTGATGTTGGAAAATGGAGAATTATATTCCTGTGCAGAATCAAGACTAGCTTTAACATCGCATAGCAATTAACAGGTAGTGCTTTTCATGAGTGTGCATTTTTAAGTATTTTTTCATGAGGTATGGTATAAATAATTGATGTCTAAAGTGGCTGATAGAAAGAATGACGTAATTGAAATAAAAAAGAAAATACATACTGATACAGGCTTTGGTGATGTTTAATATTTACATCAATAAATCAACGTATCTACCTATTCTACTTTGCTATTGTTGCACCTCAACATTGCATCACCGAAACTTAAAACACATCGCCAAATTGCTCATACCCCCCCGCCCAATAGCGCCCTCCGTGACCCTTGCGTCCGAGCGCTGCCAACGTAACCTCTTCCTCTTATCTCTTCGCATCCGAACGATAAGTTGACACTATAAATCGCTCCCAAAAGTTGAAGGGTTTTTCACTCTTTAGTCGCTTTTTGGTTCGCATTTTCGCCTTTTATATTATTCTCTACGATTTCCTTTTCGTTAGAGAGTAGTTTCACTCCGTGATTTTATTTATTTATCAGTATTCTAGATCGTTTTCTTGCCGACTATTGTCACGTTTCCTCTTTCGCGTTTTCCCGTCCTCACTCCTCCGAGGCCTCGGGTGCGTGCGGGGGTAGTCGGTGGGGGTGTTTCGATCACTGGTAGTTTATTTAATTTCTTTTGATAATTGCTCGTACCCTTTGTTTAATCTTTCTTTCCCGCAGGTTTAATTATGTCTCGCAGTTCTAATTTTCTTTTAGCAGGTTTCTCCAAGAAGAAGTCGAATTCTGTTGCGAGAAAGAAGACGAAGGATTTTGGTTCTTCGTTAGTTACGCCCCTTGGGCGCGGTGGTGACACCGCAAATCCCAAGGATGCGAACGTCAGTGGACGTTTATGCGGGCAAGGGAAGCCCAGGGGAATGGTTGAGGGGGCGATTTTATCTCCCCTCGATACGGTGCCCGGAAACCCAGAGGTACTAACTCTGGGTGGAACGGACCTTAGTTCTGTGCCGCCATCAATTGTCCCGTCAGGGCTTTTGTGTGGACGGTACGAAAATCCATCAACGACCTTGGACCCGGACTTGACCCGGTCTCCGACTGGTTCTTCGGTTTTGGCTTTGCCGGGTCCGGACTTCGGTTCGGATACCCGTGCGGCAGAGTCGGATCCTGGAAGTTCGTCTTATCGCGCCTCTACGTTTTCCCGATTCGGTTTGCGTGGAGCTCCTCCCGTCGGGCTTTTATCGGATATCCGTCCCGTTTCTTCGTCGGCCGTTTCGGTTACCGCTTCTTCTCGTAAGAGGCGGGGTATCCGGGACGCGGTGGCCGGTTCTTCCTCGGATTTTGTTATTCCGTCGAAGAAACCGCGTTCTGATGTTACGGAACCGTTTGCGATTCCTCGGGGTCCGTCTTTGGGGGCTTCTCTCCCTCCGTCGGTGGCTCCTCCTCCGCCGGAATTGTCGTTTTCGGAGTTTTCCGAGGATGCATCGATGTCTCCTGTGCAGTCGCCGGTGCGGTTTTCGAGTTGTCGTATTCCGCCGGGGTCCTCTCTTTTTGTTTCTCCGCCTCGCGCATCGTTGGGTGCTCCGTTAGGCGGGGATCGTTCCTGTTTATCTGGTCAAGATAGGGGGGGCTCGGTTGATCGTTGGGACTCTGGTTCCATCGCTCAGTCGTCGGGTTCAGCTGCGAGGGATGATATTTCTACTCCGTTTGTGTCTCTAGCGGCGGAATCGTTAGCCTTGTTTCACAAGTATGTGCCCGATTCTTGTGTCGTCCCGGAGTTATCGGCGGGGCGGCGGGGCGTCCTATCTTCTAGATCGGGCTCTTCAGCAGTTCAGGGACTGTTTCTCCCTGATCTGCACAAGGAGGAGTTGGTTAACGCCGCAAAAGACTTGTCGTCCTCGACGGGATATCTTAAGCGGCAGGTGAGCAAATACGACTTCGTGCCTCAGGATGCTGAGCCGTATTTGTGCCCTAAGCGGGTTTCTCCAAAACTGGTGGCGGTGGCCAGTCGTTTGGGGAAAAAGTTTGGGACTCGTGGTGCTTTTGATAAAAGTGACAACTTGCTGTTTGATCTTTCTTCTTTGACTGCTTCTGGTCTCCGGATGTCCGTTGTGATGGACATGCTGGTGGAGCTTTTGGCTAGTGCGGACGATCTCCATATCACTGTTGAGGATCGTTCGATCTTGGTGCAGGTCATGAGAGAGGTTTCGGGTATTCTTTTCTCACAGCTTGCGGTGACTTCGCATTCCATCGAGAAGCATCGTCGGGAAGCTGTGCTCACTAGTTTGGGCATTCGACCGCGTCAAATTCCAGGACTGCTTCCGCAGATCCCGGTGGATAGTCCCCACCTTTGTGGAGATAGTTTCTCTACTCTGCTGCAAGCCGAGATTGATGGTGAGAAGCAGGCTCGAGACCTGTCCGTTGCTTTTCGCGATGTCCAAAGGCCGGTTCCTTCCTCCGGACCTCGTAGGACGAGTTCAAAGAGTTCGGGTTATTTTCGTAAGAACGTCGGCCAGTCTAAGGGCCGCCCTCAGGACTGGTACCCGGTCGAGGAGGAATACCGGGATCGTGGTCGTCCTTCGTCTCGAGATTCGTCTTACCGTGATTCTTCTTACCGTGGGGCGTCGTCTCGTGGTTCGACCTCTAAGGGTAGGTCGTCCAGGGGTAGTCGCGGGGGATATTCATCTTCCCGGGCTCCCTTTCGTGGAGGTGGGAAGTCATTCTCTAGATGATGGCTTCCCCCGAGTGCTTGGGTCTCAGGTCGGCGGGCGGCTCCGGGGATTTCTCCCGGCGTGGGAGAAGATCACCAGCGACGCTTTTGTTCTGTCGGTGGTGCGAGAAGGGTTCTTCATCGATATTGTGGAACCTCTTCCGAATGGCGTCCTCCGGAGCCGCTCTCCGATCATGTCCCCTCTTTTTCAGAGTCACATTTCCTCCGAAATCGTGTCTCTGTTAGAGAAAGGGGCAATAGAAGAAGTAGACGATCACCCGTTTCTTTGTTTGTCACCGGTGTTCGTAATTCCCAAGCGCTCGGGTTCTTTAAGAATGATTCTCAACATGAAGCGGATCAACCTTCATTTGGGAAAGGTTCATTTCCGGATGGATCATCTGGCAACCATCCTTCCTTCATTGAATCCCGCAGACGTTGCGGTTTCGTTGGATCTTCGCGACGCTTATTTTCATGTGCCGATACATCCGCGGTCGCGGGATCTTTTGGGGTTTGCCTTCCTGGGCAAATTCTACCGTTACAGAGCGCTCCCGTTCGGTTTGCGCCCTGCTCCTCGGATTTTCACGAGAGTCGTGGCGTCGGTCATGGCGTTTCTGAGAAGTCGGGGCCTTCGTCTTTTCGCTTATTTAGACGACTGGCTGTTGGTCGCAAAGTCGGAGACTCTGCTGTTGGATCATATGCAGATTTTGATCAGCACGACTCAAGGTCTCGGATTTCTCATAAATTGGGAGAAGTCAGAGTTTGTTCCGACTCGCACGCCGTCTTACCTAGGTGCTCAACTGGACATTCGTCATCAGCTGGCTCGTCCCAGTCTCGACAGGGTCGAGACGATAGTCGGGACTGCTCGGTCTCTGAGATGTGCGCGTCGGGTGAAAGCCGAGCGTTGGCTTCAGTGGCTAGGGTATCTCTCCAGTCTAGTCGACGTTCTTCCAGATTGTCGACTATTGATGAGACCCTTCCAACTTCTTCTGTTGGAGTTTTATCAGCCGAGCGTGAGTTCTCTTTTGACGTGGATCCCCCTGTCGTCCAGAATCAAGGGTCTTCTAGGTCCTTGGCTTCGTCGTTCCTTCCTCCTTCAGGGAAAACCTTTCCGAGTTCCTCTCCCTTCCGTGACCGTCACCACAGACGCGTCGCTGTTGGGTTGGGGGGGTCATTGCCAGGGGTCGATGATTTCAGGAGACTGGAGTCATCTGGACTTTCTACCCCACATCAATGTGTTAGAACTTATGGGAGTGTTTGCTTCGCTTCGTCACTTCCGTGCTCGTCTGGTGGGTCGCTCGGTTCTGATTCTCACGGACAACGTGTCGGTGATGGCGTACATCAACAGACAGGGCGGCACTCATTCTGTGGCTCTGAACGAGTTGGCTTCTCAGCTCTGGGCGTGGTGCAAGGGAGCGAGGGTGTTCCCGGTTGCATCACATATCCCAGGCGAAGAGAATATCATAGCGGACTTTCTCTCCAGAGGCAAGTGCCTTCCTTCGGAGTGGACTCTGTCTCCGACTGTCTTCAGGCAACTGGTGAAAGTGTTCGGTGTTCTCGACATTCGATCTGTTCGCAACTTCGCTCAACCATCGTCTTCCTCGGTTTTGCTCGAGAGTCCGGGAGCCGGGAGCTTTTGCTCTGGACGCTTTCGCGATCCCGTGGGGGGGGGGGTGGAGGGCTTATGCCTTTCCCCCGTTCGCATTGATTCCCCGTGTGCTCAGGAAGATCAGGGAAGATCAAGCGATGGTGATTCTCATAGCTCCTTGGTGGCCGGCGAGGTCGTGGTTTCAGGACCTTCTGACCCTCCTGGTGGGGACTCCTTGGTTGTTGCCGTGTCATCCGGATCTGGTGTCGCAACCTCTGTCCGGTATTCTACACCAGCGTCCGGAAATCCTCCATCTGACCGCTTGGCGGTTATCGGGGAGAGGGCTCGTTCGTCAGGTTTCTCCGAACGTGCTGCACAATTTCTAGTCCAGAGTAGACGAGAGTCTACCAGGACGGTTTACAACTCCAGGTTAGATGCGTTTCACTCTTGGTGTGAGGAGGTGGGCGTCGCCCCTAGAGAGGCGTCTTTACCTTCTATTGCTGACTTTCTGATCTCTTTGTATGACAAGGGGAGAGCTCTGTCGACGATTCGAGGCTATCGGTCGGCTATAGCTGCTGTTCATTCGGGGTTTGCCGATGGTACTTCGGTTTCTTCTGCTCCTCAGCTAGCGGCTCTTTTGAAGTCTTTCTACCTTAAGAGACCCTCCTTCAGACCTCTGACGCCAGCGTGGAGTTTACCCAAGGTTTTGGAGGCTTTGGTACGCCCTCCCTTCGAACCGCTGTGTTCTGCGACGCTTCTACATACTACGATCAAGACGGTTTTTCTCATGGCAATCGCTTCTGGTCAGCGTAGGAGCTCACTTCATGCCCTTTCGGTTGCTCCTGGGCATATCCGCTGGGAAGGACGTGGGGTTCGTTTGATCCCCAAGGCTTCTTTTATTGCTAAGAATCAGTCTGACACGTCAGATTCGGTGGAAGTGGTGCTCCATCCCTTGTCGGATTTTTCTTCGGTCTCTGGGGACAAACTGTGGTGTCCCGTTCGCGCCCTCAAATGGTATCTTCACAAGACGAAGCCTTTTCGCAAATCGGATCAGCTCTTTCTGGTTTCTCGGGAGCCACATTCGGCGGCATCTCGGGATACGATCTCCAGGTGGTTAGTCTTGGCTATCAAGGCTGCGGGTCCTGAGGCTTTGACGCCTGGCAGGACTCCTCGTGCTCATGATACTCGCAGTGTCAGTACGTCTTGGGCTCTTTTCAACGGAGTTTCAGTTCGTGATATCTGTAAAGCAGCTTTTTGGAAGTCTCCAAGTTCTTTTACTGCTTTTTACCTCAAAGATGTGCCCGCGGGCGAACAAGCCTTTGCGGTCGCTTCTCTGAAGGCGGCTTCGTCGTCTATTTCTCATTAACTTGATGTGTTTGCTTGGTTTTTACCACCCGGCATTAATCTGTGCTGGTCTTTAGCAAAGTAGAATAGGTAGATACGTTGATTTATTGATGTAAATCATGAAAATCAGTATTGATTTTATTATTTACGATATAAATCTACGTATCTACCTATTTTCCCTCCCTCCATCCCCAGCGCCTTTACCAAGGGGTGTTTTAGGGAACTTGTGATAAGAGGAAGAGGTTACGTTGGCAGCGCTCGGACGCAAGGGTCACGGAGGGCGCTATTGGGCGGGGGGGTATGAGCAATTTGGCGATGTGTTTTAAGTTTCGGTGATGCAATGTTGAGGTGCAACAATAGCAAAGTAGAATAGGTAGATACGTAGATTTATATCGTAAATAATAAAATCAATACTGATTTTCATGGTTGATAACATTTATGGTGTTTTTAATGGATGAAGTCTCTTGATAACATTATTGAAACCTATTTAACCATCTTGTTTTGTAAAAATCAGGGATAGAAAATTACAAAATCTATCAGTTTATTGCTCTGTGGATGTAGTTTGGAATAGTTTTATTTTATGGACAATTATAGAGTCAGATCAAAGCGTTTTTAGTTTTTTCTTTTATTTTCCAACTAAAAAGAACCTGGAAGCATAGTCTAGAGGAAAATGCATTAGGTATATGGTTTCAAACTTTAAACTTAAACTACATACTATTACAGCTAGAAGTAATGATATCTTTCACTCTGAAATCAGAAGATCACATGCATGTAGTCCTCCAAAGACATCAATGTGAGTCCATGCTGTATCCATAGAAACCTCCTTTCTTGACCCTACCTTTGTCCCTTTTTTTTTACTTGAAGAACAAACTAATGCTGGACGATATCAAGCAAGCTGGTCTCCACTTGGAAGTCAATTCACAAAGTAACACCAGAAATGGTGACCCGACATTTGCTCTGGCGACATTTTCCCTTACTTTATTCCCTCAAAAAATACAGGGTTAGGGTTTGGGTTAGGTTTAGCTTTTGGTCAAGGGTTAAATTGAGAATTTGGTCGGTATAGGAAATTTAGTGAGCAAATGGTCGCCAGAGCTTGTGTTGTAGAACCCCAGAAACATCTCTATACTCGTCACTTGCATTCTATCTTACATGTCATCCTATGGGAGCCTAAAGGGTGTTAATTATGTATAGCTATACATGAGTTAACAACCTTCTGGCTTTCACCAGAGTATATCATCTGATGGAAGACAGAAGGGCATTAATTCAATGTAAACAAATTGCTACTTTTTGACTCCCTTCTAACTCTCAGCAGATGATATTGCATGGACATGAAATTAATAAATTTATTCAGATTTTTGGATCAGTTTTCATATCCAGTATGATTCTTCACATCTTCAACTGTATTCTAGCATCTTATTTTATTATCTATACTGTCAATTTATAATAAATTTTAATTTCATTATTGTTCCCACACCAACACAACATTTGTATTTATAATGTAGCGTCTGTACATGGGAAGTCATTGGTGGTTATCAAGAATCAGAACATATCTCAAGTCAAACTATGAACCTATATTCATCAAATTCTACAGACATTACATAGACAGTTACATATTTTTGTGAAACATCATTGGATTTGTTAGTGTATTACAGTAGAGAGTAACGTTTCATCTTCTTTATAATGTTGTTCTATTTGTGTCTGTTCTTCAATAATCATTGTCCATTCTGTTATGATCTATTCTTAGTAGTCATAGTTGACCGGCATTCTCATACCTTCGAAGGAATTCCCATGTCATCAAATTCTACAGATGTTAACTGTTAAGAATTACACATTAGTGTAAAACATCATTTGATTTGTTCGTGCATTACAGTAGAGCAATGTTTCATCTTCTTACATAATGAATATTCTTGTTCTATTTGTTTCTGTGTATCTTTAATCTTTGTCCATTATTTTAGGATCTAGTCTTAGTGGTCACAGTTGACCGGCATTCTCGTACATTGATGGAATTCCCACATAACGTCCAGGTCCTCCACCCCTTGTACTAATCCACTATCAATACGTGATTATCTTTCACTCGTTCGCACCATTCCAATTAATCCTCACACTTTTCCCCCATCTATATGCAGATTGTAATCATCGCCAGTGGTTCATTTACGTTGATGCATCAGTTCTTCATCATGAATCCACTTTTGATTCAGTCATTTTTTTTCTCGATCCTCTTCATCATAACTGTGTTAAATGTGTTCCCATTGACAGAAATCATATAGGGTGCGTCCTCATAATATGCTGTGCGCCCTGATAATGTGCTGTGCGCAACGCATTTTATGAGTTGCCACGCATGCTATTAGAAAGAGAGAGTAGTACTATAAATGGGCAAGTATGCTCTATTTTGGCCCACACGTTGCCAACCTACATGTACTGAATCTAAAAACTTGGTACATGTGATAACTGTATTACTCTGATATGATCTTTAATCCAAACAAATATCAAATAAAACAATGCTTCTGGTGTCAATTTATATCATAATGCCATAGTATTTGGTAAGCTGTAGGATATCATATGATTAATACATACTGGACTTGCCCAAATGGTTCACATGAAAGAGAAGGGACTCAATTTGACTACTGTAAACACTGTTATTTTTTTTGGTGTGATTAATTTTGTTGGCGCTGAAAGACCCCACAATATATTTGTGGGTTCTTAAATTAGCGTTGCACACAATTCAGCCCGTTCACAACATGCATAAGAAATCTTGCTTATATTTTCACGAGTTCTAAAATTCGTGCTTGCCGATCTTAGCGTGAAATCAGCGAAAATTAATGTACCGCATATATTTCTGGGTTTACAGTATGTGATTTCTGTTGATTGGAATGCAAAATGAAATAAGTTTTTATGTTTCTTTTTCCCCTCTCCATAAACAGCATATATTGTATACTTAGTTGTTGTTTTTCTTCTTCTTCTTCAAATTAACAATCAGAATAACCCTTTCATGTAATTCATTTTTTCATCTACATTGAACCGGAATGTAATATATGCATTTTAGAATAGAAATACATACAGGAATTAAGAAATATATTAGATAATAAAGTGCTACATGTATTCTGAAACAAACATAGGTATACAATTCATTTAGAAATGATAAATTAAATGCATAATGCCATGTTATGTCTGGTTTGAAGCTACCAGTATTGTCAATAAACAATATATATTAATGGTTTTCTCTTATCTTGAAATTAAAAAAAATGTAGAGTTGGCACATGCATAGCTAATTTCATGAATATAGCGTATGTATCTCTGGAAGGAAATAAATAAACTTTATTGAATTAATAATAAGGCAAGTGTGAGAGAAACGTGGTCTTATGCACTCATCATTGTTCTCTGGAAGGAAATAAATTAACTTTATTGAATTAATAATAAGGCAAGTGTGAGAGAAACGTGGTCTTATGCACTCATCATTATTCTCTGGAAGGAAATAAATTAACTTTGTTGAATTAATAATAAGGCAAGTGTGAGAGAAACTTGGTCTCATGCACTCATCATTATTAACAGGGATGGTTTCTTTTTGTTGTTTTTATTTCAACATTATCACATTATGTGCATGGATCTTCATATCTTTACCAATTACATCATCATCGACAGATAAAAATGGTAAATAATGTCATTTTCTACGCTTGGATCATTCTATTAACCCCTTTGCAACAAAAAATTATTAACGGCATTATCAATTTTGTTTTTGTTTTCTTTGGTTTTGAAAACAATTGTTGCTTGCCCGCTTTAACCTGTTATCATCACCTAACATGCATTTTGCCTGATTAATACAATTAAAGCTACACCCTGTATAAAAAGACCCCTATCCCCCTTTTCAAGCATTGCTTCCCATTGAAACCTGTATGATCAAAACAAACTTGTATGAAAACACAACTACGGCACTGCCTATAAAGACCACCCATTTTGTTTCCCTTGAACAGTTTATTTTGTATGTACTTCAAAATGTTGCAATTTCCGTGTCAATTTTTTTTACAAATTGGTGAAGCCATACATGTATGCAACATGTGCATGGTATTCATTCCTACAGTATCTTGCCATCTTTTCCAAGTTTTTGGTCAGTGTGGTAGTAATGATTTGTAAAAGGTATGTAAACTCGCAATAATGCAAATATAGCGATTTTGTATCTTGTTTATGTTTCATTGGCAAGATGAGAATACATCACTTCACTTCCAAACAAGCTCCCAAATCAAAATGTATGCCTTTGAATAAAACAACTGTATGTCTTGAAAAAAAAAATCTAAATGTAATTGATTTTAACTTCGATCTTTAGTAGATGTGAATGCATCAATTAATTTTTGTTGGCTGTAATTCAAGCTATTCCAGTAGCTGTCGATAACAATTATATTAAAGTAATTAAATTATGAACAGATGAATGAAAAGCAATCATTAGTTGCTTTGTGCAACACTCAACAACAACAATAGATAGATGTAGAAGATCACAATGAGATAATTTCATATTTTAAAATTTTGTACACTCTAGTCAATCTTTACCATGGTAACGATAGAGTACACTTTTAATACTGCAATTTTGGGCTCACCATTAATACTTCACTATCAAATTCTTTAAATAAATTGCTAGTTGTGAAAACATATTTTACACTTATTTTAATTTAGAAAAAGCAGACTTTTTGAATGATAATAATTTCTATCACAAAATTAATCACTGACTAACATGTTGGTCACTGAAGTATGTTGACTCATTACTAAAAAATGTTTTGTTTGATATTTGTTTTCAATGCATCATGCATCAGCATGAAGACCATTATGACTAACCCCAAATTCCACCCTCATGCCTGTACCCATTCCACCCATATTTTCATGATAAAACATCCAACCTTCCTTCCTCTTCCCTAACCTATTTATTTTCAGTTCTTTTCATTTTCTAGCTGCAACCTTTTTGTAGCAAAACCGTGATGCAAAGTGTCCTCATCCACATTTTTTTCCTCTTATCAAAACAGATTTATCCCTTTAAGTGTGAATGTGAAATGTACATTCAGTGTATATTATACGTACATGTAAAAGTGTGTTCCATTTGTAATCATGATCATAACCTTGCAAGGTGAGGTGAAGAGGCGTCGTCGAAGGCGTCGCCTCTCGTCATTGTCTTGCAGCTTGGTGTCGCGATGGAAAAATCTTCCTCTCTTGACACCCATCTAGTGTCTCATCAAATTCCGATCATCCATTCCTCCTGTTTTTGCCATCAAAGTGTGAAGTAGCCACCATGTTTAATCACGACTTGATCAATGTGAACATGTACCAGACTCTCCATATATGAATCACTCTGTAAAAGATCATTTATTATCAAACTGACAGGTATTCCCTTGTGGACCATTCATATCACTTTGACTTTCAGCCCTTTTATTTGTCAATCCCTCATAAATGTGAAATAGATATTTATACTCCTGACATTTTGCTCTCACTAAAAATAATTTTCTCATTCATCAATCCACATGAATTCCATTAAAAACCAAAGATGCTGAATTAGGTTTGTACTATAAACTACTCGTCGTTCTAGTAGTAGTAGTAGTAGTAATAGTAATTGTAGTTTGTAATTTTGGAAGATAGTGTCATCGGGAAGATATATTCCATTTTGTTGTTAGTTATATTTCAGTTCCTCTATATTGTTCTTTTTCTGTTCCCTCCTTGATATTAGATTTAGTTAGGTTAGTTAAGTTAGATTTTTCTTTTTATTGATATATAATCTTTATTGAAGTAGATTTTCCAAGTTTTTCTGTGTACTCTGGTAGAGTTCTATTTGAATGATCCCTTCTTCCTGCAAAGAAATGTTCCTGAAAATTACCCTAAAAATCCCCAAACCAACCCTCTCTTACCTGCTTGCAATTCTTTTAAAGAAGTAAATCTCAAAAGTGGATTGAGATACCACATTGCTAAATCAGCCTTTTTTTATATTTTTGAATGCATGAAAAAATAGAGGGCCCCCATCCCTTGGTTTGCCAAGAATGCAAAAAGAATGATAAAAAGAAAGCTGTCTTCAGATTTGTTATTATGCCAATATTCTTGTCTTCCTCGCGACTAGTGCATGATTTTTTTTATTTTATGAATCTGGAAATGGTAGACAGTAATTTTAGTTTTTATTTTTTTAAAATTTTTATTTATTTCAATTTTGTATTCAAAGTCTTTGAAGAAAAATAGCTTATAAATGTGAGAAAGTTCTATATCATAGATTTTACAAATGTTCTGTGTCACTCTTTTGAATTGTTATCTTTGGTTATTTATTTGTACATTTTGTTTAATGTATGAGTGTCAAGTCTACTTGTGCTTTGTGAAATTGGAGAATATTTTGTTTGTTTGTGTTGTTCAACATTTTATCAGACAAAATTCATTTTGTTGGGGCATTGTGGTGCTACCAGTAAAAATCATTGCTTTACATTTGTGACATCTTTGCATCAAATTGTCTCCACATCAAATTGTCTCCACATCAAATTGTCTCCACAAGTAATTTATCCATCGATGTGACAACAGTGTTACCATTATTTCATTATCAAGTTACTGTTTGGTACATTATGTTGCTTATAACGTGCCTGTAGCTACATGTAGCATCAATGTGACATAGCAAGAGTTATCCACAGCTTATACAGAAATTAAATCATGTCTCCATTTTAAACCCAAATACTTTGATATGTTTAATGTGTTATGACATAAATTTTGCAAAATATTTGTAAAGCATTCCAAAATGACTTTGAAAAAGCGTTGTTATTCCATCAAATTAAACACATGAAATCTTGACACATCCAGTGTAGATGCATTATGAAATTGGCAAATAGTTTAATGGGACTTTGCCAAGTTATCTTAAAGATGATGAGAGACAAAACTGTCATCTGTAAATTATGCAACACCTGAACCGACAAGCACCAAATAAGTCAATAGAAATTACACTTTTAGGATCGCACAATTTAAGTGTTTTATGAGTATGAAATTTGGCTATTGGAACGTACAGCCAGATAGTTGTTTATTTGATAGGCCCAATTAAAGTAGAATAATTTTATTCAGTTCTCTAATACTCTTAATTCTCACATTCCTCATATTTCCTGTAAATCTTGTAGTACTCCTTTCAGTCCCTGAACCAAAATAACAATGGGCACACGAATGAAGTCATGAGTGCATGCTGGTTTAAAGCTTGTCTGTACTAGTTTGGCCAGGGGGGATTAGACCTCCCTGCAAGGTCACTGACAGGTGGTTATCTCATCAAATCAGCTCTCAATTAACATAAGAAAAAGGGGATGCATGGGGGAGCAACAGGCACCGATTAGGCATTGTTTGCTATATAGAGGGCGCAAGTAGCTATAAGTAGTACAGTGGGGCTTAAGGCATATGGCATCACGTGTCTTACCATCATCTCTGCCTCTCTCTCCCACCCTCAGCTCCTGGAGCCTCGTACCTCACTGCCGGCCACATCGACAAGGAAGTCGTCGGCGAGTTCATGAAGGAGATCGGCAAGCACCCCGACCTGGACGAGATGACCATCGCCAAGCTCCTGGCCCTGGAGTCGCAGCAGCATGAGCACCACTCCCGCGGTTGGTACCGTATCAACGCCTCCCGTTCCATGGCTGGGCGACAGAAGGTCTCCCCTTACGTAGACCCACACGTCATGGAGGTAAGCTAGAGCTTGTCCTAATAATGCATTACTGGGGTTTAACTTTATACATGTCCAATCATATTATGTTTTCCTCAAGAAGGCCTCTACGTCCATATGTTGAGAACCTTCAGGTACCTGGTGCTCAATTAACATAAGAAAAAGGGGACCACGGGAGACCAACGGGTACCGCTTAGACATTGTTTTCTATATAGAGGGCACAAGTAGATACAAGTAGTGCAGTCCTGCTTTAAAGCTTTGCAATGAGTTGCTGAACAATTTTTTTTCCCTGGATCGTTTGGATTTCTTATAAATAACATTTAAAGTACATAGTAAAATACAATTAATTAAGATTATTGTAAAGGATAATGATAGAAAACAAGTCATCCTAGTAAATAATCAAGGTACATACAAGAAGGCAATTAGCAGTAGAAAAAAACATTTAAGACAAGGACATATAAACAATGAAAAAAAAAATCATAAATCCAGGTTTTAAGAGCCTTGTACTTAAAAATCGCAGGGAGACGAGTTCTTCAAGAATACTTTATTCCATCGTATGCTGCACAAACAAACCGAGTGACACTATCATTATCTTCACCATTTTCCCACAACTCTTGTCCAATATCTCACCAGCTATACCGCAAGATCAAGGCCAAGGAAGTCACCACGTACAACCCCGTCTCCGATCTGTCCAACGGAAGCACCCGCTCCGTCGTCGAGTTCTCTGCAGCCTCGGTGGCCGTGTTTGAGAACGAGAAGAAGGTGAACATCGTCGTGAAGCGTTATGGTCTGCTCAGTACACAACACATGGTCAAGTGAGTATGGTTTACTTTTTTTTAACGTAAGGATTTGTTTTACGCCTGCCAGCGTATAGCCTCCCAGGAGAGAAGTGATGTTGGAGGGGTGATCAACATTTGCTTCAGCTATACCTTCCCTTGAATTCATTTCCTCAAAAGACGCCGGGCTAGGGTTAGGGTTGGATCGGATTTCATGTAAGGGTTAGGCTTGGGTCTGTAGTATTTGGTCCAGGTTTAAAGTTAGAATTTAATAAGTTAAGGAAATTGATTCTGTAGAAAATACTCGCGTTTGAAATATCTTAGACCACCTGTGACTCCTGTAAGCCACAAGAAATAAAAAGGGGGAAAAAGGAAAAGAAGAAGAAGAAGGAGCCAAAGATAAAGGAGGAGGAGGAGCAGAAGAAAAAGCAGAATGAAGAGAGGGAGAGAGAGATTGGAAATTAGGCGAATGCACCCTTTATACCCTTAAAGAAGCCCCTGTAAAGGAACAGAGAGCGTTGGAAATATAGTTTCTGTTTTTCGGTTATGGCTGTTAAATAAACCAATGTGAATAAACAAGGAACCATTGTAAATATAGGTCCTGCCTATAGGTTGTAGTCCTGGTATATCAAATCTGTGATGCCTAAAATCTGTGAGGTTGGTAACTAAAAAGTGGCCCTTGGGAATACAAATTCATACTTTCGACCCGACACCCCTGTGAAGCCATGCATCCTGGCTGGCTCTGTCACCATTGTACCCCCCCCCCCCCCCCATGCTTCAGTATCAACCCTGGTTTAATAAACTGTTCACAGCGTGTTCACAGCGTGCATGCCGTGAAGCCAAGGCCTTCATACTTGTGCCATCTCTTGTAACGATCTCATTAGCCTTTTGCACTTGATCAATCAAGGGATAGATAATCGCTCCTGTTCCCATAACCAAGATATTACCGGTACTCTTTTTTTGTTTTTTTTGTAGTAGTGTGAATGCATTCGCCTCATGTGCTATCCCTTTTGTACGTGACAATCATTCCATATTTTTTTGTTTGGCCCAATAACTTTTGATTCAGAACCCTAAAAAACATACCAGATGCACGAGAAGAAAGGGAAACAGAATTCTTCACACACTGCAACCATTTTCATTGAATTACCATATTTTATTTGATGCTAGGAATTTAAAAATGAAAATAAGCTTTAAAAAATCCTTAAATTGGCGACACGATGAGGGGTTCAAAACTTGTTGTTTATTAAATAAAAAAGTTGCAATTTTTTCAAATTTTCCTCATTTTTCTTACCCTTGCATTTGTTTTCATAGATATTGCATTTTATCACAACAATGTAGCAATAAAATGAAATTACCTATGTTGCTAATTTGAAGAACATCATGTCAATTACGGTAGCCCTTTAACAAAAATCCTGTCCTAAAAAGGCTTTTACCATCTTCTTAATAATACAGTGTAATTCCAGCCAGTAACTACTCATTGTTAAATGGATCAGGGCCTTGCAAAATGTTACACTGACAGACTTTGAACATAGGCATTCTAACAATACTGTTGGCTATAGGAAAAGACCCTGTCTTTATGAAATTGATGTTGCATTGGATTATGCATGGTGTGTGTACTTTATACACACTTGCATGGTAATAATTATATGCACTGCTCTAATCTTATCTCAAGGAGAGTATATTACAGAGTACATTACAGAGTAGAAGTCAATTTATCTAAGTGCTCTCTTGTAAGTTGTATCCAGGGTGTTTTCAAAAGGACACATCCCCTTTGGACACCATTGTTCCGTTTCTCTTATCCTGCTGATATTACATGTATATTACATGGGCACAATATTATAAGCTTTATGATGTAAATTGCTTTAATCCGCAATAAAGGGAAGTTCCTGAGAATCGTTGCATCAATAGAAATTATGTCCACCTGGTACTTCAATTTAATCCTACAGTGAGTTGCTTGCAAACTTTATTACCCAACACTTTATTATTATACACTTTATACTTTCATTATCAGACTATTTAGTTGTTGTAGACACTACATAATTATAAAAATTCTCTCTCATAGCCCCTCTTTTATGTATATTTTTTTCAATCAAATCTTCGGAAGGACAAGAACCTTTTTCATTTTTTTGTATTTTGGCCCAAAATTTGCGATCCTTATCGTCATGCAGTAAACCTGAAAGACCTCCCCTCTATCAAGACCACATTTCCCCCTTAAAACAATGTTTCTCTTTTTGTTTGTGTGAAAGGGAATCTGTAAAGACCGCCTTGCCTATAGAGACCACTCTTTGTTTCTCCCTTCCACAATCTTTCTATACAGGTCTAATTGTTAAGTAATTTTCAATCACTCATGGATTGCTAAAATACGGAGAATTATGTGGATAAGGAAACATATTATAGGACACCCTAATATGAAATGCGTTTTCCTTTTTTTCTTTTCTCAACAATACAGTGTATACTTTTTAAGGGGTTGATGTTCATAAGGCTAATTGCCCTTTTTGTTAACCCCACATTCCCATAAAATTTTGTTTCCTCCTTCACCTTCACAACAAGCACACTTTTTGTTTTCCTTGAAAATGGTTTCTCATTGAAACATGTACTAAAGGAACCTGTCTACAAAGACCACCTGTCTACAACATGCACATTTTTTGTTTCCCTATGGCAGTCGCTGTAGACAGGTTTGACTGTATTATGTTTGTATGTTCAATGTTCAATGTTTTTTTATGGACAGTGAAATATGGAGAATGATTGTGAATGTTCTACTGTTCTTCTCAGGTTTGAGACGTTCGACGGCACAGCTGAGGCAGGCCAGGACTACATCCCCAAGAAGGGCCAGCTCATCTTCGAGCCTGGTGAAACCACCAAGAACATCGAGATCGAGATCATCGACGATTACGAGTGGGAACCAGATGAAACGTTCTTTGTCAAGCTCAACGTCGACACCAAGGGCGCAGCCATTGTAGGAAAGCACAGCATCATCGAAGTCACCATCATCAATGACGACGGTAAGAGGGATGGACTCGATCTTGGTGGAATATCTTGTTAGAGTAATCAGATCAGAGATGCCAGCTTTCAGGCCATAACCTGATTTTATTATACCCTGACACTTCCCCATTTTAGGCCTTTTCAGGCTTTTTATTGTACATCACATATGTAGAGGTGTCGTGGTCGAGTAGATACGTCATCAGACTGTCGATCACAAGGTTCGTGGTTCAAGTCCCGTCTACATTTGCCACACTCAATCCCGGTGATGTAAATGGGTACCTGGCAGGAATTAATTCCTTGAAATGCTAGAGCGCCGTGATGGCCGCTAAACTCAGGGTAATAATCGGGCAGCGCCAGGAGCGTCACGATATGGCGGACATGTGCGCCAGATAAGAAGCCATTATTATTATATGGGAACCCAACATGTCTCTGAAAATAGTCTCTGAGCAAAGAGAAGATTAGCAATTTTACATCATAAATAAAACCTGAAGACATCTGTAAATCCTCTATAAATTAGCTCATTTTGCTTTCTTTTCAAGTTCGTGATAAAAATGTGTTTCATACATTGTAGGTACAGTGTATTTGGAATTTGAATCACCAAATTTGCTGTTCATCAAAAGAATTCAACTTGAGGTAGAGGTTTTTAATAGTGATATAACTCTGTATAGTTCTAGTAGTGTCTAGAAAAAACACCTTTTAAGTTAAAAAAAATACCAAACATTTTATGTGAGGGGTTTTTAGAAATAAATATACAGTTAAGAACTAAATTATTCATACCCGTACCAAGTTTTGTAAATTTTTAAGTATGTGAACAATTGATTTGTTCTGATTTATGTTTCTTGAGAATGTGACGTATTAAAGATTACATCTAAAAGTATTCAACAAAGTTGCTAATTCAACTAATCCACCTTTCATTCTTGAGTTATGGAAAACACAAAAATATCAAATTTACAAGGGGTATGAAACTTTTAGTTGTTAACTGTATATCCATTAGAGGGTACGTATGTAGTATCACAATGAAAGCACTGTTTTCAAGAATTTTAATCGAAAGTGATTCTTACAATTTCTAACAACATCAACTTGTAGCCGGAGTGTGCAAATACATGCATCCAACTACTTCTAAGATGATTTTTGTATTTATAAGATATTTCAACAAGTAACTGATTTTTCTTTATCTCAATGATAATCAATTTTCAATTCAATTCAATTTATTTTGCCAAGCAATAAAAAACAAAACATACAGGGTAAACAAAAAAAGCAGAACCGGTATACAAAGTATCACTCAATTACAATTACTAACATAGATAAACACAGAAAATACAGAATCAATTTACAAACATGAATAAATTTTGTTACGAACACAATGATAGTAGCCAGAAAGGAGGTGGTCCTTATATTTGTAGGATAAAGCAGTTAAATGATGACCACTTCCTACACCCCTTTCCAAGGATACAGGGGATAGTGGTGATGGTCTTACAACATAAAGGAATGTTTTCTCTTTTGTTATCTGCTTTCTTTCTGTAGAACCTGGCACACTGGAATTCACCAAGACCAGTTTCATCGTGAAGGAGAGCATCGGTTCGGCCGTTCTACCTGTTATCAGAAACACAGGCAGTGATGGCAAGATTGAAGTCTCATGGAAAACTAAGGTATGTATAGACTATTATGTTGAGGGGTCAGTGACACAAAGACGTAACTCTATATTTTGCCAAAATGAGTATTTGATATCAAAATATTCAGAAAAATGTGGGCTTTCCAGGAAACACAAAGACTCAATTCAACCCAACACCCCATTGAAGTCAATGGCTAGTGAAACATAGATTTAACTCCTTAAGGCCCAAGTGCTCAGTGACACATAAACCACTTTTTCTCAAAATGGCCAAAATGGGTTTACGTCTTTGTGTCACTGACCCCTCGTTATGTATTTAATTGTATGGATGTGTTTACTCCTATCAGCTGTACTTGTCAAGTAATCAATATATATTTTTACATGCCCAGGTCATTTACAAAATTCATCTACCAAACCTTGTTAAATGTGTACTATACCTTGTGTACCTTTTCATTATTTCTGATTTGTATGCATATTTTTTTTAAAATATCAATATGTTGTTTCTTTTGTATTTTTTTCTTCCTCTCCAAATCGCTCATTTTTCGTTATGATGTTAAGGCTTTAAACAATATATTAATTTTTTTTTTTTAGATTGTTTTATTTCTTTATTTTTTATTTTTTTAATCATTTAAAAAAAAATGGTACTATATTTTCATACATATTTTATCACTTTAAGTAATTCTTTTATGGAATTTCAATCTTAAAACATATTGGAGTCGTACTTCTTATAGAACTACAGGGCCCTTGTTGAAAGCAGCTTTTGTTACTGACAATGCTACCTTGTATGAATAAAACAACAAATAAAGGAAAAAATAAATTCGAAATAAATCTTGAATCTTCTCCTACTTCTCTACATATCCCTTGTAGAAAGCAGTCTTTGTTTAATACTGACAATGCTACCTTGTATGAATAAAACTACAAATAAAAGAATTAAAATAAATTTGAAATGAATCTTGAATTTTCTCCTACTGCTCTACATATCCCTTGTAGAAAGCAGCTTTTGTTTAAAACTGACAATGCTACCTTGTATGAATAAAACTACAAATAAAAGAATTAAAATCAATTTGAATAAATGAATCTTGAATCTTCTCCTACTTCTCTACATATCCCTTGTAGAAAGCAGTCTTTGCTTAATACTGACAATGCTACCTTGTATGAATAAAACTACAAATAAAGGAAGTAAAAAATCAATTGAAATAAATGAATCTTAAATCTTCTCCTATTTCTCTACATATCCCTTGGAGAAAGCAGTTTTTGTTTAATACTGGCAATGCTACCTTGTATGAATAAAAATTCAAATAAAAGAATTAAAATGAATGAATCTTTTTCTTCTTCTCTGCAGGATATTGAAGCCGTCAATGGCACGGACTACACCGGAGGCGAGGGCACGCTGACCTTCGAGCACGGCGAGCGGGAGAAGTTCATTGAAATCCCCATCATTGATGACCAGGAGTATGAGAAGGATGAGAGCTTTGAGGTGGAACTCTTCGAACCCACTGCCGGGGCGCAGCTTGGAAGACTCAAGAAGACCGTGGTCACCATTATCAATGACGATGGTAGGTGGTTTTGCTATTTATATTGAAGCTGTGGCTGTTCAGGTTTGACCATGAGGCACACAAACCTTAAAGCCTGTCTGCACTAGTTTGGCCAGAGGGATTAGACCTCCCTGCATGGTCACTGACAGGTGGTTATCTCATCAAATCAGCTCTCAATTAACATAAGAAAAAGGGGATCACCGGGTACCACTTAGGCATTGTTTGCTATATAGAGGGCGCAAGTAGATACAAGTAGTGCAGTCCCGCTTTAACGAAATAAATCTATGTAAGTTAAGGTATTTGTATTTCGATTTGAACTAAATTAGTCACTGATATCCTCTTTTAATCTTTTTTTCTGTGGGGGGGGGGGGATTTAGAACACACTTACTTCCTTTCCAGTATGCTGAATACATCTGATTAGCTGGAGTGGTAAGTGGTTCAACTCTTGAGCTCTAAAAGAGCCCTGTTAAGAGAAAATGAGAAAATAACACTTTTACAACACCAAAATCCATAGAAAGCTTTGATCAGAATTTAAAAAAAAATAAAGATAGACTTTTGCACTTTGGAATAGAGTATGTAAGACTTGTAGATCATCTTCTCTTTGTTCGATCCTCTCTCCATGTTTTTAGACTATACCTCCATGTTGGACCGTGTCGTCAAGATCACCCACGTCAACCTGGACAGGCTGAGGATCGGTAACGCATCCTACGCTGATCAGTTCCGTGACGCCATGAACGTCAACGGCGGTGACGTGGAGAGCGCAACCTTATTCGATTACGTCATGCATTTCATGACATTCGGGTTCAAGGTAGGTCTTTCTTTCTTTCCAGCTATCCTGAAAATCAGAGAAAAATATGGACAGTTGTATCTCTTTCTTCCCAGGGAAATATATACAAAGTCAAGAAATCACTCAAATCATGGAAAATAATGGAATTCTATTCTAGCTTTGATTCAACAGCATATAATGATAATAATGATAATAACAACAACAACATCAGCAAAAAAACACACACAATAATTATAATAATGCAGAATTTCAACATGGAAAAATGAGGGAAATATCAGGGAATTTTATTTTCATGAAATGCTAGAAACCCTGCATTCTCATCTTGTTATTGGTAGTTTTTGACATACCTTGGTATTTCCTTATGTATGTCTGGTTCACTCCGAGTACGTACTTTCCATGCATTTTACCACCTCTTGTAGGTCATCTTTGCCTGTGTGCCCCCTCCACACTTCCTTAACTCCCGGGGCTACATCACCTTCTTGGTGGCCCTGTGTTTCATCTTTTTTGTTTAAAATAGAAGACTCTCTGAAAATGTCATTCAATAATGCCTGGAATCGCCCAACTGCAGTACGTACTTTCCATTGATTATAGCTGTTCATGCATTTTTACGTCTTGTAGGTCATCTTTGCCTGTGTGCCCCCTCCACACTTCCTCAACTCCCGGGGCTACATCACCTTCGTCGTCGCCCTGTGCTTCATCGCCGCCCTGACCGCCATCATCGGCGACCTGGCGACCATCTTCGGCTGCCTCATCGGGCTCCTCGCCCCTGTCACCGCCATCACCTTCGTCGCCCTCGGGACCAGTCTGCCCGACACCTTCGCCAGCAAGACGGCCGCCGTCAACGAAGCCACGGCCGATAACTCGATCGGTAACGTGACGGGGAGCAACTCGGTCAACGTGTTCCTCGGCTTAGGGCTTCCGTGGCTTATAGCTGCAATCTACTGGGGAGCCAAGGTAAATTTACCTTTAAAGCTTATCTGTACTAGTTCATGGGTGGGATTAGACCGCCCTGCAAGGTCACTGGACAGGTGGTTATCTCATCAAATCAGCTCTCACTTAACATAAGAAAAAGAGGATCATGGGGGACCAATGGTCACCGGTTAGGCATTGTTTTCTATATAGAGGGAGCAAGTAGCTACAAGTAGGACAGTGTGGCTTTAAAGGCATTGTTTAACAAAGTTACCAGTTTTACAAATCTGAAATGCATGACCCTACGTGTTTAATCAGTGTCTGATATTGAAGCCCTTAAAAAAAAAGAGCAAAAAAAAGTTTGTGTTTAACATAATAAGTGCATAAATGACCTTCCTCTACTACTTTAGGTTACTTGTTGGATTAAGTTTGGAGCCAGAAGGGCATTAACTCTGTGTTGAACTGTGTACAAATGATGCATGCACATAAGTGCATTATACGATTTATCCGCACTCAAGTTGAGGCTGTGTATAATAGATATAGACAGAGTCTCAATGAGGGCGGATAGATTGTCAACGTTATAAACGTTGTAAATATTTTCATGTTTATTCAGGGCCCCATGGAAGACCGCTACTTGTTGGTGAATGGGCTACCCTGTCAAAAGATTAGAAATAAATACAATTTAATAAAAAATGAATTGTATAATGATTGAATGAAAATATGCATCATTTGTTTTACCGGTATACTACAAAATTCCTAGATCCTTAGCTACGAGTAAGAGTAAAGAAGAAAAAAATCCCCAGAAATTGAGTTAAAGAGGGCTTTTTGATTTCATCCCTACCGGCAATACACGCTGTTACCTGTATATTAATCCCTCGTCAATTTTTGCAACCATTCATCAAGTTAATTCTCATTTCCCCCTACCCATCTAGTGTCGTAGTCGATACGGTACTAATGTCCTTTGGCAAGGCATTAATCTTCATTTGCCACACTCGACCCAGGTGAGGTAAATGGATACCCCGCAGGAATGAAATCCTTGAAATGCTAGAACGCTGTAATGGCAGCTAGGCTAAAGCCGGGGTAATAATTAATGTGCCTCGGAATAGAATTTCTAGATAGACGGCGCTCTAGAAATGCCTATATTTATTATTATTATTATCTCCCTTCTGTAGGACGATACCTTTGCTGTTCCTGCCGGGGGTCTCGCATTCAGCGTGGCCACCTACACCGTCTGTGCCATCATGTGCATCATCCTCCTCATGATAAGACGCTACGTAGGATTCTTCGGCAAGTCGGAGCTCGGCGGTCCTAAAGCCGGCCGCTACCTCTCCGCCGCCATCCTCATCACCCTCTGGATGCTCTACATCATCCTCTCGTCGCTCTACGAGTACAAGATCATCAAACTAGGAAAATGATCTGGGATGCGGTGGTACATCTTCAGCTGACAGCCAGAAGGGTATTAAAGATGTTCATGCGTGGGTATATAGTCGTTCGTGAAGTAGGCAACTTGGCGATCACTACATATCACTTAGCCAACGGGTATTACGCTCCTGTGCGTACGTCTATGTGCTGCCCTCTATATACCCACGCTTGAGCAACTTTAACTTCATGGAAACAGTCAAAAGTAATGCCCTTTTGGCTCTCAGCAGACAAAAAACTGTGAAAGTATAAGAAAAACAAAGAATTTGAAATGCGCAGACAAACAGACTTTCCGCCAAAGAATAGAACTGTGTGGATGTGTACTACCTCACCCTCACAAAACCACAAACCAAAAATGTCATTCATGATATCTGTTGCATTTCTATCTGTTATGGGTGGAGTTAAACCAGAGATGTAATGGGGAGGCCTTCAGCGCAGTTTAAGGTCATCTTGAAAGTGTTTAGGGTGGAAATGGAATTTGAAAAGTGGAAATACTTATTTCGTCTTCTGATTTGGTGATGCACATCTTGGTATTGGATGGTTAATTGATGTGTGTTTATGCGATCCTGCATGTATTGATTCGATTACTGTGAGTCTGTGGTTAAAACACATACAGTCAATTAAAAATGTTATGGAATGACTAATTTTCATGAGAATTTTTTTAAATTTTGAAAAAAATAAAATGTTATAGACATCTATCACAACTCTTGAGTTTCCTATCAATCACTCATTAGATTGATAAAATAATGAAATTTAAAAAGCTTTGTTATGTTTTGACTAAAAAATCATTTTCTATGTCAATTTGTAACAATCATATAAAATTCAATATTTCATAAATTTGAAATATGAATGGTTGACAGGAAAATCACATTTTGTGAGATGACTGTATATTTGTTAATATATGCTATCATTTATTTGTAGATTTTTAAATAAAAATATATACAATATTTTTTTCTTCAAAATAGAAGATTCTCTGGAAATGTTATTCCACAATGCTTGAAATTGACCAACTGCAGTTAAGAAAAGATAGTTTGGCTGTTAAATCTGTTGAAGTTTCTGGTCATGTCAATGTTGTGAACTTGATTTTGACTCTCATATATCAATACACTTGCAGGAAGAAGAAAAGACAGGCAACTTTATTCAATTGAAGATGTAGCCATTGTTCTGCAACAAAAAAATGTACAAAAATGTTACCAAACTGTACAATATTAGCTAGAAAACTAGCAAATAGATAGTAGCTCGTAAGAGAAAACACTCAGTGAAATTAGCTAGTCATTTTGTACATTATTTTATAAATGAAGTGATTCGTTAAAAGTCACATCTTTTTCTCTGTCTCTTCCATTTTCTATTTACAAAATGTCAAGTTGTGTTAAAAGGATCATTGAAGGTTGGCATTCTCGAAAGTGTAGGCCAAGTTGAAACCCTAAGTTAGAAAATAGACCATTTTGTCTTAATGTTATCGAATTGAGTGAATTAGTCTTTGTAAAATGCCTACAAATTATTTCATTCATCTGTTACAAATAATTGCATTTCAATAGTAAAATGCAAATCACATTCATTATGTGTTGTTAGGTGGGGCAAGCCATAATGTTTGTCCTACCTAGCAACAACCAATGTAGGTGATTTGTATTCTGACTATTGAATTACAATTATTTGTAAGAGATCAATCAAATAATTTTTTACTTTGATAACAAAGGCTGTTGCATTAAATGTTATTACATTATGAAAAATGGTTATTTTCTGCTTTCAAGAATACGGCCTTGATGAATGTGCTTGTTAATTGATGGTTTTTAAGATATTAAAATTCCAGCTTTGTATTTATTGAAATAAGAAAATATTCTTTTGCATTTTGCATGGTCTTTTATCATCAGTGTTCGAGGTCTGTTGCATGATAGTAATGTATATTTTCAAGCGGAGGGTATGTGTTTATTGAACATAGATGTATTTATTCATGTATGGAGCGGAAACTAACAGAATTCACCGCGCCTGGTGAAATATTGCAGATTGTTCATTTCAGAGGTTTATTTAATTAGTTTCGCAAATTACGAATGAAAATCTTCAAAGATTCTGAATGTATCAACTCTTTAGAATATTGTGTCGCTGCTTTGAAATGTGCATATTAATCTAGGTGTTATGATTTTGTAGAGCTGTTTATCTCATGTCACATTTTAGAGAGTATTGATAATGTATACTGCTGTCTAGAACAATATCCTTCTGCCAACAAATAGTATGAATTATTTTTGTTGATTTATGATGTTTTATTTTTGAATGAAATTTTGAATAAGCTTTTACTCAAAAGATATTTATACAATTAACATCAATTAGATTATTAGTGGTATTCATACAGATTGAATATTCATGAATATGTAAAATCTGCACAACTATTTGAACAATAAGCTGCCAATTGATTATTATAAAGTGTTCCTGTGGACTGTAAGCTAGAAAAGAAGAAAAGGTAATTTGTTTAGTTTATTTTCTCGACTTAAGATCATGAATATTTAAATTTGAATGCAAATTCATTTTGATTAATTTTTTCAAGACAACAGATTAAGCTCTCGTGGGTGAATTTATATGAATGTGTATAATGTGTTAAAAGGTAAAAGGTTCTAATGTATCTAACCACATACAGAAAATTATATTAATGTTACATGTTATACATGTATCAATTTAACTATTTAGTACAATGAAATAATATGTCAACTATTATACTTGGTGACTGAAATCATTTTTTGGGGTGTATTTTGATATCTTCCCTTTTGTATTTTTGTTCTTTTTCTGTCTTTCAAACACTTCGGGGATCTGTTTGCCTTCATTTCAATGTCGTTTTCACTTATTTCTATCAGTCCATTTACAACATGCATGTGTAAGATCATGAAAACAGTACCGTATTGGAAATCCAAAACTTACCTTCTGTCCAAAATTGTGAGGAGAAATGGCATTTCATCGTTCAACTCCAGTGCCTTTCTGCTTCTAAAAGTTAGGGTGATTTAACCCATAGGATAAAAGAGGAGACATGATTTATGTGTATGAGGAAGGAGTTATGACCTTTAAGTCCTAATAAAGCACTGTGAAACTAGAGCAAACAAAAGTTTTTTTAAATCTTCCTAATTAGCGAAAAGACTACTTTTGTATTCATAATTAATGTAAGGATCACGGTCATGTTTCATATTTCATAGCAGGAAAAAACAACCAAGGGCTTATCAACTTTAATCATTCTTTGTGACATTATGCAATATAGGTGTGGCAATATTCTCAGACTATTTAAATATTCATTTGAGATTATCTGTGATTTTGGATTTCAGAGATAAAAGGACTTCTGGTGTGATTTCTTCTTTTTATTTCTGGAACTGAAGATCCAGATAAGATGGATTGTAAAGAAAAGCCAGTTAGGCCAAATGGCTATGGAAAATTTGATACTGGAAGTTGACAGGAAAGAAGGGTATTATGCTTCTTCAGGGAGATTTATTAAAGATAGCCTGAGAAATTTGTGAAAACTACTGTTTCTGAGACTCATATTTATGCGAGCTCATTGAGTTGTGCTTGGAAATTTGTAAGCAATTCGAGGCAGAAAACTCCCCTTGAAGAATTTTTTTAAATTCTGAAATTCAGCCACAAAATATGCTGACTGAGAGAATATTCAGCTATTTAAATTTAAAAGACACAAAAGTGATGTGTAGATTTATATTAGCTTTGTCTTGCTTTTAACTTGTGCATATATACGCAAGATGAACTATAGCTGTGTAGATAAGGGACTTTGAACAAAATAGCAATATTTATGGAAAATATAATTTTATGTTTTCTTGCAACTAAGATTTTTATTTTTACTTTCATTTTGTCATATTTCTAATAGTTATTCTTGTTTAATCCCTCTGTATTTGTATATGTCTTTTATGTGTAGCAAACATCTGTATAATAATGATAATGATTTGTTAATTTTAATAATAAATTTGTAGATGAGAGGTAACATATGTTTGTTTTAACCTCTATAAACAGGGGAGTATGCATTTTTTGGTCTATGTTTAGAAATATAGAATTGAGGATCTGTACAGATATATTTTCATGTTTCGTGTGTTTTTGTTGTTGTTGTTTTAATGAATAAGAGATTAACAAGAAAATATGAGTGGAGCACTATATCAAATATGAGAAGAAAGGAACATTTGATAATACATTTAGAGGAAAAAGTGAGACATCAGTTATAAATGTGTTCACCACCGAGACTCGTTATGAGATGGGGATAGAGATAGGGATAGAGACAGAACGAGAGAGAGAGAGAGAGAGGGGGGGGGGGGGAAGAGAAAGGGGTTAAAATAAGAGAGAGAGAGAGAGAGGGGGGGGGGGGTGAAAGAGAGAGAGCGCAGGGGAAATAAGGGGGGGGGGGGAGAAAGATGAAAAAATACACATACTTAATAGAAATAGAGTTACTGCTGATAGCATGTTGATCGTAATCAGTTGTATAAACTAAAATTAATATCACATAGTTTGTCCAATATTTGTTCCCATCTCGTGTTAAATGATGTACAGTGTAGGGTGAAATTGCAATATGGTTTAATTCTGCTCCTTATACTAGTCTCAAGTTTGACGTGGTAAGATTCTTCCCCATGTAAAAACAACAATATAAAAAATAAAAGCTAGGGAGGAAAAAGTAAAGGAGGAGGATCGAGGGTTCGATTAACCTTACATGTAAAACTTGCTTTACCCTATGATTAAGCTGATGAACTATTTAACCTCCGGTAACCTCGAGCAAAATTGATATTTCTGTAAAAAAAACACTATAACATTAATGGGTGTAGGCGGGGCGCCTCCGCCGATTAGTTTTATAGTCTGTTTACAGAAATATAACATGTACAAGTTTAACCAGCTTAAACCAGAGACTATCGCCCACACTGACCCTATAAAATTCAAAATTGCCCTGACGTCCCCCCCTCCCCCATCTACAAATTAATACACCCTACCCGCACCTCCAGTTAAAACTCAGACGAGTATTTAACCAAGAAGAGAACCGTTATCGATTTATTGCCCCAATTTAGCGAATCCAAAATGGCTGCACAAAACAAGATTCTCTGCTGCTTGGTCGCCGTGCTTTTAGGCCTAGGAATTTACGATGTTCTCACAAATTTCGAGAGCAACCGATGTGCTATGTCCTTTATGTGGGAAACACCTGAGTATATTGTAAGTATACTTTTGTAGTGGTGTGTAAATTTGAATGGAACAAATCGTGATCTTTGTACTATTGCTATCCTACTGTACCTACAGTCCCACTAGTGCATATCAATGTTATACTGAAAGCTTAACTTTGGGAGCATCGAGTGTGCATTTTGCCAGGGCCAGGGCCAGGGCCAGGCCGGGCATGAATTGTACAATCAAATTAGCAAAGTTCGTGAAAATCTGTCTGTATGTAAGGAAGTAAATTCCCATTTTCTAATCCACATTTATATAAGTAAGTAGGGCCTAGTGTTAAGGGATAGAAGTAGTTTTCAGACCGCAAATGCCAAGTGCATGGTTATTTTGATTGGGCGCTTGTTCAGAAACCTACATGTATCAAAAATTTGACCCATAACTCTGGCGTGGAGATACCCTACTAAAACATACCCGAAATGAAGTAAATATTCATTAATTGTCCAAATAAAGATCTTGAGTTAAAAGTCGTTATGTTTATTACCTTTTTCACGTCAATTTTTTCTTGTTATTTTTGGAGTATTTTTCGGATAAACGTTGATATTAATATACACTTTTTCACAGGTTTCACAGGAAACCGCTGCACAATACAAGTGCCTACCGATGGTGGGTTGCGGGCGGGCGCGCGCCTGTGTGAAGTTATCTACCGTAATGTCTCAGATCCTCATTGCGCGAAAGTACATTCACTCGACAGCGGTTAGCCTTGAATCGGTCGCACACACCGACACAGGTAATTGCAAGCCGCAATCCTGAAATCGAGCCATGGAGGGACAAAACAGAGAGAGAAAGCCAACACATTGATTGTAGTTGAGAAATGAGTGTGTGAGGTATTGTGAATGGAACAAAGAATAACATAAGGAAAGACAAAAAGAGAAAACGATAAAGAACAGATAATGGAAAGATAGAAGAGAAGAAGAAAAATGGAAAAACAAAGAATAGCATAATAAAAACAGAAAGAGAAAATGAAAGGAAAACAAGGAATAACATAACAGAACAGGCCACGATAAAGAGCATGCTATAGTGTACGCAAATTGCATGAACAGCAAGCGCGCGTTTTTTACCCAAACCGAAACAGGCCACGATAATAACGCCATGGAATCATGATTGAGATCTCCGTTTGTTCAATCGAATTTTAGCGACCGTGATTCTGCAGAATTATGATACAAAACTAATCTTTTTCAGCGTTTCATGTTTGTGTTTTTAAACACGTTTATTTTTACGACCGACAAAAAAATCGCTTGAACGCAACACGCTTTAAACTAAACGTCTTTATAAATCGTGATTCTAGGGTGAAAAAGTGTAGATTGAATGCACCCTCAGCGTAACAGCTTCGTGCAATAGATACGCACATCCTAAACTCAAGTGCGGATAGATTGTTTTTCATGAACTCACGCGTATGCATCATTTGTATTCACTCTATTACTGAAGTTCAAAACAAGGTTTGTTGATTTAATGCTTAAGGTAAAAAATGTCTTTATTTCATTGTCAAGACTATGGTTTTAAAATAGGTAGGAAAAAAGATGAAGAGGGAGGAGAAGAAAAAAATGGGGAAGAAGAAGAAAGAAAAAGTTCTTATAAGGAAAGAAAGAAAAATGAAGAAGAAAAATGAAGAAGAAAGAAAAGATAGGAAAGGGAAGGAGAAAGAGGAGTAGAAAAAAAAAGGAGAAGAAAAGAAAGGAAAAGAGGAAGCGGCTGGACAGATTAACAGAAGCAGGGATATGTGGATAATGTGTGTTGTGTGATGTAGATCTTCTTGGATCAGGCCTGATATGGATTTCAAACCCAAAAGTAACATCAATCTTTAGTTGGATTGGTACCACAGAAATACCTTTTTTCAAGAAGCCACGTGGGTTAAGGATGTTTTCAAAACTCTTAAGAAATTGTGAGATGATGAAAGAAATCAGGACCTTGAACTTTGGTAGATCATAATTATGCAGATTATGCTGATAAGATTCTTTGTCTAGTGTTTGGTTGCTGAGGAAACCTTAATGAGTGTTTACTTATTGAATATATATTAGACACTAGTGTACGGTTTATATAGAGGTCTTTCATGTTCACACAATGACTGTCCAAAGTCTGGTAGAGTTTGTCTTGGAAGAGCTAGCACTAGTGAACTTAAGCCTATCTATTTCATGTGATGCCATTGGAAATTTTGTTGATTTTGGAGGCTGCACTTTATTGCGAAATAACTATTCCAATTTCTCATTGTTATTCGATAAATGTCATAAAATGTTCACAAAGTGAAAGACGATGAGAAAAGGGGTATTGATCAAGAACATTCCATTAAAGTACAAGTCCACTCCAAAAATAACTTACTTTCAATAGAAGCAGAAAAATCAGACAAACCAATCAAAAAAAGTTTGAGCAAAATCGGATACCTAATAAGAAAGTCATGATTTTTTGTAAAAAGTATGTAAAACTATGGAACAATGAAAATCACTACACAAATTGCCAATTTGATTATCAGTTTGTGACGTCATGTCCTCACTATTTATCAATTGCTTTTTATAGTTTAATCCCATTAATTTCCCTTTTTATCCCCCAAAACTTGATTCCCCCATACCTTTGCCCAGGTTATATGATTTGTATCATATTGCATGCATGGCATTTCACAAAATCTTTTATGAACTTTGAAGAATTGATACTATTTTCTGAATATAGTATATTCATAATTATTGATTTTTATATAAATACATGTAGTTTATCAAAATTCACATTTGTCATGATTTAACTGGAGAAAAAAATTACTCTATATTAGTGCATCTACATGTACACAAAAACATATTACTATCATTCTAAATTGGATGCTGGTGTGAAGAAATAAGATTCTTACAGGGAAAATATGAAGTTTATATTATCAATATAAAGAAAATAATTAGTGGATAGTGAGGACATGACGCCACAGACTGATGAGTGAGTTCCCAATTTGTCTTGTGCTTTTCCTTGTTCCATAGTTTTACCGGTACATACTTTTTAAAAAATTCATAACTTCCTTATTACATGTACTGTAGTTACCGGTATCCGATTTTGCTCAAACTTTTTGTTGTTGATTGGTTTGTCTGATTTTTCTGTTTCTATTGAAAGTAAGTTATTATTTGAGTGGACTTGGCCTTTAAAGACATGAATGCAGGGCATGAATCTTCTGTACTAGTAATAAAGCCAACACAAATTGAATGCAAGAAATCAGGTGTGTGTGAATGAGCATTGATAAGGACTGGCAGGAATTGATTTAAAGCCCCACTGTCCTACTTTTAGCTACTTGCTCCCTCTATATAGAAAACTTGTGCCTGTTGGTCCCCCATGATCCTCTTTTTCTTATGTTAGTTGAGAGCTGAGGTAATGAGAGAGCCACCTGTCAGTGACCTCGCTGTGTGGTCTAATCCCTTCTGGCCCAGTAGTGTTGACGGTCTTTAATGTATTTGAAATACAAGAGATACTTTGAAGTCAGTATGTGGGGAATCTTTTTTGTATCACAGTCAGAAACAAAATAAGTTACATATAGTTATACAGAACTGCCAACCTTGTGCAACCAGAAAAAAGGAACCATGATGGCAAGAAAAAGGAATTTCAAGCAAAGAAAAGGAATTCATTAAAACGAAACATACACCTACGCACGACACACTTCCAATGCAGAAATGTCCATTCCTCATGCTGTTTTCTCCATACAAGCAGGTATTCTTTTTTGGGTTATTTTTCTCTGCAAGGGTGTCTTCAAGTATGTTTTGAAATTAGTTTTCTATTGAATTTGTGATCTAATCAACATTTTAGGGCAGTTGTTTGACGTGGGGTATGTAAAAATATAAAAAAAATATTTTTAAAAAAATAATTAAAAAAAATATATTAAAAAACGTACTACCGTAATTTGGAGGGAAAAAAAGAGTAATTGCGGTAAAAATGGAATGGTTGGCAGCTCTGCATATACATATTCAGATATTGAATGAGTAGATTGATATTTGAATAAACTGTTTATATTTGTTTTCTTCTCCATATGTAGGAGGTTCATCATATGAATGAGACTCTGCAGGAGAAGTATCCCCACTATTCCCTGACAGTGTATGGGGAAGGCAGATACGCAACGGACTTAGAGTGAGTATTCAGAACAACAACAAAAAGCAAGATATATAAGGAAACACAAATTGCTAAGAGCAGCACTGGTTTTACTGAAAGTTTTGAACTTTATTGCAAAAAATTTCAAAGTAAATTTATGGACTAATCAAAGAGTGTTGTTATTGAACAAAGTTGCTGTCTCATTATTTTGCAAAGTTGTACAAGTAGGAGAAAAGGATATATGTATGCATGTATGTAAGAGAAATTTACAAATGACATGTAGTTTACTGTGTACATTTCATAAAATGTTGACACATATTTTTTAACTTTGTGATAAGAATAAATATTTTGTTGTTTCGTTACACATTCATACCCTTATTTATGACATATTTATATGTATCCACTGAATAATATGGGTACACTGGTTAATTTCTTTCATTTTTCTAAATCTACAGGAAAGGGAAGTATACTGGCATTCCTATTTTGTTCATCCCTGGAAATGCTGGAAGTCACAAACAAGGTAAGAATATTAGACAAATTACAGAGTTTCACCAAGAAGAAAAAGTAAATGTTTTTTGTTAAGTGAATGAACTGTTTTCTTCCATACTGATTTTATAAATTGTATGTTGTATGTGCTCTTTTTCATTTAATCATTTTATTTTGATCACTACCAGCATATAAAATACTTTCAATAGGAATTATGAATAATTCGTATTTTACATACTTGTACCTGCTTATTTGCAAGGCTCAAGATACATACACGCGATTCGCCCCCATGAGCTACACAATCGCCCCCGTCAGAGTGCTCACGGGGGCGATTGCAAAATGAAAATCGCCCCCATGGAATTATAAAATAATTATGAACTCATGCCCTTATGGTTCATACATGTAGGTTCATTGCACTTTAGAAAATAAAAATCTTTATGATAATACATATTTTGATGTATGGTATCATTCAAAGTCAAATAATGTTCTTAAATCATACATTTTTTCTTCCCCGCATCAATTTCATGTCTTCCATAGTCCGTTCCCTGAGCTCCATTGCACTGAGGAAGGCCGATAAATACAACTTCCATTTCAATTACTTCAGTGTTGATCTGGATGAAGAACTCAACGCAGTTTATGGAGGAGTGTTGGAGGGGCAAACAGGTAAAAAAAAGAAAAGAAAATTATTGAAATGAAAAAAGTCTAAATCGCCATTTTTATCTGTAATTCTTGAGTTTATACATGGATTCCTGGATTTAATCACAAAAGACTGTATAGCACTGGGTCTGAAAGTTCTGCCAGAAAATTTTCAATGACTCAACTTTAATGAAAATATGATACAAAGTTGTGAACAAAAAAAATGTATGGGAAGCAGTAACAGAAAATTAATCACTTCATGTAAAATACAGAAAATCTTGGATCACTGTTTTAAGTTATCTTTATTTTTGACAAGTGATTTGAATTGCAATCAAGTACATGATTGATTAACCTTGGATATCTGTTGAAATGTATAATACAAGCATGTTCTAAAAGAATTTGTCATGTAAGTAATTATGATGATTGTTGAAAACAACAACCAAGATTTTAATTTGTTATTGTATTGAATTTTATTGATGCACCCTGTATCAGTATAAATGGTGATGGTTAAGATAGTGACTACTGCGAAATAAAAGTTTATTTTGTTGCATTGTGTTGATACACCCTGCATTAGTAATAGTGATTATGGCGAGATAAAAGCTTATTTCAGTGCAGAAGACAACGACAAATGAATTGTTCTGATGATGTCTTATTTGTTTTTCCTTTCTATCTCACAGAGTATGTCCATGCCTGTGTGAAGCACATCCTGGAGCTTTATAAAAACAACAAGAATCCTCCCAAACAGGTCGTGATCATTGGGCACTCAAAGGTAAGCTTTAGTTACATGGCTCACTTACATCTTGTGCAGAAAGTGATGGTCTATATGAACAAACATAGTTCACAAGTGAAGAATAGAGAGTCGGAGGGATATTCAAGATATATTCCCATCAGTTGCAGGTACTATTTTTCAATACTCAATTTTTCTTCTGTGCTCATGTATGTAACTCAGAATTGACAAAGAAGGCTATGTTAAAACCATAGTTCGAACCTTCAGAAGCATAGTACATGTGCCTAGCCTCATATTAAATCAACAAGCAAAGAAGGCTATGTTAAAACCATCGTTCGAACCTTCAGAAGCATAGTACATGTGCCTAGCCTCATATTAAATAAACAAGCAATATGCTTTAATACCATACACACAGTCCTAGGAGGAGGTTTGATTAATGACCATCAATGGCTCATTTGTGAATGTGTTTGTTAGTTCTTGCTGTTTTAGTCCTTTCCATTATGAAATTACAGAACTAAGAGTTGGATTTGGATAAAGAGGATAATAATTGAGTCCTTCGGCAAGACATTGATCTACATTTGCCAATCTCCACCCAGGTGTTAAAAGGGTACCGGTAGGAAGGAATTCCTTAAAATGTTGTGAGCGTCGAAATCGGCAGTCTAGCAGAGCCGGGTAATGTTGGAGCGCCTTGAGGACCTTGCAAGGTCGATACATGCGCTATATAAGAATCCAATATTATTATTATTATTATTATTAAAAAAGTAATCAAATTGTCTGCCTTTTCTTCTTGGTGAACACAGGGAGGATTAGTTGCTAAAGCCCTCTTTGCCTTGCCTGACTTTGATGCCAGCACTGTCAACACTCTCATCACCATGGGAACGCCCCATGTGAATGCCATTGTGAAGCCTGATATCTACATGGATCAGTTTACTACTCGTGTTAACCAGGTAGGTCATACTCTAGTTCAAACTAATGAAGTAATGTTTTCCTTCAATATAGATACATGTATGTATTCTAGTTTGAATGTATTGAGGGCATCTTCCTTGTGATTTCCTAATTTGTAAGTAAATAAATTGAATTTGATACCAAGAACATTACATTCCAACAAAGATGTACTACACATTAATGATATTATAACATACATGTACCTTTTAATACACTAAATGATTTACATTTACAGAAAGTATATGAAAGAATTTCTCAATATATTACACATTTGTTTCAATGGAGCTGTCTTATATCCCCTGTATATTTCTGTGTATTGTTTCTTTTTTTTACGTCATTTTGAGATGTAAAATGCAATTCTTCAAAAGTTTATACCTATATTCTTTGTTATAAGTGACGATGGCATATACATGTACATGTTTTTTAAAGGGGAATTAACCTCAAACTACATTTCAGTTTGTAGGCCATTTAAAACATTATCTGATAAATATAAAACATCATACATTTGACGAAAGAGAGGCCGTAACTTTTCTTCAGAATCCTTTGGCCCGAATTCACAAAGGAGGTTTAAATTCAACCCATGGCTTAAATCTTCATTTACATATAACCCATGGTCTAAAATTAGCAGAAAATAAGCGTGACACAGTCAGAGGTCCAATATTAGACGCGGCAATGCAAGGTACGCTTGTTTTGCGCTAATTTTTAAATCATGGGTTATGTAAATGAGGGTTTAAACCATTGTTTGAATGATTTCCCCTTGGTTTTCGAGGAACAATTATTACAACCTGGTGCTGAACCACAGACTTGGCAGTATGCCATGTTTGATGTGTATTGCATATAATTTGTTTTGTTTTTATTATCTTTTGAACAGTTCTGGTCTGAAAACTGGAATTCTGACGAGTTGGAGGATGTAACCGTTCTGTCCATCGGAGGTAGTTACCGTGACAACATGGTGCGGTCTGGGCTGGTCTCTATGAATGGGATGGTTTCACCTGATAGAGGGCTTAGTGTTGTGGTAAGTGATGATTATGTTTTGATTCAGAAAGGACCCCAAACCTGGTTGGTGTTCTATTATTTTTCAGAAGGTTTCATTGAGGTTTATGTAGCTGACCATGTGTAAATGCCTCTCTTGCATTGCGTTGTTTGATCACGGCCCGTCTTATAAAGAGTTCATATCAATCATAATTTATTTGTGATTGATATCAATCACAACTATGTATATAAGAGATACACGTAGGAGACTGTTTTGGTTTGGATTGTTTTAGATAAATCGTAACTCTTCATAAGACGGGCCCCAGTTGTAGAAAATTATTGTTTGCCCGTGCATAAGAGTTTTGCTTCTGAGATAGTATTAGGGCAATTTTACTAGTTTTATTTTCTTGCTTTTTTTGGGGGGGGGGGGGGGGTGGGGTGGAGGGGGGTGTGATGAATCTTTGAAAAAATGACTGACCTAGTTATATACAAAATCAATGTTAAAACATTTTTTGAAATTTTTTGATCACGAACTGAACCTTTTAGTAAATCAACAGCAAGTTATATTTCTTATAGAACATACATAAGTGAATAGAAATAAAAATGTACCAGAATGCATAAAATTTGAATTTATTCTAAATGCATTTCATCCTGATGAATAATAGTATCTTCCTCTATCTTTTATTGAATTCCTAGGTTGGTTCCATACCTAGGGTTTGGCTCTCTACAGATCATAGATGCATTGTGTGGTAAGTAATGATTTTTTTTCTTCAAAGAAGTTTTTTAGATCTTTCCTGTTTCCCTCTTTTCACTTGTCCTTTAATCTTTATTTTGTTTTCATCTATGGTTCATGATTGGCACCACTTCATTCTGCTTGCAATATATCTCAAATTTGTTCAATGTTTTTGATATTGCATGTCACTTGTAGATTATTTGTTAAACTGTAACAATTTTTATTTATATTTGATTTTTATTATGTTTGTGCTTGTTCTTATTCAGGTGTAAGGAGTTGGTACTTGCAACAAACAGGGCTCTCTTTGATATGGTTGACAAGCTCACAAAACAGGTAAATATTATACATTTCGTGCATTGAATGTGTTTAAAGGGTACTGCATCCCTTTTGCAGCCAACATCAAATTCTGTAGAACTTCTGCAGGAATTATAAATATGTTGCGTATCTGTGAAATTTAAACTTTGGCCATGTCTTAGTATTCAAATGATTGCATGAAACATGTTTACTTTCTAGACTTCACTGTCAGACAATATTAAGTTACTGACGCAGCACAATACTTACAATCATTCGGAACAAGGGTCTGAAACCAGACTATTTAATAAAAGGACTGCAATCCCTAAAGTCAATTCTACAACTAACGGTCATTATTTTCCCACAAAAAGACATTTTCAAGCCCTTTCGTTTTGAGAAAAGTTCTAAATTAGTATTATCTTTCAAATGCCGTTGTAATTTAATCTTTTAATTTTTTGGGCCTGCAAATGGGACTTGGTACCTTTAAAGATAATTTCTTTCTCTCTAAAATGACAGTATAGTGATGGAATTTTATTGATAATATAATATGTTTGATTTGCTTTGCTGTTGTAGATTTCTGTGAATCCTGAGTATCGAATGAAGGTCCTGAACCATCACTTTGTCTCACATGATGGCCAATCTAGCTATACTCCTCACACTGAAGATGTCGTTGGATTTACAGGTAAAGATTTCTCAAGTATTTCTTTTTTTTGGGGGGGGGGGGAGGGGTGAAAGGGATGGGAAGCATAGTAAAACAGCATCGATGGTCAAGGCTTATACGATCGTTGTATACATTGCGTATTATAAAAAGTTTGTTTCTAGATGATAACTGATTGATCAATATCAAATATACATTTAAAATTGAAATGACGGTGGTAACTTTACAATGCTTTATCAAGAAATATGGGTTATGATTTCTCACTTATAACCCCTAGATTTTAAATAGACACTTAAAGAAAACTAAACTGAACTCTTTCACTCATTTTATACAAATAGGCCTTTTTCATTTGATATACTCGTACTCGCACATTATTACAGTTTGTGTACAAGTTAAATCATAGTTTTCTCAAATTCTTTTCATTTTCATCTGAAACCCATAGATGACAACTTCAAAGCGATATCCTCTGGTTTCCACCACGTTGCCGGGCGTCACATCGAGAAGGCCGTCCACTACACCTTCCCCATCAACCCCAGCGACCCCAACCACGCCCTCTTCACCGTCACTGCCACCATACCCTCCACCACCAGCGCCTGGCTCTACGCCTGCACTCGATCCCACGAGGACCGGTGTATAGAAGGCGTCGACATCACCAGGAGGGCGCGGCTCATGCCACCGCTCAAGTCCGACATGAGGGTGGCCCATCTGGACCTGAAGAACCTCGGGATCGATAACGTGAAGCAGATTGTCGTCAAGATACCAAAAACAAACAAGGTTGGTGATTTTTTTCTTCTGTAAATAATGCAATTATTTACAAATTTTATCAATGTCATGATATAATCATGTTACATAGTACATTATATGTACATTTACAAGAAATTTTTTGTACATGTATTACTGTTGATGAATTGTAACTTCCCTGTCTGTAATAATATAACTTTTATGTACAGTTAAAATTTGTAGAAAGAAAAAGAATGAGGTGCTAGAAAAGCCAATGATACACTTTTGTACTCTCTCTGTCTCTCTCTCTCTTACAATTGTTTTATTCTATTATGAGCTGCCTGGCTGCTAGTGCATTTTATCGGATTTGATTTTGAAAATATATCTTTTTCATTTCGTTGTATTAAATTGTATTTAGGATTTAAAATTTCATCATTTGAAGCTCAGGTTTAACATTTGATGATGAATGAGCAACCTTCAATACTAATGTTCTGTTTTCTTCTAATTTTACATGGACCAGGTCAATGTTATTGCTGATTTGCATGGAAAATCAGGAAGAATTATGAATGCAACTCTACCAGGTTTCTTCTCCTACAGTAAGTATGATAATAATCATTAAAAAATGAAACAAGATATTTTTCTAATACGTGGCTTAGTTTTTTTTTAAATGGAATGATATTGAATTGAATACAAATACCGGTACATAACATTTAAACTGCTCTGGTTTGATGAGGAAAAAAAAAAGTATTATTCTGTATGAGACATATTTATCCCAAATTAATAATAGAACAAATAAAAGAAAACATATTGGTCTGGCCCGAATGCAGTGAAATTTCTATTAAAAGACCACTTATTTGAGACAAGAATAGTGATCTTTGTAAGGAGGCAGTCTTTATAGGCAGATTGCTTAAGTAGAGGTTTCAATATGAAATAATTTTCAAGGGGAACAAAATATGTGGTCTTTTAAACAGGGTTACTAAAGCAGGTTTCACTGTATTATAAATTATATTGCTGTTTTTATTTATGTTAAATGTTTTGTCTATAACTTATGATGTATGTTTCTGATTTGTTTTATAGAACCAAAGACAGTGGGGAAGGCATACACTGAACTCTTATTTCATAATATATTGTTTATATACAGTCAAACCTGTCTATAGCATCCGCCCAAGGGGAAACACAAAAGTGGTCTTTGTAGACAGGTTCCTTTAGTACATGTTTCAATGAGAAACAATTTTCAAGGGAAACAAAAAATGTGGTCTTTGCAGACTGGTGGTCACTGAAGCAGGTTTGACTGTATATATATGTTTCATTTATGTAATGTTTTGTTTTTGTTTAATTTATATTTTCCCCCTTCTAATTTCATGATAGAACCAAAGACAGTGATGAAGCAGCATGACTCCCATACGTTATTCTTCAACATCTCACTACCCGACTTAGACTCGGTGTGGAAGGCTTACACCGCTATTCTAGAACCCGCCCATTGCACTGATCCCGTGAGGAAAGGTGAGTCCATGTAGATGTGTATCGCATCATAATTTGCTGATACTAGATTTGATTGAATTGCCAATTAATATGTATGTGTGTGCAAAAATTCTCTGACGCAGCAAACCCGTGGTCCCACCGGAAAACGCGCCAACTTTAATAAATTTCCTTATAAAAAAGTGAGAAAAGATAATTGTAAATCATGCTACTTGACTTGCTATTTCAAACATAAATTTGTTTGCATTTGAAAGAAGAAAAAAAAGAGGAAAGTTACATTAAAAAAAAAATCTCCCTTTTCAGATGGAAACACAACCCTGCACTTCCATGTACCTTGGTATCAGGAGGATGAATGGTCCGTTGCCAAAGCAACAGAAAACAATGTCATGCCCCTCAAGCTGCAGAGTGGACCACCGGCAGGCGACGCCCGATCCGTCCAGCTCCATGCATACGTCTACTCCAGGTGTCATTACAGGCTGAGGATAGCTGTGTCACACAGAGAGATACCGGGACAGGTAAGTCTGGTTTATATCTCTAGGTACTTATCTCTTTATTTCTATCTCTTTCTCTCTCTCTCACTTTCTCTCTCACTCTCCCCGCCCCTCTCTCTCTATCTCTCTCTCTCTCTCTTTCTCTCTCTCTCTCTCTCTCTCTCTCTCTCTCTTTCCTTTTCTCTCTCTCTTTCTCTCTCTCTTTCCGTCTCTCCTTATCTCTCACTCTCTCCACCCCACTCTCTTTCTTTCTCTCTCATGGTACCATATCTTATCGACTTTAGGCCACCATATTGTTCCACAACTGTCTTCATCATTTGATTTGCTCCATTCTATGATCTTTCACTTCACTCTCTTCCACCCATCTCTGCAGACTATCCATTCATCGTTCCCTTTTCCTTCCCCTACTTTTCCTATCTATCTTTCGTGGCAATGCCAGCTTCTCTCATCCTCCTTTACGTATCAAGTGTCCCATAATCTCATTTGCATAATCCTCTGCTCATAAACAGAATTATTCGAGATTGAGAAAGATGTGAGCAGGTCATTAAAGTTGAAGAGTGAAAAGTGAAGAGTGTAGTTCTGAAAAAAAACCTTGGTTTTAACCTATAGAGTAGTGCTGAGAGATTTTCAGGCTATAGTAATGTTTCATGAAAAGGATTATTTTTGTAGATTAATTGAGCTTATATTAATCTTAGAATATTTTAGTATTATAAAGTTTCAAGTGAAAAGACTTTCACTTACTTTGTGAGACAAGATTTTTAACTTATTTTTTAGTCTTTTTTTTCAAGCACTTAAAAAGAAAAATATGTATTGATTACCATAAATTTCAATGTTTTAGAGAGAAATACTTCAGTCATTGTTTACTCTTCTTGGTTGTAACTCTTTGAACTTATTTACCATGCAGGCACAAAAAATATGTTTGATGATTGATGGAAAAAAATATTTTGTCTTAAAAGCCTATAAATCAACAGTTCTTAGCCACACAAAAAAACACAACAACAACTAAGTAATCAGAGTTGAACTTGATAGTGTGAAAAACGTATGTTTTTTTTTACTGCATTTGCTTCGATATACAGTGTTACCATGGTTAAATTGAGTAAACACGTGTCATCAATGCTGTTAAACTCGGTTATCACACTTTATGTTTACCAGTTATCTTCTGTACATGGGGCAAAGGTCTTCTTCTGTATATTTGACTGGCAGTTGTGCAGGTGGTAATATAGATTGTAAGAATGAAACAACTTGTGCTTGTACATAGTAGTAGTAATAGCTCGTTCTAATATAGTGCTTTTGAGGACCGCAGGCCCTCTCAAAGCGCTTTACAGATATTAGTACAAAATGTTAGATACTGCGGTGGTCTGCCTTTTACATTGAAAGCTTCCAGTGCAAAGTTTGATAGTACTAATATATAGCATACAAAGCATCTAGAAATAACTTTATTTTTATTTTTGAATATTTGTTTATTATTTTTTACAAAAAGATATCTGCCAAGAGTTTGCATCTGTTTTAGGAAATAATTAAAATACAGTCAAACCTCTCTCTAGCTCCCTCAAGGAAAACACAAAAGTGGTCTTTGTAGACAGGTTCCTTTAGAAGATGTTTCTGGTATACTAGTACACAAGATATGGGAAGGCAGTTTTTAACTGGAAAGCTTTAAAACAGCTCATGACATTGAAAAAGACCTTTAGTAAATAAAACCAACCCAGTACATAAAAATCACTGAGGTGATAGCACACTTTACAATGATACTTTTTTACTCTTAAATTGTTTTTTCAATGGTTAGAATATCTAGTTTTTCAAGCAGAGCTCAGATTGTTTCTAGGTTCCATATTTGCTTGTCTAAGAGTCCCAAATGAATCCATCAGATAATACATGCACCAAAGTTTATAAGGATCACATTTCAAATCAAATTAAAGAGATAATTTATACATAGTAAAAACAAAACAAAACAGAGGATGGCACATGAGATACACAACTGAAAACAGAGTATGATTGCCCTTTGTTCTATGAAAATATAAATACGATGAGGACTTTTGAAAACCCAATAAAAAAAAAAAATTAAAAAATCCTCACTATTTGATTTAATAATAATAATAGTGGCTACTTGTATAGCGCACAGGTCCACCTTTCGGTGCTCATGGCGCTTAGAGAAAAGTACATGTAACAGACATAAGAAAGAAAAAACAATAAACAGAAAAACAAATTCGAAATTCTCCTAGACACAATGTAAATTAGAATATTGCATTAATTACAATGAAAGAAACAAATCAGTTTTTAGTTGTAATTTGAATGTTTCTGTCGACGACAGTTGACGTAATTTTAGAGGGAGCTTATTCCACAGTTTTGGACCCATGGCTGAGAAAGCCCGTTCCCCCCAAGCATGTTTTATTCTGGGTGTATTAAGTAATAGTGTGTCTGATGAGGAGCGAAGACTTTGTGTGGGGTTGTATTTTGAAACGGAGTTGCTCAGGTATGTAGGGGAAGAAAGAGAGATTTGTTTATGTTTTAAAAATGCAAATGGTATACAATACATGTGTTCTCATTCATTTAATAAGAGATTTGACACATTCAGATTGCTGATTGTTCTTATTTCTTTTTTACAAACGTCCATTGATTAAAATGTTATTCAGTTTATTGTAAAATATAAGTTTGTTCAAATGCTCTAGTTTTTCAAAGTAACATAGTAACGTAGATATCTCATTTTCTGATCTTGTCATAGTAAATGATGGCTCTCAAATCTACCTTCACAAAATTATTGGCGTAATTTGGTAAACATGAACGTATCCACAAATTTACATGTAGGCCAACAATCGTATAGGCTATAATTCAGATTTTGCATATGATTTAAATATGCCTGTACATGTGTATTCTTAGGTATTGTGTTTCTCGAGAACCATTAAATATCTTAATAGATGTAAAACAAGCTATTTTGACACAAAAGTCTTTTATGAATCAAATAATTTTTGATTGCATACAGGCCTTTATTCCATTTGAAACTATACATAACTTTTATTTAGCTTTTTGAAATATATGTTTTAGAAAATGTACCGTAATTAATGGTGTATTAACCGCACCTTTTTGCCGCCGGGGGGGGTGCGGCTTATACACGGTACACAAAACAAACAAAAAAAAAAAAAAAAAAAAAAAAAAAAAAAAAAAAAAAAAATCGATTTTTGCCCCTCCACCTGGCGCTATGCCTGGCAATGTCTCCCAGCTCAGTAATGGGTGTGTTGACTCACCACTCGGAAACTAGAACAACACTCAAATTTGTCTGTCATCTTGGTTTGAAAGTAATCTTTCTGATAGATCTCAATATGTAGTTTATAATAATAATTCCTCCAATTTTTCTTCTATTACACGGCGTACCACAAGGTTCTATCCTAGGTCCTCTCTTGTTTTTTAATTTACATTAATGATCTTACACATTCAGCTGCACCTCGCAGTTAAATGAAAGGCCTTCCCGCGTGGTTTTTTTTAACACGGACCTGGCTTGCTGCCGACAGATTCGGCCCAAAACAAATTAATTAAAAAAAACAAACATTAATTACGGTACTATAATTTCTACACACTCTTTCGAGAGACAAATATATTAACAACAGCACATTTAAAAGCACATATAATGTAACTCATATATAATATTAGACATTTATGGAACTAGTGCCGGGGAGTGTTTCACAAAGACAAAGATCAACTTTTAATTTGACTTAACTATGGCAGGACGTTCATGCCACTGTTTGCTCTCACCATTTAGTGGCATTGGTCTCTCCTAGGGCCGAACAAATTATGGTCACAAATTTACAGAATTTACATTTTTTGATAATTCATTATTGAAGGAAAAAATATTATCTAAAGATTATAATGGTGAGAACAAACAGTGGCATGATTGGCCTGCCATAGTTAAGTCCAACTTAGAGTCGATCTTAGTCTTTGTGAAACACTCCCCTGCTGTGACAGTTACTTCTGCTCTTGAGCTTGTTGAAGCGACTCGGCCAATCTCAAGGGCATGAGTACCGATGTATTCCCAAGTGACATTGTACGTTTCCTTCTAAACTTTGTCGATGCCGGAGCTGTCAATGGCTCCTGCCTAAGTTTTCCTTGTGCCATAGGTGTGTTCGTCATTCCGCTGGTGGTCCTACGCACTTCAGGGAAACGCGACCTCATGGCACTCAAGACGTTAAATTGCATTTCTTGCGTTCCTGATTTGGTCTGCGTTGGTTGTGGCTGTGCTGTGCTGACGAAGCGATGTTGGTGAGAGGCCTGGCTTGGTGTCAGTGCATTGATTTTAGTTTGTGTGTTTGTCCTCTCAAGTTTCTTTGTCTGATTGAGTTCATTACTGAAGGACTCTCTTCTTAACAACTGCCGTTCAGTTCTTGGGCCATTCTGACCATGTTGTCCATTTTGGCCGGGTTTGCTATCTCTGCGCTTCAAATGGCTCTCACTCCCTCTCCTCTGCACTCTCCCTTTTCCCTGGACGCTGTTCGCCTGAGCCTGCTTCTGACGCTCCTTCTCCCGCTGACCAAAGTCGTAGAGGTCCATCTGAGGAAAGAAACCCTGGTAGGCGCTGTCTGTGACGTGCAGCCTCCGCAGTCTCCGCTTCAGCATGATGTCTTCAAGCTCTTCCTCCTCTTTCTCACCGTCCTCAGGATCATCGTAGTCATCACCCAGCAGTTCTTTCTCCATGGCTATGGCCTCTTGGTGCCTCCTGCGCTCCTCGACCATCAGCTCCCACTTAAGCATGTGACGATCCTCATCCCTCGCGAACTGATCCTGTTCGTTGTACACTTTCCGACTAGGCACGTAGTCGTAGTAGGACAGAACCCGCTTTTCTTTTGGCTTGTTCTGCTTGAGAATAGGCTCTGTATGGCTGAGGAGTGATTGGTAGGCTCGTGACACCACAGGCTCTGGCAAAGTGGTCGACCCTGCCACCAAGTACTTGAGATGATCCCTGTCCCAACCCATGATAGCTGGACAGCTAGCTCGCCGTCCCCGCGGAAAACGACCAATACTTTGCGAAGTCACGGTACTGCAATCATCACTTTCCTTTTCATTTTGATGGTTCTTACTTTGCTTATTCCCAATCGGAGGTAACGCAAACTCGATGGACGTGTCAGAGCCACTGACAACAGAGTAAAACTCTGACTCTGTTAATGATTCTACGTCGTCTTCGCTCTCCTCTTTTATAGCAGCCATTTCGGTTTCTTATCAGTGTTTGTTGTCTGTAAAAGGGTTACAAGATTAATTCAAGGGTAGCAATTGGGAGCAATCACAGAACAATACAAACATTTCAGAGATAGTGGCATGCATTGTTAGATTTCCGGTTCTTCTTAATGGCTTCAAAGTCCAGACCCGTAAATGCAGGAGGGTTTCTTAGGATGTTTCCGCAGTAAAACTGAAGATTTCTAGATCAATAATCTGTTAAGAATCCAATAACTGTTTTCAATGTCCTTGCATTTAATACAGGTACATACAAAATCCATCCAAAATAACTCCCAAGATTTCCCAGTGCTTTTAACTAGATAGATGAGTTTCAAAAGGCTTGACTTATTAAGCAGTTTAGACCTCTTCTCTTTGTCATAAGTCTTTTGTCGGCTGAGGTTAAAAGGCAAAAGAAAGTTAATGTACGGGTTCCACTCGCAGGAGGTTGCTTCTTCAACGAAATGAGCATCTCATGTGTTTATTGTTCCAAGAACATTCCACTATGTGCAAGAAAATTTCATCAAACATACAGAATTTATTACTTCCTGAGTGGTAATGTTTAATAGCTCTCTCTCTGTCTGTTTACGTGAATGTTGCACATTTATTACCAGTTGTGATTTATAGAGGTGCCGGCCATCATGAATCATTTCCTTAGCCTTCAAAAAATAATTGCAGAAAGGTAGTTGATGAGTTTACCAGACAACAGTTCCTATGAAAATGGAGAGATATGAAAATTACTGTGTGCAGATATTGAGAATTGTATAAACATTTTTTCTTATTGCTAGTAGTAAAATAAGTATGCTATTGACCTGTGACATATTAATTGTACTATTGATCTCTCATATCATACATACCTGTATGCTTTAAGACTGCAAATTCTGCATCTGCTTTTTAATTCTCAGTGTTGAACAACTACTTCTAAAACAGTAAATGGTTGGAACGGTTATACTGTAGACTGTTGACTTGAAGTAAAATTAGTCCTGATTATTATTATTGTCACTTCTGATGACGATCAAATTTTGCTGGTGCTGTCACTTTCAGTACTACTTTTTCCCTCATTTTGCTGAATTTATTAGTCACTAAACTGTCCATGTAATGTATACACTTTTGATCATTCATCTCATTACTATCAATATTGGCATTTAAAAAGTACAAGTGGTACTGCTACTTCTACTTCTACTACTACTTTGTTTATGATGGAACTTTCTAATTAAGTGCTTTTGATGCCAATGTTCCTTTGTTTGTTATCTGCCACAGCAAGAAATCATAATTAATCTTCAAACTTACCATTGATTGGTATGTCTGACTCAGCAATATCTCCTGTTTCGTAACTGCATGACCAACTCTGCAAATTTCTAGAGCCGAAAGTATCTTGCCGAATTGTTGAGCTTTCAAATCCCTCTTGGGGCATTGTGTTTAATCCCCTCCTCCAGTTCCCCAATTGTCACTAGGGTGCTAGCCAGTGGGGAGATAAACACCAGGTCCAAAGAAAAACAACGATTGTTCTGGGCATTCCTTTCACCATTTTAATCATTATATAAACTGCCCCTTGTAACCCAAGCTTGTTTGTAAAAGCAAATAAATCAGAGCCTGTGACAAAAGATGAGGAGGAAGTTTTTCAGTTGAGTGGGCACATTGAAAGTATTCCATGCTTTGATTTGACAGTTATATGCGATCTTAAGTACAACAATCAATAGTCTGGAGGCTTTTTCGTCTCCCCCTTCCACCCTTCTCTATTTTTATTTCTCTCTTCTTGAAATAGAATATACTTTGAAATGAATCAAATGATGATAAGTAAATTTGATGATTTTTCTACATTATTATATTTTAATCTCTATAATTTAATACTATACTGTTCCTTAGTTCCTAGGTGCGCTTTAAAAAAAAAGGAGATTATAAGCTTAAAGATAAGCTTGAGTTTTAGTAATGATAAAAAATGAATTCTCACAGAATCCAACAAAACTTACACTGAATGTTCAAGATTACAAATAAATAACATGTGCCAATAATTTTAGTAGAAAATGTATAGGGACTGAGTAATGAGCATAGAAAGATTTATAAGGAAATTAAGGTAAGTAGGACCGACATCATGTGCTTAACACAGGTCACTATGTGCAAATAATAGTTGTGGATTTTATTGAAGATGATTTCCAGCAAGTTTTTGTGAGGTTGTTTTTATTTTACTGGTTCAAACAATCCAGAATGAATTATAGCCATCTCTTGACATACAATGCCCAACCAGAGCTCAAGATTAGCTTTAAGAGGATTTTGTAATTGAGATGCTTTCATAGACTTGAAGTTTTGTAATCTTCTATATTGACTGAATTCATGCAAGAACAAGATTATTCTAAAGCTGACTGCATCAATACAATGTCACCATGGAGTCTGCATGAACAAATTAAGCAAGAAAGAGAAAGAGAAAGAGAGAGAGAGAGAGAGGGAAGGAAAGGGGGGGGGGGCAGAAATATAGAAAATGGGAAAAGAGAGCAATGGTAATTGAGAAAGAGAGAGGTACATGTAGAGAGAGAGAAGGGGGGATTCGGATATACAGGGTGTTTATTTCTTCTTTTGCAATTGTATGCAAATATTTACAAACACAAAATACTACAAGTAATTTCTTCATTTTTAGGTATCAAGATTATTTTATTTTGATCATCATGAAATTTGGCCACAATGCAAGAAGCTGTGGCTGTGAGATATTGTGTGTGTTTTTAAATGCCATGACAATTTTCTTTTAAACTCTCTTTCATGCTCCACTTGCTTAAGCTCAAACTGAAGGGGCTTCCCAAATCACTTGTATGAATAGTTCAATCTAACAATAGATTGTGAAGAAACCAAAAACATCACAAGTGATGCAAGATCGTTTTATTTGGCTTCCATACTTTAACTGCCACTGAAGCCTTTAAAAAAGGCCATGAAAGTAGTCTTAATTGTCAATGGTACATGTAAATAACCTCCAAACAATCTTGTCTTTTTAAAGTAATTGCCCATTAGGTCTTGTAGTGGGTGAGGTTTACATGATAACAGTATATGGATGTGAGATGTTTGTTTTCCCTTTCAAAGTTCCAACGTCTGTTTTCCTTCTAAATATTTTCCTTTTAAATGTTTGTTTTCCCCTTTTTCAATATTTGCTGAAAATAAAGATCTAATTTGATGGTTTGCTTTGCTTAGACTTTTAATAAAGCTGCTTAACAAATAGACGAGTTGTTAAAGGAAAAGATACAAAAGAATGTTTAAGATAAATATGTACAATACTAGTGTACATAATATAAGTACACATATGATAGTCAAACAAATTGACCCTGACACTATAAATTAAAAAAATGCCATCCTTAATTCCAAATATATTATGTAGATATGCAGTTTCTGTCATTCATATGTAGATCTCCTATGCTATAGATTATCTTAGTAAGGAAAGGTATTAGAAGTAATTTTATATTCTAAAACTCTGTACAATTATCTACATAATTAAACACTGTAATAATAAGAGGTACATGTAGATGGAGGAGTACTAGAACAAGTTATACAAAGAATGATTATTATGACACAAGTAAAGGAAAGAAATGTATGAATAGGGGAATATTATATGAGGGAAGAGGAAAAGGAAAAATAAATGTAGTTGCAAAATGGAAATGGGGGGGGGGGTCACAATAGGGACAAACAAAGGGAAATATGCACATTGTCATAATGGCAGGCCTTATAATTAACCAATTTTGTTTTTGTTTTTTAATAAGAATTTTTCCTGATTTTTTTTCTCTGATTTTTTTTCTTCTTCCCGGTTTCATCCCGATTTCCCCCTTATTTTCTCGATTTTTCCCTACTTTTTCCCAATTTCCCAATTTGTTAGATGCTATTTTTTTAAACTAAAGGGGGGTGTGGTTGAGGGAAAAAAAAAATTGTTTTTAGTGCTCACTATCACCCCTGTAATGGGAAGATACATGTTTAAAATGTTAGATCTGACCTTTAGGAAACCGAAGTAAACAATGCTGAGACATGTGCATTATCTAGGACATTGTCTACCAATATTAAAGGACAGCAATCATGAAACATATTTTGCCCCACTCTGCAGAAGAATATATGCTTTGTGTAGACCCAGAAAAGATTGTTTCTCTGCTTAATGGAGCCATTTGAATGTTATTCTAACATGGTACCTAAGGGCCCCTTTGGATTTTTGGCGGTGTTTTTTTAATCATTTACGATAATCTATTATGCGTTGTTTACAGGATAATTTAGCTTTAAAAAGTGTACGGTATGAAAAATATATATAATGTATACGCACTATTTTACCTTTCCCTTACGAGATAGGATACATGAAACTGTATTAGACATACAGTATATTGAAAGCATCCAACAAAGTTTGGGTATGGTTAGACTTTTTTTGAATTATATACCGGTATGCAGTGTACATGTACATGTACATGTAGTTGTTTAATGATTTGTATTTGTTCTGAAGTAGACTCTAGATATAGTATTTCCATGTCTGTGACAGCCCATCAAACAACCAATGTTACGGCTGTACCCGAGTCAAGTTAAACTCAATACGAACTACAGTTAAAATCAATTTTCTGTGTTCTCAGCAAATTAAGCAATTATCAAAAATGCCAAAATTATAGAATTATTTTTGGGGAAATTTTATGCCTACTCAGATATCAGATCAATAGCAGTTATGTCAAGAATTGTATTTTTCAATGTAATCATTATATCATGCTTCTTTGCTATATTTAACTTTGTGTATGTCATTCCATCGATTATGTGTATGCATGAACCCTCATTTGTATTAATTATTTGTATCTTCTTCTACTTTTCTTCTTTTCCTACAGTTGATGCGTTTCTATGGCAGCCTCCTGCCCAGCTTCGTGGTGGTTGTAGCTCTCCTGGTTGTCTCCTTCAGTTTGACCAACGTTGCAACAATGAGTAAGATTCTTTGTTAATACTCATCGTTATCGTAAAGAGGCTGTAGGATGAAGAGACTACGTGTCTTTCCCTTGGCCTGACTCGGGGCCAATCCGGTATAATATGACTACGGATGACGCAACCGCAGTAGGCCTACGTATTCACGTGCGTGCAACATTCGCAAAGCCGAAGCGGGAGTAGAACTTTGGTCTTTTTCACGAATGCTAAGGCGCGCTGAACTAGTTAATCAAGTCCATTTGCTTACGTGCAGTAATCCAAAAGAAGGCGTAGATGGCGTCAACCAGTATTTCCCATGCTACAGTCCCTTTAAGAGATGAAATGGGAATTGGTTGCTTTTGGGTTTTACCAGGCTTCCTTTAAAAATCTGATGAACAAACACCAGACACCAAGGCAGCTGAATTTTGCTTCTCATTCACTGGACTGGTTGTCTGGAGCACTGTACCACAACATCTCTGCCTATGTGATACAGAAGATGCTTTCAAAAAAGAAAGTTTTTATGTCCTAAAGGAGTTCATATTGTCTTTTATGAGCTGGAAGGATCTGAACTCAGTTGTGAGATTTCACGCCTTTCTGTCTCCCAGCCATTGTTCATGAATATTTGAATATTATGTCCACTGTATATTAAGTCTATTCCTACCTGTATTTGTTCTGTTCTATTTGTAAATAGTAACTGTTACTGCATACAAGACATTATTATGAATAGTTCATTTACAAATTTTCATATTTCAAACAAAATGAACTTTGAATCACAAGAATTTTGATATGTTTTCTAAATGAATACTGATACGATTCTTTGCTTAAATTGTTGAAAAATCTTGATTCAATATGTTTTTTTCACAGTGTATCACTTTAAGATATAGCAAAGTATGGTTCCTTTTCTTTATAAATCATTCACAGAAATCATGGATTGTTTCAACTGTTTGTTATGATTTACTTGTAGATATAGTGATGTACTGATAATTTTCTCATTTTGTTTTCTTGACAGAGCCTGTAGAGTCCTACATCATGACCCAGTCCACACACTGCAAGCCATTCATTGTGGTTCCATTCGTCACCATGTTAAGAAAAATCATTCCGCACATGTGAGTACCTAATGTGTCACATGCAAGAAACCGAGATCATTTTCGCATGTCTAAGAGATGTTGTGTGTAGCTTGATAAGGACTGTTAATGTTGTCAAATAAACCTTTACTCTGGAATTGCTGTTGACTTGATAATATGCATTATTGATAATTGCTCCTCATGATTTGCCCAACAATTTAACTTCAGAATACATAGAACTAGGGTAAAGAAAAGAAGTTTTGCAGAAGACACAGAATTTGATTACTTTTGGATACAAATTGCATAATAGCTTATGTCTCCCTCATCTAGTGCTATCAATCTTCTGGTGAACCATGTAAAAACCATTCTGCTTCATTAAAAAATAATACAAAAATCAGTATGTGTACAGCTGTCGAGGCTATCCACTGATGCCCCTCTCCTTAGCGTGTGTAAGATACGGAAATTAACGACCATTACGGAATGTTGTTTGAAATTACGGATTTACATTTTTTTTTTTTTTTTTATATATATATTTTTTCCCCCCATTTTTCCTGGAAGACTGTGTTGTGATGATATGAAACTCATTATTTAACAACTTTGTGTGAGTAAAATCACCAAAAATTTCAGATAATCATGTGTCTGTGCAATGTTGGCGTGCCGTTTTTATTAGAGTCATAGCGCCGCATAGGAAATTACTAATTTATACCCAAAATTACTGATTTTGAGCCTTGTGATTACTGATTTTCTGTTCTGGAGGTTGGCTGCTCTGACTGTAGTACAGATTCCAAGTCCCAGTTGCTGCACTAATATCTTTTAAAAAAAACGTTAATCATTAGTCACTCTCCACCAAGGTCTAACAAAGGTTAGGTAGATGGGGAAAAGCAAGGATAATAGTAGTACAGTCAAACCTGCTTTAGTGACCACCTGTATAGAAAGACCACCTGTCTTCAAAGACCACATTTTTTGTTTTCCTTGAACAATATTTTTCATTGAAACTTGTATTAAAGGAACCTGTCTACAAAGACCACCTGTTTTTAAACGCCACTTTTCTTGTCTCCCTTGGGTGGTCTTTATAGACAGGTTTCACTGTATATGTATTACTACAGCTTACATTATAATTTTTTCTCGACAGATACGCCCCTCTTGACGAGGCAGACAACTTCAAGGTATTGGACGACCAGGGAATCAACTTTGGCATGCTACCCATCGTATTCTTTGTCTTTGGTTATGGAATACTGACCATCTTGGCAGCCCTCTTGGAGATGGACGTTCTCTTCTTTGGAAAGATTCTCTCACTCATCAAAGGGTAACTAAAATTTGGAATTATATTCTTATCAATAAAACATGATTGTTCCCCCCCCCCCCCTCCTGCTTAGGTAGTTTTATAGTGAAAGAAAGAAATACGATGTAATAGGAAATTGAACTGTGTTTTAGTACTTTTAGACCTTTATTTTTGTATGCTTAGGGATCCTGTGGTGTAGTGGTTCAGTCACTTAACCCTCAATCAAGAGGTTGAGGGTTCAAAGCTCTGTCCAGTGGGTATGACCCAACTCCAAGACAAGGCATTTTATTGTAAGATTTCCCTCTTAATCAATATTAAAAAGGTATTTGGAAAGAGAGAACTCATGCGAGAATAATAAGAGTAGAGAAAAACAACGTAACACTGGAGTGCCTTGTACTTAATTGTTGTTTTTATTACAAAAGAAACACTTAATTTTCTTTGGTGTTTTCATTGTTGTTGTTTTGTTTTTTAAGAAATCCTACTATATCATCCTCATTAGATCTCATACCCAATCTATGCATGACAAATATTTTTCCTTTCTTACTTCTGTCAATACTTACAGAACGAGCATTGATGCTGACAGTACCCCCTATACCGGTAGTCTGGGGTACTCTCTGTTCCTCTATGCGATCCTAGGGGGTCTCATGGCGGTCTGCGTAGGCTCCTGTGGGGCTGTGGTGCTCCTGGTATTAGTGGTGCTCTATCTTCTAAAGGTCGTTGCACTTCAAGCTAGAGTCCTTGTGCTGAAGGGATGCCTTAATCTGGTACGTTCTCATTGCTTGTTTTCAAATTGACATTACATTGTAAATTTTGTTTAAAGGTATAGACCAGTTTTGGAAACGCCCCCCTCTCAAAAAATGAAATGGAAGCTCTTATTACCAATCATTTGAAAGAATATGTGTTGACTAATACGTGATGATACAAATTTTGCCGGGAAACCGCCTACTTATTAAAATATTTGGTTAATTATCATATCTATCCGGCCTGGATAGATATCGCGTAGTCCCATATACATCTTTCTGTGTACAGTGCTTGTAGCTTTACCAAGACTGGGCCAGATTTCTTATCATTTTAGAACCTTGCAGTAAACACCAATACTTATATGCTAGATGATCAACCTTATCTGATCAATTCCAAAACATTTCTTTCACAGTGTAATCGCATGACCAGAACTGGACTATACCTTTAATCCATTTAAAAAACATGGAATAGGCACTGCACAATTATACAACATATGTTCTGATTTTAATAGTTATGTATTGTAAGAGTGGATAGAACCTATTGAGTGATCTATGTCCAAGTTTTGTATTATGTTGCTTTTGAATTTCTGATAAAGTGTTTTATTTTTCCCTGTATATATAGAGAGAGAGAGAGAGAGAGAGAGAGAGAGAGAGAGAATTGATTTTAGATGTAAAATATGACAATGATGAAAAGAAATGTTCTCAAGAATCTGCTTTCAAACCATTATATTTTATCACATTGCACTTGTGATTAATCACTAAATGCAGTTGAATCCAATTAATTTATAATCCATGAAGGACACAGATACTTCTAATTTGTTAAAAAGGTCTGAATACAACAGAGGATAATAGAGATATGATAGTATCTATAAGATGATAGAGATATCAATGTGACCTTCTTGCAGTTGAATCCAATTATTTGATAATCCATGAATGAAACAGATACTTCTAATTTGATAAAAAGGTCTGAATACAACAGAGGATAATAGAGATATGATAGTATCTATAAGATGATAGAGATATCAATGTGACCTTCTTGCAGTTGAATCCAAGTATTTGATAATCCATGAATGAAACAGATACTTCTAATTTGATAAAAAAAGTCTGAATACATCAATAAGATAATAGAGATATCAATGTGATCTTCTTTTTCCCCCTCAATTTTCAGGCAAACGATGCCATTGAAAAGGAGAAAAATGGGAAGGGAATTGAAGAGGAAACAGATGGGAAGGAGATTGAGAAGGAGAAAGAAGGGAAGGAGGAAGAGACTGGTGCCAAGTCTCAGGAAGATGAGGCAGCTGCCAGCACTGCGGAACCCACCCCACCTACACCACCCTCCCCACCTACACCCTTAGATGTGGCCCAAACCAGTCTCCATTTCCATTTTGCTCTCATGGTCCTCACCCTTCTACTGGCTCTCCTCAATATACCGTCCCTCGCTTTCTGGGTGAAAAATATGCAGTAAGTTTTAATGTTCAGAACCAATTAAAGTATTTTTATTTGTCACCCAGCGAAGAAAGTCAATTTAGAACGCTATTATAGAGAAGGCCTATATTTTGTTTTCACTTGTATGCTGCCTTAAAAGTAGATCACCATAGTTTCACTGATTACGGTGTATAGCTGCCCTTACTCCTTCCCAATTTCTTCAACAGATAAAACAATACCTCTGTATAAAATTGTTAACAGTGGTGAATATACACCCCTTAGGAAAACTTTTAAGAGTGGTTGGTACATGTTAAATGTAAACTTCTTGAAATGAGATATTGTTGTGATGTTCTCACATTAGTATGTTGATTTAAATGTAATAACATATACCCCCTTTAATCAGATGTTCTGTTGGGCATATGATTGTGCTTCATATATTTTATTACCTATTTATAATCAATGATTCTGAATAGGAAAAAAGTATGCAAAATCAATACTTTAATTCTGTTATGTATGTATCAACCTATCATTATATTTATGATGTTTTTATGAATGTTAAATCAAATTGCACATGTGTTTATCCTTGATGTAGGCATGACATATACAACCTTGATCGAGACCCAGCTCTCTACCCCACCCTGGTGGTGATAGCAGCCCTGACTGTTCTGCTGGATCCAGCTTACACCATTCCAAAGAAAGGGTAAGTTGACTCATCTCATCTCTTTTGCATGTGTTTGCCCTTCCTTGGCATTCAGCGTGTTTCCACAGGAAAAAGTTACACGTTATTACCCGTTTAATACCGTGTAGTACCGTGTAACTTTCCTATGGAAACACAAGCAACACGGTTTATTGGCGACCCGTGTCGACCGAGATACGGATTATCATAACCACCTCTGGGAGATGGTTATTGCCATGTCGATCCGTGTGAAATCGCTGTGGAAACACACAGCGACAAACCGTGTCTGGCGGGAGGGAGAACAACTCGTTCGAACCACATATGATCGCGTGGAATCCTGTGTAGATCTGGATTCACGATCGAGATCAAAGGTTGAATCTGGACTTCCGATTGACACAGTATTTGCCTGACTTGGAACACGGAATCGGGGCTAATCGGAATGCTGCGCTCTGTGGAAACAGATAGGGAAAGATAATCCGTCTTCCACTTTTTTTCTGTGTAAACACGCTGATTGTGTCAGGGATACTAACTGTATAGAAGTGTTCAAATCACATTGTCATTAATGCTTACAGAACTTAGTTTCAAACACATTTCTATTTTTTCTTGAGAAATTCATAATTGTAGCTTTGAAAGGTTTGCAGGTATGCATTAATCTTGTACATTGTTTATCTTTTGATCCATCACCAGGCTCCTAACCAAAGGTCTCTCCTGGGCAGTGCATGCCTTCACCTTGATCGCTCTTCTGTATGCATCGGACGCTATGTATCGCCTCTCCTACCTCCTAGCATCAGCTATCTTCCTGGCTGCCGTCAACCAAGCCATGCCGTTATGATGATGGGAGCTAGTAGCTGGATCGTAGAGAGAGAGAGAGACAGACAGACAGACAGAGAGAGAGCCCTCAGTTCAGTTTTTATCCTTTAACTTTTTTGTTTGCCCCCTTCATGGGCGAACAAATAGTTGAGAGACCGTTGATCTTAAATCCAGCAATAATTCCAGAAGACTTTTGCAATTAAAAAATTGCGTATGTTCAGTTAAAAACTGAATTATTCATACCCCTTGTAAAATTTGATGTTTTTGGTTTTTTGTAACTCAGGAATTAAAGATAGACTGGTAGAATTTGGGTATTTGTTTAATACTTTTAGATATAAGATTTAATATTTAATGTGTCACATTCTCAAGAAACATAAATTGGGTCACATAAATTGTTCACTTACTTGAAATTACAAACCTTGGTAAGGGTATTAATAATTTAGTTGTTGCCTGTATTTGTAAATCATGATTCATTGTTTGTCAGAAAAATTGAATGATCCACTTTCTTGATGAAATATTGTGCAGTTTGTTCACAAATGTATTCAAAGTTAGGAATCACCTAGTGACCCCTATTGATGATAAGTATGGCATTCGCTTTAATCGTTTATAGAAAGCCAGTAGTATAGCTGTTGCTAGGTCAGGAAAACCTTTGTAAAACCAACCATCTTTGAATGGTACTGAATTCATAGAATTTTAATGCATTTGTAAAATACCAATTATCTATTGTGTGTGATATGCAAATTGATATTTGATCAGATTTTCCAATTCGTATAGCAGAATTGCATTTAACTTCTGGAAAATTATTGCTAGTTTTCAGATCAAGGGTCTTAATATATTCATGATTGCCATCTCTCATAGTACTTTTATTCAATACTTGAGACATTCCTGATTGATAAAAACATTTACATTCTCTTTTAATACTCTGAATCTGCAAGTTAATTTTAGTTTTTAGTACACAAGCAAACTTGGACAGCCTTTCTCCCCATAATATGGCACAACAAAATACCTCTCATTTATTAACTATGAATTACTAAGTCCTCGTCTTATTTCAATCAAAACATACAGACATTTGTATTTATGTTATTTTTGCCAATTTTATGATTTTCTGCTATTCTAATCACCTGAAATTCATGTTGTAACCATTAGAAATTGCCGTTATTGTGAGTTTGCCGTCCTTGTTTGTCAAGTACATGTACACTTCTATTATGATCTAGTAATTAACACATTCCTAAAATTTAGAAGTAATTATGCTGTAGGCATTACTGTTAACGAGTTCTGTTATTCTGCTATATATACCGGTTTCTCTGTGAGGGATCGGCATTAAAATGCATTTTTATATTTCTATGCCGTTGTATCATTACTTCTCTTTCTACATATATGTAGTATATATATCATGTTCCTTGTTAATGCACAAATTTAGCTGCATCTGACCCATGGGAAATTCATATTACTTTGATCAATATTGCGTTTCCAAATTAAATTTCATATGAAATACAATCTATATTAATGGTGAATGGGAAAACAACTTTTTCATCAAAATTGGTTAACTATTGAGTACCGGAGTGTGATGTCATACTGGCCAAGTTGTCATGGTTACCGATTCCAAACGACTTTGTGCTTAACAATGGTGTGATGATCACACCAGCCCCAAACACTGAATTTGCCATGCTCCAGCCCGTTGCTTGAATGATTTTGCGGTGAACCTCATGCACAGGCTCTTGTATTTTACAACCAGTAGCGTGGGCGATGAGCAAATATGATGTTGGCACTTCGGTACTCTATATATGCATGTTATGTAAAACAAATATATGCTTGGGAAATCTGGGGATAATTACTATAGAAATGGAAATTTAATTGTATATGTAAAACCTCGGTCACAAATGCCATTAGGAACTACTAAGAACGCCGTACTAACGATTTTCAGACAATAGAAATTTGGGAAGACAATGGAAAAACTGAGATTTGTGCGAAATTATCGTTCGTACGAACCTTTGTGACCGTAGCATTAGGAGAAGATCAAAAAGGAGAAAAAATTGTTGCACCATTTTAATACTGTTTTTTTTTTTATATCAGCATGATCATTATTCAAATGACAATCAACAATCCATTCCCTTTTTTAAAAATTTAATGTAAATGTAAATTGTTTTTCTGTGTTTTTTTAAATCAAAGTCATCACTATGTTTTGTGGAAGTCTGTTATTGATATGTTTTGGTTGGTGTTGATATATGATGTATGATGGTATATGTAAATTGGCAAGTGTATTAAAATCAACCACCCGTCTCTTCAAAGGAAAAGTCCACGCTGGCTTTAATTTAGCTTTAAAGAAAACATGAAAACGAGAAATTGATCAGTCATAGTTTAAAGAAAGTTGGTTGTGATTTACATGTAGGTTGGGGAGCTAAGCCCTAGAGCAGACTCGTAATCAAACTTTAGGTTTCAAGGGTTGAATTGCAAAGTGCAAACAACACATTTGACTTGTATTAATTAGATAGCCATATATCCTACCTCTTAAAATGTTAAATGTTGTCTCTTATTGTCATTTTCTAGCGTCTTGATTTTGCACTGTGTTTGAATTGTCTTGTATTCAGAGTAGAGATATATTTGACTAGAGGGTGCAGTGCATGTATAGTGACACAGGGTTAAAGAAGCATTCGTAATAGACTGTATTAGTATTGTGACTTTGAGTGCATTTATTGTCAGAAAGCACCACTGCCAGTTTAACAAATCAGATAGAAGTTTACCAGTATCTTGAAGGAAAAGGCAATCTAATATTTAACATCACAAGAAGGTAGTGAAATGATTTGTGACAAAAATGTTAAGCGTTTGCAATAGACCCCTTCTACATTGTATTTATGATCTGAATGTATTTTACATCAGAAAGAACTACTATTGGTCACAATAAAAAGAACTACTATTGGTCACAATAAAAAGAACTACTATTGGTCACAATAAAAAGAACTACTATTGGTCACAATAAAAAGATCAACAAATTTGCCAGTTTGTGGAAGTGAAGAGCGTGCTTGTTTTTAGATATTTTAGATACATGTATCACAACAGGACGGTGAAATGATTCTTTTGGACAATTTTTTGACAAAGGTGTAAAAGAGCATTTGCAATAGATTATATTTGTGATTTGAATGCAATTTGTGTCCCATAGAATACCTGCTTGTTTTGCAACATTAATAATTGTTTTTCGTTGCAATGGCCTCCCAACATTAAGACACAGAAATGATGAACTAAAAAGGATAATAGTCTACTCTAGGTAGATGTATTGAGTAAAGTAAAAAAAATATTGCTCTTTGATGAAGTGGAATAAAAGGTATTCCTCAGCAAAATGGGACCATATTCTACAATTCAATCCAGATGCTGTGTTTAAGGTTTTTAAAAGTAAAGTTCAAACAATGGAAATTTGAGTGAGCTTTAAGAATCTCCTTTGTCAAACATGACCTTTCGTAGTAGAATAGGGGTCAATGTACTCGAGTTGGAACTGCACAATGTTAATATTATTTCATAGATATCGATGCACCCGGTCAGTTTGACAAATGTGAAAGGTAAGTTTTGAAGAGAAAAGGCATAGTCAGTCACTCATAGTTTTATTGTCAACCATATTCTTCTTGGTATATAACGCACACAAAAAATGTCAAAAAAAGACAAGAGCAGGTCACAAGCATAGATAGTTTTTAGCAACAAATACGGTAGTCAATGAAGAAGTTGCTGCACAAGAAGGATAATTCGTTTTTATTCAAAGGCTTGCCAAACGTGTCAATATCCATTCCATTCGGTATCCTAGTTCACCTTAATGGTTCATGTTATCTTTCTAGGGAAGGAATTGAATTGGATTGATCACTTGATAGCATTATGCCAATTTACAGCTGCCTTAATATGCAATATTGTGCCAGTATACTGTAGGTGTTTGTTGTCTGTATACATTTGAAATTATCATGTAGTTATGTCTATTTGGGAAATAATGATTGAGTGATGTTGAATAAATCAATAAAGTGTTGAAATCATAATATGCAATTTGAAATCCTCTTCATTTCAGTCCGTGTTGTATTCAAAGTTCAATGAAATTTACATTTTATACAGTAGGATTACGGTTTCACCCTGTGTGAGAGAGAGAGAGGATTGTTTGTAATCTTTCTTGAGCTTATAGTTCTGAAGATAACTATAGCGCCGGTTGGAGAGGATGGGTGGTAGATCTTATATTTTGTAGATCTTTTAATGATTTTGACTTCTGACATCCATTCGAGTTATGAGAAATCAGCATTATTAAAAAGACATTGTTTCGATGTGATGCCATAATACAACTCGGTCAATTCAGTGTCAAATTTAACAAACCTTTTTCTACCAAAAACAAAATGAAAAACTCAAAGATTGGATTTGAAGTTCACATTTATTCCCTTCTGACAAATATGCAATAATTAATAGTACACCAACTGTTGCAAAGTAGGAGAGTACCTAAAAAGTGAAGCTTGTTATTGTAATACCAAGAAATAATTATAAAAACAAGTATTTGTAGGAATATTCTTATTTAAATATGTCTTAATCAAATATATACCGGTACTCATGTATATATATATTTTATATAAGTTGCAAAATGTGAACAAGAGTGTCACTAAACATTTCACCAAACATTTAACAAAATGGTTCAATGTGTTGAAACAGCTGGGCAGCGTTTCATGAAACCCTCCTTAAGTACAAGTTCACCGACATCCTATTGAAAAAAGCGTTAAACTTACCGGTAATACACAAATTTCAATGGGATGTCGGTGAACTTGTACTTATGACGGTTTCGTGAGATGCTGCCCAGACTCTCACCGAGAGCTCTGGTGATCAAGAGGTTCACTGCATCTCAGAATAATTAAATGATTACATATCAGGCAAAACAACAGAACAAACTATTACCAACACTAAATTAAAAAAGTAAAACGCAATATTATTTAACATCAAGGATTTATTGGTGTATTCTACATTTAAAACACCCTAAAGATTATAATTTTGTGCATAAATATTGAATAAGATTGACATATTCAACCAACAACATTTTTGAAACTATTTTAAAAATTAATTCAGTGGTTAATCAGAATTTAATTCAAGTACTGTACGTCAAGGAAGCAGGTAATTCAAAGTTTTCAAAGTGTTGTATGTTGATTACACCCACAATACATATACAGTGTACTTGTATGATACAAATAATTGATACAAAATACAGACATTACACGGTACACCTCACTCACATCTTGAATATAGACAGATTCATTCACATGATCAAGTAATGTACTACGGTATTTTTTTTTTAATATGGTAATTAATTTTTCTTTCTTAATTGCATAATATACATACATGTACATGTATACATAAATAGACACAAATACAAAAGACAATGGATCTTCAATAAGTGACTTGTATTCTTGAGATCTAAAATTAGATACAATATTTCAGATAAGCGCTTTACAAATGCCATGTATCATTATACACTAATTCCAGATAAAATTTCAGATAAAAACATGACGAACATATGTTCAGCATTTTAACACATATATTGCGAAAACATGAATCACTGGTGCTGAATTCATTGCCATATCACAAAATTATATTCATTTTGTGCATTACATTCTTACAATTACAATTCCAGTCTTGGAACTTATATACAAACAAATGTCACGAGTACTTCCTCTTATTTTTCATGAAGTAATTATAAAAAGTCACAATTTGTAAGGACATTAACAAGTCTGTAATATGTCCAGAGGATTACCATATATATACATGTATTAAAAACAGTTTATAATTGAAGACAGATCATTGAATACAAATCTTATTATTTACACAAAAAGGCACATTAAAAATTTTAAATCATTCATTGCTACATGTATGAATCAACAAAATAAATCAGCTGCATTCAGTTTACTGCACTATCAAAGTACTATTCATTACAAAATAATGATCTCCATTTCTCCAGGGTCACCAACACTGATACTACTCATTAAAAAAATATATATATACCGTATATCTATTTCCCAAATGCTATAAAGGAAAATATCAAAGGATGAGTGACAGACTGTTCAAGACTGTTAATCCATAGCATGCCAGGTAAAGTTAATTAAGGAAATTGTGGTTGATTTTATACATTCCAACTGTTCACAAAGTTGTGTAAGTTGATTGGTGCATTTTAATGCAAATTACCTTTTCAAAATCAGAGTTGTCTTTCAATCAACGAAGGCCTTTTTCAACCTTTCCATGGGTTAATTCTTCTCTACCTCCCATATATTTTCCAGGTTCTAAATTCCTCCCCCATACCAAAAAAAAAAAAAGCCTCTCTATAATTCCATGTTTTACTTAGGCCTCGAACCAACAAGATTGTATTTCAGTATTGTATATTCAAGATTGTATTTCAACCCCAGTGCTTCCTATCATCCAACATGTTTCAAAGTTAGTCATTTTGGTACCACCTACCGAAGATGTTTGCTGCCAGCAGAGGTTCCTTCAAGGTTCCTCCTCTGCTCCATATCTGATGCATCCGTTCAGAGTAACTCCATTCCTTCCCCACCTGAGGCAGCCTCACGCCGGACGTCACTACCTCAGGAAAGAGCCGCGTCTGATCAGACTGTCCCTCCATCCGCAGCTCAAACTCCTGAAAGATGGTTGCCGCGTCGCTCATTTCGGCTCCGCACTGGTACGGGTCGGTGTCCGACTTGCAGCGAATCAGGCCGCAGCATTGAACGTAGTAGTCACCGTTCATCGTGTGCAGGCCATCGAAAGCCCCCAGAGTGTACATCTCAGAGTCAGACTCGCGGACGTAGTCAACGGTGCAGGTTATGTTGTTGTTGCTAACAGAGACGCGTCCTTTTGTGCCTTGAAGTACCGTTAGGTTGTAGGGGTCATCGTTCATCTGGGCAATGAAGTATTTAGGAACCTGCCTTCCACTCTCCATCGACTCATCGAGAGAATTTGCTGAAGACTGATTTTGGGTAGCACCGAGATTATTCTCTTTGAACTGGGCATCAGCAGCATCCCTTTGAATACCAGAGAGTAGACCTGAGTTTATGCCTCCATCAATTCCTGCGGAAGTCATACCTTGGACCTTGTAGTGCTTCGACTGGGAATAATTCTCCAAGTCGGTGAATCGACCTCTAGCTGACCTCTTACCACTGCTCTTGACCCTAGCAACCAGCATTCTCCCTAAGAACGACTTCATATCATAGGTGTAATCAACAGCACCTGTTGTTGGTGAGAAGATCCCGCTTCCGGTCATCTGAGCGATGGGGTAGTGCTGGTTGGCGGCTAGCAGGTTGACCCCATAACTCAGACTCCAGGATTGCTGGTACTCCGCCGCACTCAGCAACGGAAGCTGGTTCATCCACGCCGTCGGAAACACCATGGTGTCCACACCAAGCTTCCCGACAAGCCTCTCCACCGGGTACGGAAACAGAAGATCGAAGCATGTGAAGAGACCAAAATACCCAAAGCTCGTCCTGAATGCTGCCACCTCTGTTTGATTGTGCCCAGGATTGAATACCTTCGCTTCTCCGGTGTAGAGATTCTCCTTGTGGTATTTCGCCACCAGCTCACCTTCGTGAGAGAATGCGACGTCAGTGTTGTACTGGTAGCGCCCATCTGGAGGGCAACGAGGGTCGGTTTGGTTATCACAAGATTGGACAGTCATTAAATTGGCAACAATAGTGATGTTATGCTTGAGTGCGATGCAGCTTAACCTATACTGGATTAAGGTCTGCGTGCTGAGCTTTTCATGACAGGGAATGCAGCCTGTTGCTTTGAGAAATGATGGATCTTGGACAGTTTCCAGAAATGGAACAACATAGTCCCTCTCTTCTTCAACAAAGCCTGTGATGCCATACTCAGGGAAGACCAGTATATCTGCTCCCTGGGAAGATATGAAGAAAGAAAAGATGATTCAGTCATGTTTTATTACAATTATAAATGCAGGAAAGCATGACATACTGGAATTATTCTTTCTTTACTTTTCATTAATCACTGTTTGCTTTCACTTGCAATTCTCTATTTATCTCACTTCTATACGTACAACAAATTAAGTGTGGACAGCAAACTTGTTCTTTACCAGAAAACATACATGTATAAGAATACATACAGTTGGATGACAATATCTAAGATACAGAGTCCACTGTGCATCGATCCTCATAATCCTAATAATGACAGCACAGCAAATCATGCAATAAATTCAAACCAGTCTATAAAGGCCACCTAATGTTACCACTAAAAGTGACCACTGTACGCTATAAGACTTTTCTAATAAAACAAGTTTTATAACACATCCCTTCATTTTTCCTCTTTAGGAACAGTCTCTTATGCACAAGAGACCATTGCATCTACATGTAGTGCTAGCCACTATTTAATAACTTTGACTTAAAGCCCTACTGCACTACTTATAGCTACTTGCGCCCTCTATATAGCAAACAATGCCTAATCGGCGACCATTGGTCCCCCATGATCCTCTTTTTCTTATGTTAAGTGAGAGCTGATTTGATGAGATAACCACCTGTCAGTGACCTTACACGGTGGTTTAATCCTTCCTGTAAACTAGTACAGATGGGCTTTAAACGATACTTTTATTTCACACTAGTCTTTGTCTGACCTTTGATGCAGCTTCGGAAGCAAGGTAATTGAAGGCATCTAGATTGAGGTCGATGATCGCATGGGCCTGCTCCTCGTTGACGAAGGGTAACAGCCAGGATATAGACTTGTATTCCACCACCGCTGCTGTGTAGTCTGCTTCCGTTACAGGTACATTGCAGAGGACCAGGACCAGGACCCATGAAAAGACTGCTGCTAGACATGCCTTCTTGACCGACATCTTTGCTTTGAAGTTCTTCTGAAAAATTAATAAATATATTGCCAGGTAAATTTGTCAGTATGAAAGAATCGGGACACAGCCTAAAGAGGTACCGGTATTTCAGGAGAATTTGAGCATGTTAAAACTGTTTAAAAAAAAGCTTTTCATCTTTCTTTTTTGTTTGTGGAATAGACCATAGATTGTAAATTTTGAGAATGAAATGTCCAAAACAGGTGAGGCCGGGAGTTGTTGTTAGGGCAGACAGTCAGTGGAACGGATTCGTTTACTATATGAAAATGCAAGCATTACTTTAAACAAACACAATATTCCTGGCTCATTTTTCCTGATTGAGGTGTAATATGAATGGGCAGAAAATGAACTTTCTAGAAATACGATTTTATCTTTGAAATTCAGATAGCGTTCGCCAAATGACTTTTTTGTTACCGGCCTTTCTTCAACATGTTTATAATCACTCATGCGTAAAATATGCATACTATTACTAGTTGCATCAAATGAAAGAGGAGGATCTAAGCTTTACAAATATGTAATTGTGATTACGGTAAGTTATGATATCATTGTCATTGATAATTCGTGGTTTTCGTTTTTTCTGGGACGCACTGTACATTGTATGTATTATTCAAGTTTTAAACTCAATAAAGGTCGACCTGGGCTGATATAGGATTAGGAATAGCAAATTATTCCATCCAATTAGCACAATGTCAAAGCATAAATAACCAGCTAGCGCCAGAGAGAGAGAGAGAGAGGGAGAGAGAGAGAGAGAGAGAGAGAGAGAGAGAAAGATGATGGAAGATATATCAATAAACTGACTGCAGTTTACCACAGGCGCGGATCCACAGGGGGAGGCTGAACTAGCGCAAAGCGACTTTTTAAAGGGAATAACATGATCTGTGATTGTGATTGACAAACTGAACAGACGTCACTTCAGTCTATTTGAATTAAAAGGTTACACTTAGGCCAACCATGCCAAAGATTCAATGACATACATACATAGACATTCATGAATCATCAATTCATGTCGAATGTTATCATGGTTATTGTTTATATTGTTTGCCTTGGCTTGTCCTTGTCCTTGTCCTGGCTTGAGTTGTTGATAAATGACATGACAAAATCGAAAGTAATATTTAGATCTAGAAGTAGGACTGGTTAAATTCTGAAGCAATAGCTCTTAGTCTAGGCAATACGACTTATATACTTACAACGTCTTTCATTTCCCCCAAAAAAGATTCACGCTTTCTGCTGCCTTGGCTCTCTATGCTTTGCTGGAGTGGGCCTGAGCTGAGATTCTGTAACTGGCAATACTCCAGCGGGAACAACACAGATGATCACGCTGAACTGTCGGCCTACAATTCGGCGGAGAAACGTGTTCGACCGTCGGTCTATCCTTGATCAGCTGCTATTTTGGTTTGACTGCGCATGCGTTGCCACGTTCATTTAGACTTGACTTTACTTTAGCAGCAGCCGTCGTTTTGTCTGACACGTCAACTTTTGTACATCGGTGATAAAAGCGTAAGAATCTCTTTGATTTTCATTTTTTATTCATTGAAAGAGTGTGTGTAAAATTGTTTAATTGCTATTGTATTATGTAGAGATGTGTTTTAGATTTTAGCCGAGAGAAATGTGAGATGGAGTCATCGTCATGCTTAATCCAGTCCCATGTTGTGCATTTGATGTGTGTTAATCATGATTAATGTTATCTTCATTCAACCAATATATGAGTTATGACTGTATTTCGACCATATCGTATAACTATAGTTACTGTTTACAGTTAACAGTAGGGGTGCTGGTCTGAGAATGAGGATCGTCCGCATAAACAAGGATATCCTCGTAAACATGGCTAAATCGAGTCCTAAAATTACAATACAAAATAGGTCTAAGGATCATCCGCATTTTTGCGGACATATTTCTTTGTCGCTGTGCGGGTGTAGGGCTCCCAATCCGTGCGCTGGCAATGCGAGAAAAAAATTCCGCTTCATAAAGTTCACCGTCTACTTTTACAGGTTGTCCGTCTTTCCGAGGATTTATTGTTCATAATGTGAAACTGAAACTAGGTCTAGTCTTTGTGCTTCGTCAGTGAGAAATGCATCATGGAGCATCATCGGATCATCGTGGAATATGTTTTTCGCATCGCCAACGCCCGGATCGTAAATAAGGATCGTCTGCGATAAAGTGGACAATAATTTTTTTTAAAGACGCGATTTCCTAGTAAACTAGGATATCCTCGTTTATGCCGATGATCCTTAAAAGACTTCATGCATTAAGTGTACATGTAGGACTAGGAGTGCATTTCGACCACTAACAGTTTTAACTTGTGTGGAAAAGAGTTATGTTACTACTTAATATTTTTTTCCATAGATATAGATCTACTAAATGTTGGACGCTTTTTACGATGTTTATAATTTTAGTAATGAGACATGAGAGATCTTTTCTTTCAAGGATTTTGTAAACGCCCATTCCCGCACACGACACACCTTGCAAAATAGACTGAAAGCTTCAGTCTCTGATATCGTCGATTGTTCCTGCTGAGCAATGTTATTTTTATTAAAGAATTCGCATACCAGATGGTTATTTCTGTCTACTCGCAAACTACCTTCAGAGTTTATAAATTTTATAAAGCATATACATATTAATGCTTGTATTCATGTGCTGTATATTTGACAGTTTACTCTATGTGCTGTAGGTTTGAGTTGATTCCACTGAGGTAAAAGAAATCTCTTTCCTCTATCTCCTAGATATTATGTAAAACTGTGCCAATAACTCCCAAATATGTGGAGGGGATTGATTTTGGCAGATTCGAAGTAAAAATAATCATCTGTTGCTTTTTCTGGTAACTTTTTTTAGAATTTGCCTTTCTCTTTGTACAGGAAAAGGTAGACCTACGCGTGTGTGTGATACCATAATCTACTTGGAAGCAGCCAAACGATGCACAATGTGATCAACTCCAAATGACTTGCGATTGAAAAAACATCAGTGGTACTACAACTTTAAGAACATATCAGCACTCCAGGGATTTCTTGGAGGGAAGGGATTCAAATACTGGGGTAAGAGAGAGCCTCCATACAGCAGATCAGACCAGAACTTTGATTCAAAGGCAGTGCAGGAAGACATTGAAGTCTGTACTCCTTTGGCAAGTGGAAGGAAGCCCCGATCCTGGGGCTAGTTCCCGATCCTAGGGCTAGTTGGCGCAAGACCAGCAGCTGGTCACCATAGATCTTGAAGTGACTGCACCCCTGTCTGGTGTATCAGACACGGAGCATTTATACGCCAAGATGGGGCAAACTCCGTGGTCAGCGGTCATCAACCTGAGTAACAGCATCATTGGGGTCAGTGTCCTGGCCATGCCATGGTGCTTCAAAGAGGTCAGTAACTATGAGCTGGGGGGTATTTCACAAAGATCCTAAGTCGAACTTAACTCTCAGTTGGAATTAAACATTATGGAGAGCCCACGTGTAGCCTTGAAAAAAATATATATTTAAAAGGAAAAATTGAAGTATTTTTGACTTTTCATAAATTCCACATCAAGAACATGAAATCTCCTTGATAATAGAAAACATGAATGACTTGAATCAACATTTATGCATTTTACAAAATATTTTCAAAGATACTAATGGCTTTCCATAATTGTTAAGTCCAACTTAAAGATAACTTCAACTTAGGATCTTTGTGAAACACCCCACTGGTGATTTGTTTAAATAATTTCTTTTCCTCTTTCGCTGTACTTTATTGTATTATATCATCAACAAAATTGCATATATGACTCAATGACAATATTTACAAAATCAGTTTGTGAATCAGCGATATGACATAATATTGTCACTCAATTCGTGATAACAATTATTTTCCCATTATTTTGATGCAAATTTGATGTTCTGATGCATCCATAGATGTCTGCAAAAGAAATTGCACAAGGTAACCCATCTTTATAAGAAAGGTTGTCAATGCCTTAAAAACATGTATGTTTCACGCACCTCTATTTTTATGCCTCCGTTACGAAGTAGCCGGAGGCATTATGTTTTCGGGTTGTCCGTCCGTCCGTACGTACGTACGTCCGTACGTCCCGTTCTCGTGATCGCGTTATCTGAAGAACCGATTGATGGATTCCTGCCAAACTTTGGTCATGTATGTATCTTACAGAGCCGGTGAACTGATTAGATTTTGGGGTCACGAGGTCAAAGGTCAAAGGTCCCAGGGCTCATTATGTATGCAAAAACAGCTCGTGATCGCGTTATCTGAAGAACCGATTGATGGATTCCTGCCAAACTTTGGTCATGTATGTATCTTACAGAGCCGATGAACTGATTAGATTTTGGGGTCACAAGGTCAAAGGTCACAGGGCTCATTATGTATGCAAAAATAGCTTGTGATCGCGTTATCTAAAGAACCGATTGATGGATTCCTGCCAAACTTAGGTCATGTATGTTACTTGCAGAGCCGATGAACTGATTAGATTTTGGGGTCATGAGGTCAAGGTCAAAGTTATGCGGCTCATTATGTATGCAAAAACAGCTTGTGATCGCATTATCATTAGAACAGATTGATGGATTCCTGCCAAACTTAGATCATGTATGTATCTTGCAGAGCCAATGAACTGAGTCGATTCTTGGGTCATGAGGTCATAGGTCAAAGGTCATGGGCTCATTATGTATGCAAAAATAGCTTGTGAACGCATTCTCATTAGAACTGACAGATTGATTACTATTTAACTCTGGACATCTTGCAGAGCCAATGAACTGAGTAGATTTTAGGGTCATGAGGTCAAAGATCAAAGGGTCATATATGTACATGAGAAATTGCTTGTAATCAGGATATTCTGAGAACCCATTAATGGATTACAATTGAACTTGAATTTGAAAAATTTCTTCTGTTTTGGTTTGTAAAATTGCTCTATGACGGAGGCATCATTTCGACTGCGCGCAGTTGAAGTTCCATCTAGTTTTGTTTAATTACCTTTTAGTCACAAGGTTTCATCACTTCACAAATGATATATTTAGATATATTTTTCTAACATCATGCGTTTTCTTTCTGTCTTTCTATACAAGTATTTTACTTATAAACTTGTTATAACCTATCAGTTCATTTCCAGTAATGTGGGCCTCGAGTTCTGTGCAAGAATTAACATTGGGTATTCTTACTAAGGAATTTCAGAAATAGGAACATTTATTGCAGAACAAAACAAATAATTGAAAAAGACAATGTTATTCCTGATGACTGTGCATGATTGTGCAAACTAGCTGTAGTATTGAATCTTTATTTGTATTTGCCTGTAATCATATGGGAGCTTGTAATTAATCATCCAGATGATAAGGTTCATACTTTTGAAAATTAAATAATGTTTTATTTCATGGTTGAAAGTGAAAATTAAAAAATAATTGAATATTTGTTGAATTGTTAGAAAAATATTTTACATGCATGAAATCCATGATTGAATTTTTTGTATTTGATAGTTGTTCTTATATCATTAACTTTTTTGGGGGGACATAAATTCTTATCTCTCTAACCAGTATATCTTATTTTTTCATTTATTCTTCAGTGTGGAGTGGTTTTGGCCATTTTGCTGCTCTTTATCACAGGCATTGTGAACAAGTTCACTTGCAACCTTCTTCTGAAGTCAAGCAAAGCTACCAGGAAATATTCCTATGAAACGCTCTGTAAGTAATCGATGCTTCTTTTATAGTACCAGGATCTTTTCGTTTTACTTGTTCCCTTATCTTGTTTCCTGTTAGACTATCCATTAATACCTTAAAGCGAGGTACTGTACATGCTGGCATCAACTTGGCTGTTAGTAAAAGCTGAATTATGAAAGAAAAGGTCCTTTGACATTTTGAGGAAATTCTAATAAAGGACAAGAAAGTTATGAACTTTAAAGCTGATATTTGAACACAAATATTGGCCACTGTGTGATATTTCTTGGCAAGAATTTTTTTCAATATTTTGTACTTAAAATTTCAATATATTTAACTACCTTTGATAGACTGACTGTGGTCTAGATATATTGCAGGACACATTTTTTACACCCCCTTTATAAAAGTTTCCTTCCTCAATTTCCAATTATAGAAAAAAAAAATTATAGTATATATGTTCAAACAAATTTAAGAGCTGTTTGGAATGGATGCCAGAGATGCCGATTTGAGAGGATTCTTAACTTCCTTAATCTTTAAATTTCAAACTTTGAATAATCTGTTTTGTTATTCCTAATGAAATACATGTGCTTCAAATTCTATGTAGCACAATTGCTTTGATCTGATTTATAGTAATAATGATATTTGCACATATTTGATTGTATTTTCCAATACCCGTCTTATGGGTGACAATTGACATGAGAATAGATGTCATTGTCGTTGTCTCATTATTTTGCTTTTTAGACATTACTTTAATATCCGCAGGGAGCTGCTCCTTGATGTGAGCGTGTAATTACTTTGTAAAAGTGGTGTGGCAATTAGTTTCACACATATCTTCTTTCTTAGCTCAGGGTACTACAAATTCGCTTGATGACTTTAACACGCATATCAAACTTTTTGACTGAGAAAACAAATATTTAAAAAGTGACATGTGGTGTTGAACACTTCAGTCAAGTATAATTTGATCCTGTCCCATCCCAGTTTGCGTATTGGAATCATTCACACTTACCTTTATTGATCTTAGGGTATTTAGTAGGCCCTACCTTTTTTCCTGTATTTTTAGGAGCCGACAAAATTCAGTCCATTTTGGTACATTGTTGTCAGTTTATCGGTCTGTTTGTTCTGCATGTCTAGCAGTTCCAGGCAATATTTAATTTCTGTATGGGCAAATTTTATGCTTAACATGCCATTATTCACATCAGGATTCATTCCTTTCTTGTGAAATATTGATAGTTCTTCTTTTTGTTATTTTCCTTTGCAAATACAGACATATGAACATTTCGATTTATTCATGAGTCTGTTTTATAGCCCATTATGTCCAATTAATTATATTGTAATCAAAGTGACATTTTAGTACTCCATATTATAAAATATTTTGGTTTGATAAAAGTTTTAAATCATGTAAATTAAAATGATTTATTTCTCAAAACAGCTCATCATACTTTGGGAGGCATGGGAAAACTTGCAGTAGAAATTAGGTAAGTAAAGCAAAGTGTGTTTACCGTATTTGCCGGCGTAAAGGCTGCAGTATTTTTGGAAGAGAAAATATCAAAAAGTTGGGGTGCGGCCTATGCGACGAAAGAGTAAAAAAAAAAAAGAAGAAAGTAAGTCAAAACCAGCACGAATTTGCACATATGGGACTAGATCTACGAACGGTACAATAACTACACATTTCCACACATCTTACCGACAATTTTATCTTGCATTGTTGACATGAAGACGAAAATAAACTTCCAAAAACAACATCTGCCGATAGATCTTGATCTAAGTTCGTGCCAATGCATTGCAAAAGTAAAAGAAGGGCCTGTTATCGGAGCTGCCGCGAAGTATCCAGCACGCGAAGTCGCTATTTTGAATCCATTTCAATACACAAAAGAGAGGCGCAATGTATACATCACTAAAAAGTGCGTGATGGCCGAGCGGTGTAAGGCGGTTATTTTAGTAAAATCACATTTGTACGCAAGAGATCAAATCCCGACTTTATCGCCGGCAAATACGGTACTGTGTGTATGAGTTGACATAGACTAGGTACTGTATATTGAATAGAACATATGAATGCTTATGTAGTGGAGGAGAAATTGATATTTCTATAAATCTTAAAATGATAATAAGTTGTGTTGATCATCTACATGTATGTTGTTTAATTATCCATGTTACTGTTAAGAAATTTACATTGCGCTGTTGAGATAATAAGGTACTTCAGTTCAGTGCCATGTCATGAAATGGAAATTGAAATATTCCCTTTTTGTAATTAGGTTGTAATTAGCTATTAAAAGTAGTTAAATTGGGAGCACACAAAAAATCATATCAATTAATTTGACTCATTTCAAAAATTGGTATAGTAAAACTATAGATTAAAAAAATAGATATATTAAAACGATAAATTGAGTTATTTCTGCCATGTGAAATACTACTCATTCATTTGATGCTGTTTGTATTTGTTTCTTTCCAGTGTAATCTTATTACTGATGAGTACGTGCATAGCATTCTTTGTTATTATTGGTGATCTTGGCCCATCGTTGGTGTCAAAGTTTTGGGGCATTGAGGTAAGTTGCCTTTCCCAATTGTTCAAATCTAGGGCATTTTGACATTTTGTATTCCATGTGGTAGCAAGTACAGGTACACAGGGCTCTTGCTTAACCTTTTATTTGGGTTGCTAGCCGAACACCCTTGACAATTACCGTACATACATGTAGGTTGCCAAATTCATATTTTACTGGCTGCTTAGAGTAAACTGCACAAAGTTCACAATAAATATATATACAATGCGTCCCAGTAAAACGAAACCGAGAGTCATTGATGTTTTATCATAACTTAATCACAATTATAAGTAATAAATGACACATATTTGTAAAGCTTAGATCCTCCTCTTTCATTTGATGCAACTCATATGATGCATATTTTAGGCATAAGTGATTAAAAACAATTTGAAGAGAGGAAACCAAAAAGTCATTTGGCAGGCGGTATCTGAATTTCAAGGAGAAAATCAAATTTCTAGAAAGTTCAATTTCTGCCCTTTCATATGACACCTCAATCAGGAAAAATGAGCCATGGATTTACAAAGCTCTACTTGTTTAAAGTCTTCTTTGTGCATGGCTCATCGTCAACGAAACAGGGTTAAGTCTTTTGTCAACTATGTTTGCTGCTATGGCAGGCAGGTAGTGAAAACGAACTTGTATAATCAAATTATGGAAAAGCAAGCATTACTTTGAACAAACAGAGCTTTGTTAATCCTGGCTCATTTTTCCTGATTGAGGTGTCATATGAAAGGGCAGAAATTGAACTTTCTAGAAATGTGATTTTCTCCTTGAAATTCAGATACCGCCCGCCAATTGACTTTTTGGTTTCCTCTCTTCAAATCATTTTTAATCACTCACCCGTGAAATATGCATCATATGAGCTGCATCAAATGAAAGAGGAGGATCTAAGCTTTACAAATATGTGTCATTTATTAATTATAATTGTGATTAAGTTATGATAAAACATCGATGATTCTCGCTTTCGTTTTTTCTGGGACGCACTGTATATATATTTTTTTTAAATATAATTTTGCCAAGATTGAAGAGGAATTTGGTGTAAAGTTAAAAATGGATATTACTCCCTTTGAGCTTTCAATAAATGGAATCATTTCTCTTTTTATGTTGGCATGGTCATGAATTTTTATCAACCTTAGGTCATCTTGTTTTTTTGTTTTTTTTTGCTGGGATTCAAGAGGAATTTGCTGTAAAATTAACATGGGTATTACTCTGTTTCTCTCTTTTTAAAATAAATATTATTCTTGTTTTGTCTCCTTTCAGAATACCTCAAACCTGAGAACATTTATTCTTCTGGGGACTGCCATCTTCATCATTTTGCCTTTAGCCCAGAAGCGCAACGTTGAGAGCCTCAGTGCTCTCAGTACAATGTCTATCTGCTTTTACTTCTTCTTTGCCACTAGTGTGAGTACAATATATGCGTTAGATTGACTTTTTTTTTTTTACTGATTTTCATGTATAAACCGCCCTCGTGTATTAACCGCACCCCTCTTTTTCGCCCTAAAAAAAAAAAAAAATTGCCGTGGTACGCCGTGTAATAGAAGAAAAATTGGAGGAATTATTTTTATCAACTACATATTGAAATCTATCAGAAAGATTACTTTCAAACCAAGATGACAGACAAATTTGAGTGTTGTTCAAGTTTCCTAGTGGTGAGTCAACATACCGATTACTGAGCTGGGAGACATTGCCAGGCATAGCGCCAGGTGGAGGGGCATAAATCGAAACTTTAAAAAAATAACTATTAGTCTGTCCTCCAAAAGGCGTTTTCACATTCAACTTAAGACCTTGATAAGTCATTAATCTGGAGAGGGTTTATTTAAAGCAGGTAGGAATTTAATATGCATTAAAAGCAGGAAACCAATTTTCATTTCAGCCTTTACGAACAATGTCCAGAGGAGCGTATATTTGCTGATACCAATGAGAGCTATTTAAAGGGCAGCGTCAAATAACTTGACTTTTGCCTGATGGGAAACCATTAATAGCACAATCAGTGTCTCGACCCTCATAGAAACTATGCATCATTTCTGCAAATCGTAATGATACAAACATCACAAGCTAATAGCCTAATCAGGCACAAGATCTTCCTTGCAACACAAAGATGCGATAGAAACTCTTTCACGGGTTGAAAGTGAAAGCCGGTCTGCGTAAATTCATTAAAGGTATTACAAAGTTTTGGTATGGGGTCATGAATTTGGTTCAAATTAACACATTGGAAGCATATGCGTTCCTACAATATTCATTGATCGTTGTCCCGGTTGAAATCGAGTCTAAAAATATGAAATTATAACTAATAAACTCTTTATGTTGTATAGCTCCCTCTCCAGGTCAAGATATCAATTTAGCTATGAAACAATGTTTCTTGACTAAAATCGACCGATTAGCTATTCCCGTTTTGAAATTATATATCACAACTACATATTCTGAGATTTTTATGGTCGCAGCTACCATTGTACGGCCGTAGGCGCTATTTGAAATTCATCAAAATTTACCGGGAGCACCGGTAAATTTTTATTTTCAATTTTTCTCGAAAACAGAAGTGTTTTAGGGTTTAATTTTTTTAGTGCTTATAATACATCCACAGGGGCATCCAAATATATCAAAATTGTAAAGATTCATTATCCATCTAATTTTCAAAATTTCCCAAAACTTTGTATTACCTTTAACAAGGCAAGTCAGAGAACCATTAAGGGGATACTTGGCCATCATTAATAGCCGAGATGCTTTCACAAACAGGAAAAATATATATGCAGTAATAATCAGTGCAAATTACAGATTAAAGGGAGTACAGACAGTCCTCTACCTTTAAGTTTGTGCAGTTTAAATATTTTTGCTTGAACTCAGAATTGTGCTCTTATTTGTTATTTTGATTTATTTTCCCAGCTATTCCCACTATTAGTGCTCAACTATCTAGTTGGAAAGTCTATGGGAGAAATGACTTTCCATCTCTGTTTATTCCTTTCTTTTTATGTTGCTGATAAGATAATTATGAATGCCTGAAAAAGGGTGAACAATTGAGTCAAGGTTGTTGGAATTTTGCACAGGAGTCCGCACTTCCCTTTATAATCTAGTAATTCATTCATTTCATTTCAAAGACTTTATTTTCTGCAATCAAACAAAATAATTATACAACAAATATGGATAATTATATAAAACATAAGGTATGCAAACAATATACAAAATATAGAAACAAATGTATAATACATGAGTAAGAGTAAACGTTGGGCCATTGCGTGTATAAAGAAAGAAAGCAGAAGGTCGCCGTTATAAGCAAAAGCTTGAGCAGACGGTCAACCGAGCTAAGAAAAAAATGAGTTGTGAAATATTGGCAAAGTAACAAGGAGAGGGGGGCCATGATACTCAAATGATATATATTACAATTAAATGTGAATATAAACAGTTGGATTCAATATAAATAATTATAGAATTAGCATATGAATCTCATCTTTATAAGGCTACTAATTATACGTTAATGACAGAAATAAGAGAGAAACTAAACAAAAACAAGGGTGCGAGTGGTGTGTGTGTGTGCAAGTGCAAGTGTCCTCATGCGCCAAAATGTTGAATCATCGGTATTACTATGTAACGTCAGACCAAAATTTAATGTAGTTTCTAAAGTTTTACAAAGAACGCTTTATATTTTTTTATTTTATCTTTATACATTATATTGTGAAATAATGTGTTTTTTTAGTGTAGCTTTAAATGAATAGAGAGATGTACACTGTTTAATATGTCTAGGGAGTGCATTCCAAATGTCTGGTCCGTGATATCTTTTGGACTTGTGCGCTAACAAAGTTTTAGGATTGTGTAAATGAAAATCAGTACAATTACGCGTTGGGTATGAGTGAACATGGGAATTAGGAATAAATACGTCATGAAAAAGAGGAAGTGAATTTTGTGTGTATTTAAACATACAGATTGCTGTTTGATATAAGTGCAAATCACTCACTTTTAAAATGTTTAATCTATAAAATAACGGATTTGTATGAGCTAAGTAATTAGAATGAGTACAAATCCTAAGTGCTCTTTTTTGCAAAAGAAAAATTATATTAATCTTAGTTATGCTACAGTTCCCCCAAACTGTATTACAGTATGTAAAATAAGGTAACACTAATGCATTATATAATGTATAAAGTATTTTCTCGGGTACAAGGTCCCTCATTTTACCAATTACCCCAACTGCCCTTGAAATTGATGTTGTAATATTATTTACATGATTATTCCAAGTAAGCTTTGAATCCAAAGTTATACCTAAAAATTTTGTCGATTTCCTTTCAACTATAAAAATATCATCAATAACAATATTTATAACCTGATCAAAGTGTGTTTGGGCAGCACAAAAATTCATAAAACATGTTTTATCTAAATTAAGGGACAATTTATTGCATTTAAACCATGTTGAGATTTTAACTAATTCATTATTGAGAGTATTAATTAGAGTATTCAAGCATTTATGAGAACAAAATATGTTAGTGTCATCTGCGAAAAGCACGTAAGTAAGAAGTGGTGATGACTTTTAATACTATGTCATTAATATAAATAAGAAAATGAAGGGGTCCTAAAATTGATCCTTGTGGAACACCACATAACACATTTAAGCTGGGGGAATTTACTGACTGAAATGAAACAAATTGCTTTCGATTAACTAAATAATTATTAAACCATTTTAAGGCTGTGCCTCGTATACCATAATGAGTTAGTTTTTGCAACAAAATGTTATGGTTCATGGTGTCAAAAGCTTTTGACAGGTCCATAAATACCCCAATTATATGTTCTTTATTATTAAGTGTTTGAGTTATTTTATCACAAGATTGTATCAAAGCATAATCAGTAGAAAAACCTTTTCGAAATCCAAACTGATTGCAAATAAGAGTATTATTTTCTTGTAAAAAAGAATAAAGACGTTTATAAACAATTTTTTCTAAAATCTTGGAAATGACCGGCAATAGCGAGATAGGGCGATAATTTTTAATTTGAGTTAAATCATCTTTTTTATAAATAGGAATCACTTTGGCTTTCTTTAAGGAGTCCGGGAAAATGCCTGACGAAAGTGATAAATTACAAATATGAACTAGGGGAGAGGCCAAACAATAAATAATTTTCTTTAATAAATACACACTTATTCCATCATAACCGCATGATCTACTCATCTTAAACGATCGAACTATCTCTAATATTTCATTTTCATTCACTGGAATAAAAAATAATGAATTTTCATTAGCATCAGATAAATAATCCTTAAAGTTTACATTTGTGTGTATTGTTGAGGCTAAACGTGGACCTATATTAACAAAAAAGTTATTGAAAGCAGTAGCAATTGAATGAGGATCCGTGATTTCATTACCATTTTCAACTATTATATCAGAGCATACTTTCTTTTTAGTTTTTAAGAGATCATTAATAGTTTGCCATAATACCTTTACATTCCCTTGATTAGATTCTATTTTATTTGAATAATACCGTTTACGTGATACACGAATTAAAGTTGTTAATCTATTTCTATAATGCTTATATCTATCTTTATTCTGAGCAGTTGGTTTACGCAATGATATTTTATACAAACGATTGCGAGTTAAAATTGAACGCATTAACCCCTGAGTAATCCATGGCTGTTTTATACTTATATTATCTTTTTTTTTAATAAATGGCATATTCTTATCCATATAAAAAGAGAGTTTATGCAAAAAGTTTTAATATGACAAATTAGCATCTTCAACCGAGAATATCTCGCGCCATTGTTCTTTGGACAAATCAAAAATTAAAGAATCAATAGTTTGTTCTGTTTCTTTCCTCTTTTTAACGAAAATATTTTTCCTAGTTTTCTCACTAATGACATTATAGCATATAACAAAAATGGGTAGATGATCTGATACATCTGAGTACAAAATACCATTTAAATGTTCTGCATGTATGACATTTGAGAATATATTATCAATTAATGTTTCACTTACACTATCAATTCTAGTAGGTTTAGAAATATGGGGATAACAAGAATATAATAACATAGTATTATAAAATTTCAATATATTATTGTTTGTTTTATTAACTAAGTCTAAATTATAATCACCCATTAAATATATGTGTTTATTTTCCTGCGATATTTTATTCAAAACGGAATCTATTTGATTTATGAACGTACCTACATCACTAGTTGGTGGTCTATAAATAGTTCCTATTATCATATTTTTATTTTTACTCATACTAACTTCTATAAATAAACTTTCGGAACCTTCAATTTCTATATCAGTCCGAATTTTAAATATAAATGTATTATTTATGTATATGGCAACACCTCCTCCTCTACCATTCTTACGGTCTTTACGTATCATTTCATAATTAGAAAGATTAAACATTTCGGGTGAATTTTCATGTAACCACGTTTCTGTGATGCCAATGGCCGAAAAGGGAAAATTATTAATAGAGTCCATTAATATTTCAAAAGGAAGAAAATTTTTATTCAAACTTCGAGCATTCATATGAAACTAGCAGGACCCGTGGAAAATCCACGGGATTCTAGGGGAGGGGGCCAAATAGATAGATAGAGGCCTATGTGCTATCCAAAAAAAAAATTAGATTATCTTTATAGAGAATTTTTATAATATATGCTGTTTGACCATGAATGGCGCATCGTAAAACAAACTATGTCAGATAGGATCTCGATAATTACGATTAATTTGCATTATTATTGTTGTGATTTCAATGTAGTTTCATGAAAAGACTACATATGCAGAGGCTTGGATTATGATTTTGTTGTTCACAAAATGTGTATAATTATTTTCAAAGTAAAGATTTTACGCGAAAAATCGGACGGTTTGTGCACAAATTGACTCGACTGTGTGTGGGACTGTGAGCGTAGAATCCAGTGAAAGATTTTTTTTTCGGGGACTCGATCTATATCAAATTTTGGGAAAATTTTTGGGGGCTACTTTTTTATCTTTCTTGGGCTAATTTATCTTGGGCTTATTTTTCATTAATTCATTTAAAGATGCAGTTTGTTTAGTTTAGTAGCGTAGTGTTACGTAAAAAAAGGCGTACTTTCTGCGTCAAGTTTCTACGCCGAAAGTGCGCGAATTTTGTTAAACATATTAAATTGTTTGCGGCCATCTTGCGTATTTTTTTTGTGTCCCTCGGTATAGTAACGTAGGCCAGCGTACTACTCTCAGCTCAGCGTAGTTGGTACGCAACTCTACTATGGACCCCACGCCAATTAGTGATCGACCTGCCAGTGTCACAAATACGGTATTAAAAATATGCTCATCTGACCGTAATTAAATGCCTAAAACCCCTGAGCTTTCGGGGGTTCAGCCCTTTGTACCCGTGGACACCACGCCTGCTCTCAAATCGCTTTGAGTTACCTGACCCCCCCCCCCATACTTTAAAAATTGATTTGATGCAAGAACTGTATCATACTAAAAGTATTATCATGTTTTTAAACGACCATGACGACCGTCTGATTTTCTTGTGAAAACTTTACTTTGCTTGTGAAAACTTTACTTTGAAAAATGATTATCGAAATTCAGTATACAACTATACATGGCCAGAATAATCACAATCTAAGCCCAGGTTTCATACATCTATTCACGAAACTATATTGAAATCGGGGCAATAATAGCAATTTCAAAGTGTTTTTTAGACTCTCCTCACACCACGGACAGGCCTGGCTACTCCGGTCACCGCTGCATGCTCACGAAATCAAACATACCGAAATCGAATCTATACAGTGTAGTGCAGTAACTGCGGCGCAGCGTAAAACGATGGCTTGAGCGCCGTGATGACCCGCCTGAGTTGGGCGCTGGAAGGCATTTGAAATCCTATATGCTCTGTGTGTGTGAAATGATTGATTAGGCGTACTATCACAGATCTATTAGCGTTATTATTGTTGTGATTTCGATGTAGTTTTCATGAAAAGACCTATAAAACAGAAGCTTGGACTATGAATATGTTGGTATAGATCACAGAATTTGAATAATTGTTTTCAGAGTAAAGATTTTACGCGAAAATAGGTCCATGGTTTGCGCATGTCGAGTCTACTCTATGTAGCCCAGCTCAGCTCACACACAGTCACAGTTCCGACAGTGCTCGGCAGCAGTGCAGTGGCGCAATGCGCTGTCCGTGTGTGGACTCGAGCCTCAAGGCAGCCAGCTTGCAACTGAACTGTAAGTTACGATGGATTTCTTGTGAAAACTTTACTTTGAAGAATGATTATCAAAATTCAGTAAACATGGACACAAAGTTAGCCCTGCTTTCATACCTCTAATTCACGTTAACTATATACAAATCACAAATCACGGCAAACCGACTGTGCGTGTGACATGAGCGTAAAATCATCGCATACACGTACAGGCATAGGCCGTCTGGCGTACAAAGCATACCCTATAGCAAGATCCATAACACGGGTAAGCCCAGCCCGTCAGAGCGTAGATTTACTACATCTCATCACCCGGGTGAGTCATCGGTTAATGTGTATTTCTCTGACACGCTACAAAGCATATCCTATAGTAAGAGGTCTAACTCGGGGTACGCACCACCGTTTTAAGATGAGATTTGCTACACCCGTTGACGCGAGTGGATTCTCGTCTATTGTGTGTCTCTTCGTCTCTCTTTGATAATTAGACAAAGGGCGGGAGCACGCCTTGTCAACTCGTTCTCGCGGGTTCGTCGCCTCCTTGCAATCCACGACGCCCGCCGTGCTCTCGTCCGCCCGTCCTCCCCGGCACCCCGAAACCGCGTTTAATGGCATGGACGTCGATCGCGGGGTCGAGGTGGCACGCGGGTTACGGGTAGTGCTGTAACATCACGGATATCTCCAATTCCGTTTAACCGCCTGTCAAAACCGTACGGTTTTCGGTTAAACGATTCATTTAAAAAAAAAAAAAAAAAAAAAAAAAAAAAAAAAAAAAAAAAAAAAAAAAAAAAAAAAAAAAAAATCGTTTTTTTTTTTTTGTTTTTTTTTTGGCCGTGTGAAAAAGCAGGAAGGTGATTTAACTGAAGGCGCCGATTTGTGCTTGTGAACTAGTCACAAATAATAGTAACAATGTCGTTTTAGAATAATGTGTAAGATCATTAAAGTAAATTAAAAACAGTAGAGGGCCTAGGAAAGAACCTTGTGGTACACCATGTGTTAAACTTGGATGAATATATATTGAGATCTAGTACAAAGATTACTTTCAAACCAAGATGACAGACAAATTGGAGTGTTGTTCTAGTTTCCAAGTGGTAAGTCATCACACCGATTACTGAGCTGGGAGTCATTGCCAGGCATAGTGCCAGGTGGAGGGGCATAAATCGAAACTTAAAAAAAAAATAAAAAAAAAAAAAAGAAATATTTAAAAAAAAAAAAAATTATTAAAAAAAAAAAAAAAAAAAAAAAAAAAACGGGAAAACGAAACCGTCCAATTGAAAACGGAATCCGCCATGGGCGGTCGGATACCGGACGGTTAAACGTTTGACTACAGCACTAACGTAACAGACAGGCCTCGTGGAATTGTGCCACCGTTCCCGCGCCACGGCGTAGGCGGGCGGGGTCGGGGAAAGACGTTTTTGAGGAACCGTTTTGGACCCCCCGCGGCGATTTTGCGTATTAGTAATATAGATAGACTAAATTGATTACTAATGTTATTATTTGGTCTTAAGGTGGATTGATCATGAATGCTATTAAAATCGAAATTAATCTTCTTATTAAATTCATTTATTGTATAATATTCACTATTGTGTTCAACTAAATTTTGGTCATCTATTAAAACATCAGGATTCATTTAATTTGAGTGACATATTAACATGGAGCGCGCGAGAGTGAAGGAGTGAAGGGTGAGCGTGCAGTGACAAAAAAGTGAACATATCAAAAAAACATAATTCTATATCCAAAAATAAAAAATACATAATTACAATATTGAGACAATTATCAACAAGTATCATGACCGCGGTGTCCTCAAGCAAGACTCCCGATTAATTATAACTATTACAAGTAAATCTAAACACACATCAGTGCAAATATACAAAAATAACAAGATTGGACATAAACCTGTAAACAAAATCAGGTTAAAAAATAACCTGATTACGTCTTACAAAAGATACAGATTATATGAATGAAGCGATTTCAAAGTGTTATTATACATTCAAGAGAACACAAAATAAGCAGTCATTATTTATAAGATCTACACGTTTAAATGGTACACATTTGTAGTCAATTTAACAGGCAACAGACAGAAAGAAAAAAGAAAGACGTGCCCAAGAAAACAAAAATGTGTGCAATACACAGCTATACAACCTAAATGTGGGTCGCTGGGGATTTCAAAACAAATAAAATGAGGGGTTACTTGCGTGTGCTCATTCATACAATAAATCTGGAAGCGCCACGTTCGGAAAAAACACATCGCAATGGGCTGGCGAACATTGTTTGTGAACAATGCTCGCCACCCCAAAGCACCATGCCCTCTAAACGCGGCGCCGCTCCGAACTTACAACCCTAAACTCAAAATCGAATAAAGGAGCATTATTTTATGAACAAAAACGAATAAAGAAGGATTCAACGTATAGACCCACTTTCACATTATCTGCATATTAGCATACAGGAAAGGCTTGCCCAAGAAAGAATGGTTACACAGCTACATGTCTATACAACCTAGATGTGGGTAGCCGGGGATTTCAAATACAAAATTGAATGAGGGGTCACTAGTCTTGTATGTGTTCATTCATACAATAACATTGAAAGTACGAACTGGACAGCGTACAAGTAGACTACCGGAATCAGAAAAAAAGCCACAATAAACACAACTACTTGTAATTATAGCCTGAAACTGTTTGCGAAGCTTAGGGAAGCGTCACAACCCCGGCGGTCGGAGCCGGATACCCCAGACCTCCTCCAACCGGTTGTTGGGACTTCTCCTGCCACTTGTAAACACCCATATGTAATCAGAAATTACTTAAAAATTGAGATACACTAGTGAAAATACATGCACCTTCTCCGAACACCAGAACACTGTAATAGCAAAAAGGTGCGGTTAATACACCGTTAATTACGGTATATGGTTGACTTTGTTTTTTTGAAACACTCTGTACATGATAAAGTATGAGTGCAATATATATGCATTAGATTGACTTTTTTTTTACTGATTTTCTTGATTTTTCAAATGTGGTTGACTTTGTTTTATTGAAACACTCTGTACATGTTAAAGTGTGAGTACAATATATGCGTTAGATTGATTTTATTTTTATTTACTGATTTTCTTGATTTTTCAAATATGGTTGACTTTGTTTTATTGAAACACTGTGTACATGTCAAAGTGTGAGTACAATATATGCGTTAGATTGACTTTTTTTACAAATTTTCTTGTTTTTTTCAAATATGGTTGACTTTGTTTTATTGAAACACTCTGTACCTGTGTACCCATCTACATATGAGGATTCAAACTTTTTAAAATTTGCTCTCTGTAGTAATGTATTGACAGTTTACCTAGATTTACATGAATTGAATGAATTATTACTGTAGAAATTTTAATGATTTTTATTGAAGCACCCTGTACATGTTGATCAATCCACATACATGATCATTCAATCTTTCTTTGATTTCTTTTGATGCAGGTATTTGTTGACAGTTTACCTAGGCTAGTATCATTGGAATGGATTAATACTGTCGTGTTTTGGAGACCAGCTGGAATCCTGAAGGGGATGTCCATCTTTGCCTTGTCTATGTGTTGTCAAGCGTAAGTAATTGCATCATGTCTCCTTTAACAACAGATTTGTTATTATTTCATCTTTAATGTCTTAATCTTAGGCAGTTAACAGTTTTCTTAACTGGAGCCACATAGATTTTGTTCTCTATTTTGCCATTATTTTTTAAGTGAATTATGATAATTCTATATTACTACGTATACACCTAACAATATATTTTAAGGTTTGGAAGTTAGAGATAGACATAAATGTCATGAAAATGAGGAATAATTTGCATCAAATACACGTAGTTAGTTTAAGATTGATTGATTCTGCCTCCACAGTTGCAATTTTTTGCTTCTAGAAAAAAAAAAAAAACGCAAAATGTCAGGAAAATTTGGACAATCTTTAATTATTTCTTCTTCAGATGAAATCAGAAACCTTTGCTTGATCAGTGACATTACCATAAGTTTTTTCTTTCTTTTTAAATTTCATGATCATCCTGGTCTATTTTTCTTTTTTTTTGGATGCAGGACATTATTTCCTATTTACAATTCTCTCCAAGAGAGAACCCCCAAGATGATGGAAGATGTTGTTTCCAAGGGGGTCAACTTGGTCGCATTCGTCTACGTAGCGGTAGGTTATCCAACAAGACAGATTTACTCTTAATGAAAATAATGATATTCCTTGTTCAAAGTGCTTAATATATACATTGACGTTGTCTCTAAGCGCTTTACATATATATTATTACACCTGTCGTTGAATTTGGGCTTATGTGAAGATATCCATGAATTAATCCGTGCAAGAAATCAAAAAGTATTTTTTATTGCATACAGTGTGTTTATTGATTGCCCATGTGTGATAATGATGATAATCTCTCCAACCATACAAAACTCCCCCAAATCTCTCAAATTTGAAGCTCCTGTGATTTACTTGACAATCAGGCTTGTCCGATTTAATTCCCTCCTTCTCCTAACCCCCCCCCCCCCCCCCCCATTTAATGTCCTATCCCTTGGATAGGACATTCGATGGAGGCCCAGTGTAGAGGAAAGTTACCACATATTGCATGCTAAGAACCCACTGTATTATTTGTATAAGAGTAGTGGGAAACCCGGTGTAGTGGTCCACCTGCACACCCCCAATCAGTTATACCGGGAGGAGAGACCCGAGGGTTACAGTGATTCAGTTAGCTTTTCACCTCCCATACGCAGTAGACGCCAAATACTTACCATTGACCTACCTTGACCTAAGCCTTCCACACCATCTGGGAGATGTGTGATGGCTTCTGCTTCATGACCTCAAGCCAGATCCTCCTATCTTGTGATGTTCTGGTCGCTTCTGTGCTTAATAATAATATAATAATAACAAGTATTTTTAATTCTTCATTCACCCACAGATTGGATTCTTTGGTTACATCACCTACTACACGGAGGGTATCAAAGGGGATATCCTTCTCAATCAACCCCCTTCCTTGATCTCGGATGGTCTCAAGCTCGGCTTTGCCCTCTCGGTGGCCCTCAGCTTCCCCATCTGTGTGTTCCCTTGTAGGGCCAGCATCTTCTCGCTGCTATGCCCAAATGTAAGTACAGTGAAACCTGTCTATAAAAACCACCAATGGGTGACAAAAAAAGTGGTCTTTATGTACAGATTCCATTTTTGATAGTTCATTATTGAAGAAAAAAAGTTATTTACATTGTAAACTATATTTAAGATATATTTAAGACATGGACTTTATTAAAGTCACTGAGTAGTCGGCTCTCATGGGGAATTCGACACCGTTCGGGTGTTTACCCAATAACAGGTGTTGTCAATCACCAGGGTTAGCCTCGAGTTTTATGACCATTGGACCTTATGTAATGCTTTGATTTGCCGAAGACTCTCGAGCTCTCCGAGAGATTAGGGGGTAATTCTTGACTGGACTATGGGTTTGCTGTGTGCAAATTTGTACCCCCATTCATGGTATTTCCACCAAGTCTGGTGTCAGCGAATTATGGCCTTCTGCACATGGAAACTGGCGATCCAATCCCTTTAAACTACGGTATGCGATTTATGCCCTTAAAAAGTCTTGAACGACATTCAAAATTAGAGGGAAAAAACCTTAGAAATTACGATCTTTAGATAATATTGTTTAAAAAAACGTAAATTCTGTAGATTTGTGAACATGATTTGTACGTCCCTTGAAAAACCATTGCCAAGAATGGTTAGAGGAACTAGTGGCATGAATGGCCCGCCTTAGTTCAAGTCCAACTTAAGTCGATCTTAGTCTTTGTGAAACACTCCCCAGTTGTTGTAATGAGCAACTAAAGGGTGGATATGGATGCCTTGAAGATTTGTCTATGCTATTTCTTGTCATGTATGCCTTCTTTTCTCCTTACCATGCCTTGCTGTGGAGCAGGCGGACAGTAACCCCATCACCGGTATGACCCACATTCCTCCAATCATGTTCAGAGTCATCACAGTGGTCATCCTCGCCATCACGCTGACCATAGCCATCCTCATACCAAATGGTAAGAAATTATTTATAGGGTAGTCTCACTCTGTCGTTAGTGTGTTTCCCTCCCTCTGTCTCCTCCACCTGTTTCTCTTTCTCTCTCGCTTTTCTCTCTCTTTTTTCTCTCTCCCTCCCCTCCGTTTCTTTCTTTTTCTCTATCTTGTCCATTCTCTGTGATTGTCTTTCTGTCTCCATCTCTCCCCGTATCTCTGTGTCTATTTCTGTTTGTTTCTATCTATCTCTCCCTCTTTCTGTCCTTCCCTGGCTCTGTATCTTTACAATCATACATATATCTATGTTACAGAGTGATGAATATCTTTTAATGATTTTGGATTGCAGCAAAAAATATTTAATACCGAGTACTAATTGTGTGCCCTCTTTTCTTCTCGTCCCACCTATACTAGTTGAGGTAGTGTTAAGTCTGACTGGTGCCACCATGGGCTCTTTGGCTTGTTTCATCTTACCAGCACTCATCTACCAGCACACAGTGGGTGTCCCAACAAGATTCATGCCAAAGGTACCCTGTCGCTTTGAAAATCTTCAGTTATGTTTTGTTTTTCTTTAGTTATGAAAATGTGCCACAGTTAACGTGGGGTTGTGGAATTTTTTCTTCTTTAAATATTGGTATTCAATTTTTCATGTTTTAAAAATCATTCTTTAAAAAAAAAAATAAAAAAAATGAAATAGAATGATGTAAAAGACCAATGTGATTCTAAATGATAGAAATCATTGAGGAAGTTAATTTCAATAGAATGTTTTGAGGGAATTTTTAGCACCTGATTAATTTCAGTCTCTGAATCATTTCAGTATCCATTTTGCTCAGCAGGGTCATAAAGTGACTACTCAGTTAAGACACAAATCTCTCTCTATCTCCCTTGTCCCTTTCATGATAACCGTTCCACATTTTGTTTCAGGGCCTTAAAAAATTATACTAGACGCATGAGTAGAAAAGGTAAAATTTTCTACATACAGTGCATCAATTTTTGATGCATGATCATATTGCTTTTGATGCTCGAAATTTGAAAAAGGAAAATAATCCTTAAAAACCTTAGATTGGCAACACATTAAGGGATTCAAAATCATTGTTTATTATCAAAATTTGCTGTTTTTCAAATTTTTGACAGTTTTCAGTGATGTTGCATTTTATTAGAACAATGTAGCAATGAAATGAACATCATGCTATTAATGCCAATTGAAGCACAGCTTGATCAGTATAGCCCTCTAAAATAAAAACAGGCTGTCCTGAAACTTAAAGGTTAATGTCCCTTCCATAATGTATGTTATTTTTCTATTGCAGGTACTGCTCATCATTGGCATCTGCTTCATGCTGTTCAGCACCTATGACAACGTCCGCCCTGGCCCCCAGGATCCTCACATCCCCGCTCCGGTGCAGGTCTTTGAGAAACTGGACAAGATTCAGATCGCGAAGCTCGATGATGCCCCCGTCGATGCCCTGGTGAAGAAGCAGGATGGTGTTCTTCTGGATAAGTCAGCAGAAAAAATGGGATTACAAGGTATATATGCTCCCCAGGGAGTGGAAAATGTGCACACATTGTGTGCGGTAAGCCTGAATCCAATGACCGGGGTAATAATATATCTGTAAAGCGCTTAGGCACATCGTTGTATCTATGTATTGGGCGCTATATAAAAGCGGAAAATTATTATTATTGTTAAGGGGGTGTTTCACAAAGAATAAGATCGACTTTAAGTTGGACTTAACTATGGCAGGCCATTCATGCCACCGGTTGCTCTCACCATCATGATCTTTAGATAATATCTTTTCCTTTAATAATAAGTCCGGAACCCAACATTTGTGAAATTTTACATAGTGCTCATGCATACATGTACTACCCAGACCCCCTTCCTAATTAGTGTAGGGCCCTGTAACCGGCACTTTGAAAAGACATTAATCAATCTTTTATCGCCATCTTTCTCCTCCCACCTCTGTGTATAGGAGATGATGTAATAAAAGCGAAAGAGCCAGCAGATGTGGGTGATATAATGGGAGCTGAGAGAGGTAAGTCACTCACCACATTCAATTCTTTGGTTCTTTCTCTCTTAATACAAATGGAGTTTATGGGAAATACTCCAAATACAGTCAAACCTGTCTATAGGGAAACACACAAAGTGATCTCTGTAGATACATGTAGGTGATCACTAAAGCAGGTATGACTGTACATATTCATTGCATACAGGGGCATAGGGAGGCTGATCTTTTGATGTTCGATAAGCCAGACATGCTTGTCCTTCTCTGTTGATCATGAAATCTTCTTCATTCTTATTAGAAACAAAGCAAGTAATATTTCTTCAGTATTTGTTCAACGTACCATTTCTATAATATTTCTTCAATGCAATAATTATTCAATTAAACATTTCTTGAATGAAATATTTCTTTCAATATTTGTTCAATACTTCTTCAATGTATTTCTTGAATATTTCTTTATTGTAATACTTCTTGTTATTTCTTGATGGTTCTACCGGTATTTCGTGAATATTCCTTAAATGTAAATTTTCTTCAATAAATCACCGTCCAAAATTTGAGTCAGGGCCGCCTAAATTTTTTAATTCTTACATAGAACCCATTCATATAAACACTTCCAAAAAGGTTAGTGTGGAGCCCTGTGTATCCTAAATACAATATTCCTTACATGTAATATTTCTTCAACATGCAGTGTTATTGTTTGGTTTTGATAACGTATCAAAGCATAAAAAAGTCATGATTTTTGAAAAATGTAATCACTATACGTATCGATGAAAACTTCAAATTGTCTGAATCGGTCAAGATACTGTATTAAATATTCAATATTTCTTCAACATTTGATGTTATTGTTTGGTTTTGATAGGAGAAGGTGAAGTGAAGAGGCAGGAGCCACCCATCCCTCATGCACCTGTAGATGAGATTAAACCAGATAGTAAAGACAAGGTTAGCAAGAATGGAGTCACTGGTAGTTCCATTTAACGATTACAGTTTTCTGTTATACAGTGAAACCTTTCTATAAAGACCACCCAAGGGAGACAAGAAAAATGGTCTTTAAAGGCAGGTGGTCTTTGTTGACAGGTTCCTTTAGTACATGTTTCAATGAGAAACCATTTTCAAGGGAAACAAAAAATGTGGTCTTTGTAGACAGGTGGTCACTAAAGCAGGTTTGACTATAGAATGTACATATCATCATCAGCTCCCAGCCAGAAGGGCATTAAGTCTGTGTACAAATGATGAGAGTTAATGCCCTACTGGCTTCAAACAGACGATATCTAGATGTATTTCAGGCATTTCATATCCATGCCATTGGAAATTAATATTTTATAAACCTGTTTAACCAGTGGAATTTATCATCTAAATGGTAGAGATGCTTCAAATAAAATATTAAAAAAGGCAACCCTGCTTCTAATAATTCTGCTTTATATCTTTCAGGCGATTGAAGACGTCGTCAAGGTCGGAGAAGGGAAGGAGGGTGAAGGAGAGAAGGATGAAGTTCAGCTGGAGGTTCCTGAAAAAAAGGAAGAGAAGGAGAAGGAAGCTGAGGGAGAGAGAGAAGGACGTGACCTTGGTGAGCTATTCATGTTTATGTCTGTCTGTAGTTCTGGGCCCCATTTCACAAAACTTGTCATCAGTGACAAATTACATTTTTTGTTATAAGCTAGTGAAATCCTTGCTTCTGATTGGTTATCAGCAGATTTGTCACTGATTTTTGTCATTTGTCATTGAAAAAAGGCTTTGTGAAACGGGTCCCTGATCTCTGGTTTTCAGTATATCTTGATATCTGCTTGGTTCTATTGTCCTTTGGCAAAATATTATTCTACAATTGCCACCCTTGACCCAGGTGTAATCAAAGTGAATATCTGTTAAGATTTATTCTGTTAGTGTACTATTCATATAATGGTTGCCTCAACCTTAGGGGTGTATCACAATTTACAAAGGATTTGAAAGCATATGGAAATGTTATATGCGTTATAAAAGAAAAAAATATTATTGTTACATCAAGACACAAATAGATGAGGATTAGTGTATGAAATTATATGTCTGGTTATCAAATACAAACTGTAATATAGATGACAAAAATTGAAGGAATATTACAACTTATCATAATTTTATCCGCTGAACAATACGTGAACAATGGAAAAATAATTTGTTATCATCTGCATGGGAAAGACAGATTTTTATGCTATAGAAGCGGGATGCCTGGAGCAGCGCCAATTAAAGTCAAACATGTATATCATAGTTTTGTGGGGAATATAATTATTTCACAATAACTCTTTTCTTTTGTCAGTAGAAGGTGCTGGTGGTGCTGATAAGAAGGAATCAAAAGAGGTAAATGATTTTGAGTAATCTTTGTAAAAAATACTTATTAAAACTTGATATTGGTATTTGGTATCAATAGGAAAATTGTGGGTGGTTTAATATTGCCATTTCTAATTCATGTCATATCATTGCACGATGAGTATTGCTGCATGCATTATGGAATATCTGTGACATAAGTTTCATTTTTGTCTCCTCAGAACCCCCTCCCCCTTCCCTCCAAAATTAAAATTAAAAACAAATCTTATTTTCATTTTAATAGGTGTGTCGTTTGGATTTGATGATTTGATCCACCCAGTCCGCTGACCGTTTGATTATTTTCTTGTATAGATTGCTGGAGAGGCGGAGGAAAAGTTCAAAGTTCAAGAGGAGAAACAGGAAATACAAGAGAAAAAGCTTGAGGAACTACAGGTATACAACCACCTCCATACCAATACAACTCCCATTATCCTCTAAATATGTTAACAACTAAATTATTCATACCCTTACCAAGTTTTGTAATTTTTTTAAGTATGTGACAAAATGATTTGTCCCAATTTATGTTGCTTGAAAATGTGACATATTAAAGATTACATCTAAAAGTATTCAATAAAGGACCTAATTGAACCAGTCCACCTTCCATTCATGGGTTACAAAATATACAAAAAACATCAAATTTACAAGGAGTATTGATAAAACCTCTGAAGGCGATATTTAAACAATACTGAATGGATATTTTGCACCCAAAACCCTTGAACCGCAATAAGCCTAAAATAAAAACTTGTTGTATGTTGTGCCAAAACATGGGTCGGTCGGTCTGAATTTTTTTTTGTTTTAACTTTTTTTTTGTCGCCCTTTTGGGCCGATATTTTTCAGATTTTAATGTTTTTGTTTTTTTCTTCTTTTTTCCCGCCCTCATTTGGCTGATATTTCTCAGTTTATAATGCTTTAATACATGTGTTTCAGCGTCATCATTCCATTGATTTTCTTTTTACCTCATAATTATCCATGGTTTGCACGAGTGAGAATTTTGGAATAATTTGATTTTATGCATTTATATCCCATTTAAACAAACAAAATACATGTTTTTAAAATGCTGACCCTAGATTTTCAGATTTTTGGGTCGGTCGCAAAGGGCAATACAACACGTTTTTATTTTAGGCCTTATACCACTACCGGTCTTTACCTTTTAGTAAAAGTATCTTCTTCTTTTTTCTCTCTCTCTGAGTTCTTCTCACATTACATCAGCAGAAATAAGGAAAATTCACGGGGCTATCGTATTGTCTAGTTAGGATATTTCATTGTTAAACAGGGGCACAGGGCAATGTATTGTTAACTTAGTTGAGTTCATGGAAGATTTTTTCTTTCAATGTCTAGCTGATAAAGGAACTGATCCTCTGATTCTTTTATTACATGTATGCTATGAAAGAATGTCTGAAATAGATATCACTGTAAACAGAGCTGCCAACTAGTACGGATTTCCCGTAATTGGTACGGAAATTAACGACCATTACGGAATTACGGAATGTTGTCTCAAATTACGGATTTAATTTTTTTTTTTTTTTTTTTTTTTTTAATTTTCAAATATGATTTATAGTAGCTCGCTGAGTAAGACAGAAAAGTATCAAGTTTTCTCTTAATAGAAGCCATTTTTCATGGAAAACGGTGTTGTGATGACTTGAAACTCGATATTTAACAACTTTGTGTGAGTATAATCACCAAAAATGTCAGATAATCATACGCCCATTCGTCCGCGCAGTATTGGCGTGCCGTTTTTTTTTATAGATTCATAGCGCCGCATAGGAAATTACTGATTTATACCCCAAATTACTGATTTTGAGCCTTGTGATTACTGATTTTCTGTGCTGGAAGTTGGCAGCTCTGCTGTAAAGCTACAGACCTATGCAAACCAAGCAGTATATGAATAAACTTTTTATGTAAGTACTTATTGGGAAAATCATTAAAGAGGTGCTTCATTGATTATTATGGTTTATAAGATGATGACGTGGATCCTAATCAAATGATTGGTTGAAAGCATACACGTGACCAGGCATTTATTTTGCCTAACACGTAATTTGGATAATGACCGGTCATTATCCAATTCTAATGACCGGTCATTAGTAAAATCATGTTTAATATAAAACATTATTTTATAAAAACAATAAAACATAACCTTATAAAACAAATAATACACATCATCTGTTCTGGCATTAGTAAAATTATCCACATTCGGTACCTTCAAAACAGTCCAAACACCCTTGGCTACCAACTCGGGCGTGTTAGACTGTTCGAAAGGTACCTTGTATGGGTAATTCTTACTAATGCCCTCACTGCTGTGTATTATTTGTATATTAATAGAGAGTGCTTTGATGAAACCTCCTTGTCTTGTTTCCCTGATCCAGGCTCGTCAAGCGATACAAGAGAGACTGATTGTCAAACAGGCCGAGGAGTTGGATATACTCAAGAAAGAGCATGAAGAGCACGATGATTTGCAGAATGTAGCCGTCCAGTTGGCTGGCCAGCAAGTAATGGGACAGCAACCTGTTGTAGGTGACCTGCAACAGCCGGCAGGGCCAGGGGTGCGTCTGCAACCTGTGGCAGGCGGACAACCGATCATTGGACAACCATTGGAAAGACAAGTTGGTGATCAACAACTACTTGGGCAACTAGGGCAACTGCCTTTGGCAGGGCAAGTCCCTGTACAACCGGTTGGGCAGCTTCCTGTGGCACAAGTTCCACAATTTCCAGTCGCACAACAAGCTATGGGCCAACTCCCGGTCGCACAACAAGCTTTGGGGCAACTTCCGGTCGCACAACAAGCTTTGGGGCAACTTCCAGTCGCACAACAAGCTTTGGGGCAACTTCCAGTCGCACAACAAGCTATGGGGCAACTTCCAGTCGCACAACTAGCTTTGGGGCAACTTCCAATGGGACAAGCTGCTGTTCAGCCTCTTGCTGCACAGCAACAGCAATTTGCACCACAGCAATTGGCAGCAGCAGGGCAACAAGTTGTTCAGGTTGGTATTCAAGGTGCAGGTGGCATGGGGCAAAATATACCAGTGCAACAACAGCATGCGGGTCTAGAGGGCATGAACCAGGTACCAGGCATGGGTGGAGTGCTACCACAACAGCAACAGCAGCAACAACTGATGCAAGGAGGGATGGGACAACAAGGTGTCCTGCTTGATGTTGCTGGCATGCAAGCTGCTGTAGGTGGTGGTGGTGGTTTGGGGCAAGCTAACATTATGCAACAACAACAGCAACAATTTCAAGCAAATGTACCTCAACAAGTTCCTCTTGCTTTACAACAGCAGCAGCAACAACTCTTACAACAGCCACCACAACAACAACAGCAGGTACCAATGCAGCAACAACAGGTTCCTGTACAACAGAACCAGCAACCAGCTCTGCAGATCTTACCTGATACAATGGATGGTCTGCAGGGTGGTGCTGCGATGGGACAGCAGCAACCACTGCAACAACAGGGTATGGTCGGAGGAGGAGGTGACGGTATGGTGGCTAACGCAGGGTTCGCGGACATGAATCAGGCTCAGGGTGGCGCCGTGGTGGTGGAAGGTGGTATACCACAACAGCCACAACATGTCGAGGTTAGTTGATGCTTCTTGCTAACTTTGCTTCCCATGAACAATGAACTCTGAGTGCCACTTACCAGTGAACATCACAGACTCTGATCATCTTCTATTAAGAACTTGATATGCAATAGTTGATGAAGTCCGCTCATAGATACAATCTAAACCTTTTATAATCTCTATTTTGCATCATCATCATCATACATTTTAACATGTCTTTGTAGCATTCATCTCTTTCATGTAAATGTTGGTTCTTCTTGTTCACAATGTTGTGTGTGGTAGATCTCTAAATAGAAAAAGATAAAAGGTGCTTACTTACTAAATATGACATGTAACATCTTAAAGATGAGGACCTTATTTTTTCCCCACATGTTTGTTAGTCCCATATATACATCTTTCTGTGTACAGTGCTTGTTACTTTTACCAAGACTGGGCCAAATCATTTTGATGATTCCAGAACCTTGCAGTACACACCAATACTTTTATGCTACATGATCAACCTTTTCTGATCGATTACACACCGTTTCTTTCACAATGCAATCGCACGACCAGAACTCAACTTTATCTTTACGTTGGATGTAAGGTTAGGGTTAGCTATAGTGTCCAGTCCAAGGTTGAATTTTCCAGGACATGTTCTCTAAAATCAAAATCTGGTCCAAACGGAGCAAGTGGATACTAACAGATTGGGAAATATTAACCAATTATGCTCAGTGTAGTTGAAAAACTTTCTTTGGAAGTTCCATTGAAGAAGCACGCAATATTTGTAGATATTTTAGATATCTTTGCAGTATGTTTTCTGCACAGAAGTTGTAACCTGTCGATACAATAAGTTTTGACCCTATTTAATCATGCAGAACTTCTTCATGCTATATACTGTCAAAAGTCAAAACAGTTTTGCTTTTTATTTGTGTGTGTGTGTGCTCCCGATAGGTATTGAACCCATGTCCCTCTTGTTTATGGCCAAGACTTCAAACCACCTGACCACAAATCAGGCATCACTTTATTAGTGAACAATTAGGTATCGAGGTGTCTATTTTGATTCCAAGATTTCAAAATATGAATTCATACTTTCATAGAATACATAGGAATGGTGATCTTTATGGGAGGGTACATGTGCCTTGTGTTTGATTTGCCTTTATCTTTACTTGATATGAAAAGTTATTTCAATCATTAGATATTTCATTTATTAAGGTGTATTCCATGATAGACATGTCAAAGTTTGTTTGTTTTTGCAAAGGGGGAAAGGAAGAGGGAAAAGTTTACGCACCTTCATTCGGGAGTGGACCATGTGGTTATTCTAAAATGCACAAAGTGGGATTTCTCCATGTTTAAGAGATCTTTGAATATTAATTTGAGGTCATTTGTAGTCTTGTAGACTTGTACCAATTCCAAACTCTTCTGTCAGATCGATTTAGGTATCGAGGTGTCTATTTTGATTCCAAGATTTCAAAATATGAATTCATACTTTCATAGAATACATAGGAATGGTGATCTTTATGGGAGGGTACATGTGCCTTGTGTTTGATTTGCCTTTATCTTTACTTGATATGAAAAGTTATTTCAATCATTAGATATTTCATTTATTAAGGTGTATTCCATGATAGACATGTCAAAGTTTGTTTGTTTTTGCAAAGGGGGGAAGGAAGAGGGAAAAGTATACGCACCTTCATTCGGGAGTGGACCATGTGGTTATTCTAAAATGCACAAAGTGGGATTTCTCCATGTTTAAGAGATCTTTGAATATTAATTTGAGGTCATTTGTAGTCTTGTAGACTTGTACCAATTCCAAACTCTTCTGTCAGATCGATTTGAACCTCTGACTGAAATGACCTTTGAACTCAATCTATGATTTTAAGTTAAATGCTTGATTGGGTTAATGAAGAATAAGCACAGACCTAGTCTCTCCATGGATGTTCAAATGATTTGAAAATCCCCAAATCACCAATTTTGGATAAACAAACAAATTCCTGAAATCTCATCAACAATATCAAATCAATCTATCAGTACTTGGGATTGCCTTTTAAGGCTCCATATTGAAAGTAATACTGGAGGAAAGGAAAGTTGTGACTTCTCCACTTTGATAATCATTGTTATTACCTTTTTTGATGGCAGCATCCACAATGCTATTGCCTTTTATTAGTTGTCTCCTCATTCTTGCATAGCTATTACATGATTTTGTAAATGTACATGTACTTGTAATGAATGAATGGATTAATGCCATTTTAAATTTGAATTTAGGCCTTTATCATGCACCAAAGTAGGCATATTCTAAAAATAATTGCATTTTGTCTTCATCTTTATGCATGAATCGATTTATCAAAATATTTTATAATCCATAAATCCATAAATCAAGTCATATAAGACAAGGATGACACAGGGTTTGTCTTGCTTTCTCTCCAATATGTATAAATATCTTGCCAACTTAAAATCTATATCTGTCAGCAACAAAAAATGTCAATACTGCACAAAGTCCTTTTCGATTATTATTATTTTTTTTTTAAATTGGGGGGGGGGGGGGGGGAGGGGGGGGGATGAAATCTTCAGTTTCTTAAAAGTGAAATCTACACTTTCTTTAATGCTCTACAGCACATGGCTCGTAAGGTAGTATATCATGCGGCAGCTAATTATACATAAACATGTACATTAATGGCCTATTAAGGCGATCTCTTATATCATGCATACGTGTGCTCTTTTCTATACAGCACATTGTGCATCTGTTGTGAAACTAGGGTTCAATATATAAATGTCAATTTATGTCCTTCCTGAATATGGCAATAACAAGTATTTTCAGGGGAAAGCAAATGAATGAAATTATATAATACATTTATATAATACATTTTACAAAAATAGATTTACATGTAGGGTAGGGTACCATATTGTTGTAATGGTTATAGGATGACAAGGTCATTAGAGAATTTCTTGTTTTTAAATATACACATACAATTACATGCAATTATGTATCAGTCTCCCATGAAACACTTCAAAGAAATGTCTTGCCTTCATTGTGTGGCTAATGAAAGAAACATGTTATTTCATGAAACATTTAGATGTCATATCTCATTTTTATCTATACCGGTAATTATTGAAGCATAGTTGTCTATTTTGACATAACATGTACACGTACATGTATTAACACTTATTACTATGGATGCGATATTTGATTAATTTTCTATTGACCAAAATTTATATTCTGTTAAACATGTTTTTGATCATCATAGCCCAACAGATAAATTGAAATACATGTATACCGTACTATTACAACCAAAGTTGATGGAAATAATGATTTAAATATGTATATATTTCATTAACATAACAAAATAATATGCCTGAAACTCTGGTAAACCAGAGACGCAAAATGGAAGATATGGTTGTTCTTTATAAATCTTTATCTATCATATAGTGTTGCCAACTTGAAGATTCTTATATGTACAGTAGTTAGCTCCTAGCTAGTATTTAAAGAAAAAAACAAACAAATGGGAATGAGGTACATTTATTTAGTTTGCTTTTCAAAATTGACTATCTGAAAATGCAATGCTTTCTCTATTTTCTGATTACTTAATGAACATTACATGATCTTTGCAAAGTTTTTTTGAAGTAGCTTGTTAGTGAATTTAAACATTTTATTTGTTCTGTTGATATTGTTGAATTTCATTCAAATCTGTGTCTTTTGTTTCTCATGGGGAGGGATTAAAACATTGTAAATACAATCTTGTTGGGGGAATATCATTTTTATTTTATGAAAATCATATCCCTTAGGCTCAAAGAAAGAAAACAATTCTTTTATATTATGAAGCTTATGTCGACATGTTCTGTGTCAAGTGTGCTGATGTACAAATTTGTGAATAAAAATTTTCTAGCAAATCTACCGGTAATGATTATTTTCTGACTTGCTTTGAATCTATGTTTGGTTGACGGCTTTAGACTTGCTGTGTTGCGTATCATGTGTGATATTCTTTCAGACCTCTTGACTGTTGATTTCATTGATTTTCTATTCTATTTGTTATCTGCTCTATCTGTTCTGTCAAAAGAAGTGTAGAAGTGGTTTAAGCACTTGACTTGAAATTCGGAGGTCGTGTTTTGATCCCCGACACGGCACTAATGTCCTTTGGCAAGGCATTAATCTACATTTGCCACACTTGACCCAGGTGAGGTAAATGGGTACCTGGCAGGAATTAATTCCTTGAAATGCTAGAGCGCTGTAAAGGCAGCTAGGCTAAAGCCGGGGTAATAATTAATGTGTGCGCCTCGGAATAGAATTGTCTAGATAGATGGCGCTATATAAACGCCTATTATTAATATTATTATTAATAGCAGTTACAGTGTAGTGTGCATCTGCTAGGTAAAAGGCTATGCTAATACATACAGTAGGCATGTATGGTATGCTATTATATCTTTTCAATCAGCTTGCAGTATTATATGACAGATATTCATTTCATGTTGAAATTCATATATATAGTGTTTTAATATCATCAAGCTACCACAAAGTATGTTAAAAGCTTCCATTTCATTCATCAACATGTTTCTTTATATCACATGACCTAATGCATAAATTAATTTCACTTTTTCATCAGCCCTTCGCAATCCATTTTGTAGTTGGAACTTGTATCCTAGATCCTGATTGGTTAATGCTGAAGGACTTTATGAGATTATCGATTGATTGTAACACCTTACATTCAAACTCTGGTCATTCACTAACCAATCAGAAAAATCATTCATTTCTGAACGTGTGCCATTTCTAAAATGTATCTCTAGTAGTGAGTTTTGAGCATTCATTTCATCCCAATCCCCTCAAACATTCAGATATTGATCCCTGTTGAGATTTTGTAGGTGTTCAAAAGTCTGTGATGTTCACTGGTAAAAAGGGTGTTACGATGAATGAGTTTTTAGTGCCTTTAAGTACCTTAAATTGTTTCATGCAACAAAACGTAAATGATTGTACAGTACGTGAACAAGTATCGGTGCTTCCATTTTATTTTACTGTATCTACTTTCCAAAGATGATTAATTTCTTGATTCTTGATCAGATTATATTGATGGCATTAATCACAAATCCAATTTTTTTCTTTCTGAATTTGATTTGTTCTCTCTTTTTAGATGTTCAGATTTTCAAATGTAAGAAAAAACCTGGCCTTTTTGTTAAATATATATTTAAAGTACGGTATATATAATGAAAGATATATAATGAAAAAGTGAGTATGGCATGTTTTATGCAATTGTAAAGTGTAAATAGGGTACTAACATATAAGAACAGTTGCCAGTATTTAAAACAATTGAATGGATTATAACAACTTGTAATTCCTATTCAATTATGGGACCTACATATAGTCATTATGTTTGATGCAATAAATCTAAATTGTTAGTGTGCTCTTTGTCTACAAGGAAGTAACAATATAATAATAATAATAATTACAGTGCTTATATAGCGCCTAACACTTACTTTGTCAGAAGTCTCTAAGTGCTCTACAATAATGCATCAAGGTTGTGGGTTAATGTTGATCAAAAACCATATTTATTTCTGTTTTTAGTTTGGAAATCAATAGAATTCAGAACCGGTGATTGAGCTGAATTCATGTGGTAAATTCCATACAATTATGAATTATGATTTTTTTCATTGGAGGTACCATAGGTTTTTGTTTAAATCATGGTATAATCCACATGGTGAATGGATTTGTTACATTTCTTTCATTCAGTCCTTACATATACATCATGTGAAGGTTTTTCAAATTCGAAGTCCCGAACTTCATTGTCTGGTATTTATATGATATTATTTTGTTTCCATCACTTTAGAAACATTAGAAAGCTCATGTGTAGAAAAACTTCTTAGTGGGTCTGTCATCATGTTGTTTCATTGGCATTTGATCAAGGTATCCACTCATGTGCATGTTGAAACCAGTCATGCATGTTGCAGACATTTTTGAGATCTGGGATAGAATTCAATTTGATGTCAGAAATATGAGTATTTACTCAGTTTTCAGCTTTGATAAATATTTAGCCAACTTCGGTGTTCAGTCTAAGTCAGGGAGGGGGGGGGGGGGGGGCTACTAGTGATTACAAGCATCCTTTTAAAAAGTACAATAAAACAAAAGCTTACAAAAATGTCACGAGTCAAAGTTTTTGCAAGTGCAAAGCTACCTTTGGTATTAAAGCATGAATCCTCTTTGTAAGGCATAAAATCCACTTGCCAAGTGCTTCAGAGAGGACCTCAAAACTACTGGTCCCCTAGTTGTGCAATTACAAGCATACACACGCTGTCTTTAGCAGTCAGGTAAAACAAACAAAGCATCAAACTATCCAGTGTCTAGTAAAGAGAGGATTAATACAAGATTTCTATTAAGCCGATACTAACCTTTTAACATTTTTTTAAAACCTGACTGGATAAATTTCAAACTTTAATTGCTTGCAGCCGGCAGATAAGATGATTAAATCTGTGGATAAAGTTGCCATTTTGGAACCTGGGCAAGACCTAAACCTGGCCGGTATTCAGCAGAGAGTTCTCAATCAGGCTGGAGCAGACGGAGATAAGGAGAGCAAGAAAGAAGAGAAGGTGGAGCAAAGAGAAGAGGGGAAGGAAGGAGAGAGTGATGGAGTGATCCAAATTGTGGGTGAGGAGGAGGAGAAGGAGGCGGAGGATGAGGAAGGGATAGGGAAAGGAAATGGGGATGGGGATGCGGTCCCGGCGGTGGAGGAGGAGAGGGGCGGGGCCATTGCAGATTTGAAGGATACCGGTAACCAGGAACTTGATAAACCGGAGAAAAAGAGAAGACACAAGAAAGGGAAACGAAGTAATGGAGAAACTGAGAGAAGAGAAGAGGACGAGGAGGAGGAGGAGGAAGAGGAGGAGAAAGAAAACGATGGGAACAAAGGAGCACCCGTAGATGATGCGGAACCTCCGGAAGACCAGCTCCAGGGGATGGAAGACAAACTCCTGGAGAACCATCTGAAGATGATAGAACACCAGGAGGAGGAGGAGTTTGCTGATCAGGAGGATGTGATCGATGTCAACGAGAAAGATGCGGATGAGGGTAAGATCGAGATGAACCAGGAGCAAAATGATCCTCCTCAGGAGAAGAAGATTATTCGGAGCAGAGAGGTAAGATGATGGATTTCAAAAGCTCTTCGTTTGTTCCTTTCCCGGAAATAGCACTTTCAGTAGCTCATTAACTTACCATATAATACACATGTTTGAAAACTCGTCTTGAAAATGCATCTTGCATTCATTAACTAACCATATAATACACATATTTGAAAACTCACCTTGAAAATGCAGCTTGCACATATGTGAGGAAACTCTTCAACTAACTCGCTGAAAGAACACTTTTAAGCCAAGGATATGCTCATGCTTTAACATTGATTCCAAGAAATGCAATGCAATAGGTAAGAATATGACAGGCCAAATGCTTGTCCATTTAGGCTTATATCATTTTAAGATTGTAATTACATCATGCAAATATTTGGGCAGACTTCTCTCACTTACTTAAAATTTGGAGAAAAATATTTCTAGCATGACAGCAGAAGGGTGTATCGAAGTTCAAAGGAAAAAAGCCTGAAGATTTTCAACACACACATGATTCATTTTTGTTGACACGATGAAAACAGAAATCATTTTAATGCTTAAAGTCCTTCACTTTAGTTGTCTTCATATTAAAGAGAAAATTCAAAATGGGCAACTTCACCAACTGTTACTGTAGCCTTGAAGTTTAAAGTTAACTCAAATGTAGTCAACTACCTTAGAATTTCCAGCAGTGTATACATGTACATGTACCTCTCTACAATATAACAAGCTGCATGTATATTGGATAGTCTATTAGATCATTATTTTAAGATTGTGTATGCTTCTTTAATTTATCTTTCATTTTACAACTTTTGGAAAACAATTATCCGGAACAAATTTGTTTCAATCACTGGTGGAGGTCGAGTTAAATCACATAATTTTAAAAAAATTGAAAAGTAGAGAACATTTTTTATATTGTTTTATTCATCACCCATTCAGTTTATATTTCTCTTTTATCATAACACTCAATGCAATTCTGTGCAATGAGAAATAATTTGTGAGTAATTTTTTTGCATTTTCGCATTTTCGCATTTAAATATACTCAAGTTCTGGGCTTAATTATTCTCATGCTCATTTTTTATTTTTATTTTTTAGATTTGCATGTATTTCATTGTTATAAGATCACTTTTATAAGATTAATTCACATGTATTTCATTTTTGTTTGATCACTTTTATATCTTAATTGTTTTTGTTTTTTTAAATATGACAGTCTCTCCTGCCGCCATTGACTTTTTTTGTAGGACCCTACTGTAAATAAAATGATCTCACTTTATGCTCATAGTTTTCTTCTCTTTTCAAAAATTGGCAACTTCATCAACTTTTATTGCAGCCTTGAAGTTTAAATTTAACCAATTAAGTCAAGTACTTTAGAATTTCCAGTAGTGTATGCATGTACCTCTCTACAATATATAAAACTACTAAAACGACAAATCTATTTAAATCATTATCATAGGATTGTGCATTGTGGATTGTGCATGTATTTATCTTTCATGTTTACTATTTTTTTTAAACAATTATCCTAAACAAATTTGTTTCAATCACTGGTGGAGGTTGAGTTTAATCACATAAGTTTAAAACAAATTTGAAAAGTAGAGAACAAATTTGTTATTGCTTTACTCATCACTTGTTCAGTATATATTTCTCTTTTATCATTACACTCACTGCAATTCTGTGCAATGTGAAATAATTTGTGAGTATTTTTTTTGCATACGTTCATATTTAAATCTTTTATGTCATACTCAAGTTCGGGGCTTAATTATTCTAATGCTCATTTTTCATTCTGCTTTTTTAGATTTGCATGTATTTCATTGTTATTATAAGATCACTTTTATATCCTAATTTGTTTCTGTTTTTAAAAATGGCTGTGTCCTGTAAATGAAATGGATCACACTTTATGCTCATAATTTCGTTCCCCTTTCTCCTCTGTTCTCTCTTTGTCTCCCATCACAGGAGGTATAGTAGGACTGGGGATAATTATGAAGATAATCATCATCCTGTTCAGGGACCCAACATGCAGCTGTATCACATGTCTTCAGAGAGCAATGGATCAAGAAGAAAAACAAATTCCATACATCTATTTTTCTATTCAAAAAAATATATATCTTGTTTTATTTGTCTTTATTTATGTATTTAGACAAAAACTATATCACCTTTATTTTTGTCTTTATTATTTATTATTATTATTATTTTTTTTAAATTAATTTATTTATTTATCATTATTATTATTATTATTATTATTATTTTTTTTTTTTTTGGGGGGGGGGGGAGGGGGGGGGGGTAACTTGTCGTGAAAGTCTCATTTGTCATACTCTAAGTTTTATGAGTACATTCACACTCCCATCCACACACGCACACATTTGTTTAAGAGTCAAGTGCCATATTGAAAGGGCAATAACATTCACCGTTTGTAGTTATTATTATTAATGATATGTTTTTCATTAACTTTTTATTTCAATTTTTCATGAGAATTTATCCAAAAGGCAGGAAAAGTGCACTTTGTTATTAGGTTTAAGAAACTTGGATGAATAAATATTCTGTGTCATAATTAGTAAAATTCCTATATTACTGTATTTCTGTCTGTATTGTATATATATGTAAAATATGTTGATAAATCTTTACCTATATTAAGTAGTAGTTGTACATTCCATTCTAAGCTTTTCATATTCCAGTCGCATCTACCTTTTTATGATTCTTAGTTGGATATACGGCTGAATATTTTGATTGTTTGAATAAATTCAATTTATATGAAGATACAATAATGATTCCAAGAACTTGTAGTAAGAGGATATGGGGGGGGGGGGGGGGGGGGTTAACTCCCATTTCAATTTTCTTTAAAAAAAGTATATGTGTGCATGCTTTTATTATTCTTTGGAAAGTAAATTGGCTTGGCAAGCCTCGTTCAGTGAAATTAAGTACTTTCCATATCAATACAAACATTTCATTACCTGTGTAAAAATATTTTTGTGAAGAGTTGCTTTAATAGATGTTATTGATTCTTTCGATATTTTAGCACGTTCAGATGATCTGATTATGTCAATATCAGACAATCTTTAAGATATTAAGATAATTGCTAAATGAATTTTGATACTTTTTTCTCTCTAAAAAATACTGCTTGTTGCCTTTAATTCAACATCTTTCTTGGGTCTTCCTGTCTTTAAAATGATGTGACTTTGCAATACACTTGTATTTACATTTATTTGTGCCTCTAGTTTGAAGTGTCTATATTATCGTTAAGTGGAGGAATTGAAACAGAGAGGAGGACAAATTTGATATATTGCTGTTATCTATAAGATGAGCTTTATAATGATTTCCTCTATACAGAGTGAGTCATAAAAAAGTTTACACCTAGAAAATTGCTTATTTTTTTAAAAATCATCTATGAACAGTACATTATTATACATCTTATGAAAGAGTGTTTTATCCCGAATCATTTGGTATCATTTTTGTGTGGTATGTGATCACGCTTGGATGAACAGGAGGCATTGTTTGCGAGAGTGCAAAAATCGACTTGCGCCAAAGTGATGCCTACAGTATGTATTATGTTGGGATAAGCGGAGTGACAGAATGAATTGAATGTATCAAATGAAATGCATTGCATATGCTTTTTGCAAAGGGCAAAGTCACAAACACCCACACACGCGCTCAAAATTTTCGTTGATATTTGATATTCGATTTTTGATATGTGTGGCATGATTAATTTTGTTAGGGATGTTATTTGGATTTGCAAAAACCGAATTAATACCCAAATCCCAATTGTTTTATTCAAACATCACATAAGCAACTTTGGCGCAAGTCGATTTTAGCACTCTCGCAAACAATGCCTCCTGTTCATCCAAGCGTGAACACATACAACACAAAAATGGTACCAAATGATTTGGGATAAAACACTCTTTCATAAGATGTTTAATAATGTACTGTTCATAGATGATTTTAAAAATAATAAGCAATTTTCTAGCTGTAAACTTTTTTTTGACTCACACTGTATTTGTGTAATACCTTACACCATTTCATGTCTTAACATTGCCTATTTCAATTTGACCTCTTGACTACCAAATTTTCTCATTCTCATAGCCTATTACAGGAAACACATGGGCATCGCCTTATGAAACCGTCCTAAGTTCACCAAAATCCCATTAAAACATGTGTTAAATTTAATACCCGCATTGCAATAGGTTGTTTGCGAACTTGTACTCATGACGGATTCATGAAGTGATGTCTTGGAACCCTTTCACAAAGCCTTTTTTCAATGAAAAATGACAAAAATCAGTGACAAATCTGCTGATAACCAATCAGAGGCAAGGATTTCAGTAGCTGACATAGACGACGGGTTAACGTCTTTTCATATCTATGTTTGTCTTTATCCAAAGAGATGGATTACAGGGGGGGGGGGGGGGATTTCACAAAACTTGTTATCAGTGACAAATGACAGTTTTTGTTATAAGCTACTGAATTCCTTGCTTCTGATTGGTTATCAGCAGATTTGTCACTGATTTTTGTCATTTGTCATTGAAAAAAGGCTTTGTGAAACGGGTCCCAGGACCATAACCCAATGTCCTAATACTGTTATCTTTCCAAATGTTAATATGCACGAGCTTTCAGGACATTATTTGTTTATCTTGATTGGTTTCACAAAACTTGTCATCAGTGACAAATGTCATTTTTTGTTATAAGCTACTGAAATCCTTGCTTCTGATTGGTTATCAACAGATTTGTCACCGATTTTTGTCATTGAAAAAAGGCTTTGTGAAACAGGTCCCAGGACCACAACACAATGTCCTAATACTGTTACCTTTCCAAACATTTTTACGCACAGGCTTTCCGGACATTATTTGTTTATCTTGAATCGTCCTGATATCAATCAATACAAAATGAAATATATAATTGTATTGATATATTTTTTATTGATATATACTGATGAAAATATGAATGTGTAATTTGTAGGAATACTATCCTAGGAACTATTTCTGTACTACGCAAATTTGTAGTGCTTGGTAATTACTCTTATATGAAAGATGTACATACTGGTATACATTCTATGAATATGTAAATTCCATGTTGTGATATACAGAATGTTTATACATGTATAGCTTTAAGTGTACCAATCACCAAGACATGTTTTGCTTTTGATGTCAGGGGTTCCATGTCGCTGTCCTGTATTAAAATTATAAGCTTCAGATATTACTTTGTAATGTTTGGTATGATCATATAACGGCCTAGGCTGAAGAGGAGCAATTGGAATGAATAGGATCAAAAGTTTGAAAAGTCTTTTTTACCAAATTTTTGTAAAAGAAGATGCAGATTTTTTTTGTTATATCATTCATCATGTATAAACAACATTAATAGGGTCTCCATCACTTGTAGAAATAAGAATTATATCAGAAATGCTCTTCCAATATTCATGTAAATATTTCTATTATTCAACTCATTTAATGACTACTCGTAGTTTTGTTGAAATGTACTTCAGGGAAAAATAAACGGTTACCTACATGATATATGTGCACGATTTCCTATGAAGCTAGTACTTTCTTGCGTTAAAAAAAAGGAGAGATTTCATGCTATGGATTTTTTAAAATAAGAATTCCTTTGATTCATTTGATTTGTAGTAATATCCCAATGAATTGAGCATGATTTATGCTTTCTGGTAGAAACAACAATCTAGTTCAATAGGTACATTTATGAAATATTGGGTTTGCAGATATTTTTTTTTCTTTCTTTGATGTAATTGCATTTTACAGATTTTGATCTTGAATTACACATGCCTTTAATACTTGAGAATATATTTAGATGTATGTAAATCAAGAGAGATATACCTTAATCTTTGTTAAAGTCATATATTGTATGTGTGTGTTCAGAAACTGTTCATTGTACATTCCTTTAGAGTAACATTGTACATATTCAAAGCTATCATACATGTATTTTTCAAATTTTATTGTGCAAAGAACAAAAATATATCAGTGCTCCCATTACTTATTTACGATCAAGGAGTTACCACCTCGGTAGGATTATCTATGAAGCTGTATAAATATGTTTGTCACTTGTACAATGATGTAGATTACTTATGTGTAGGATTTTATTACAAAATATTTTGTTTTCCTAAGAAGCCATTCACTTCCCCTCTCAAAAGGTTAATATAAATCATGTCAGAATTATTTTTCACTTTTGAAAAACTTTCTTTTTATTAGTCGGAGAGGTACCTGTATGGAAGCACGATTATATGGGTAGCAACAATTGCATGCAATTCATTTGTAATAATGATATGATTTTAGGATGATTTTTACAATGGTACAAATAGAATTCCAGTTATTTCCTTAAGAAATGATAATTCCTTCTTCCTTCGAGTTCCCAGAATTGAATGAGAACAAATTTCCTTACATTCCCCAATGTTTCCACTCAAGTTTAAAAATTCAGAGATCATGATTTAAACCCTTTTCCAGTTTGATATGTCTGGATTGAACAGTAGTTGCAGGCAAAAGCATGTCAATCATCCATTGGACACACAGTTTGGAAACAAAACACACACACACCCACACGTATTATATAGACGTGTGTGTAAAGCATTGACTACGTTGAATACATCTGCAGGGCCAATGAAATTTCCTTATTCTTTTCTTGATTAAAGTGATTTTTCTGAAATTCCCTGACTTTTACCCACCCGAAAAAAGAAAAACTCCTTTTTTCAATTTTTTTCTAATTTCCAGGATGGGTAGGACCCTGCTTAAACACTGATTGTTTTCTCTTCTATCTTTTCGCATTCTATGTTAATTGATAAACAATTGTACATTGTACTTCCACATCTATGACCGTGCCAAAATCTTAAATAGTTCCTTTCTAAAAATTACCAATATGTAGCCTATTTGCAAAATGTCCTTGCTCAAAAAACAGGGTCTTATTGTAAACCTCAACTTGTGGCATTCTGTACGGCATTCTTATGTATGAAACGACTAGTCATTGCATTCCTTTTGTTCTGACTTTTCATTTTTTGGGGGTTAAATTTCCAACTATTCATATTCTTCAAATGTTTTTGTTATCAGAAAGTTCAAATGTTCATGCATTTTAAGGGTACCGGTATGCAACAACTGGTCATTGCATACCTGACTCTCCTTCGCTTTTATCTCAAACTGTTGCATGTTGTTCAAGCGTTTACTTTGTTGTTATAAAGTTTAAATGTTTGTGCATGTTCACCCTCAAAATTATTTTTCAGATGGTGTTATAAATCAGATTTGTTTTTATCAACTCTTTAAAGATAAATATTGTAAAGTTAAACATCCATTTGCCTTGTCTGCACAGTGGAAATAAAGATCTTTTTTTAAGAAAACAAAATGTCATTCTCCATCTCTGGTTTTTGTTCATTAGCGTGTTCCTTTTCCAGATGAAGAGAAAGGGTGATGTTGAGGGGTCAGTGACACAAAGATGTAACTCCATTTTGGCCATTTTGAGATATAGTGGTTTATGTGTCACTGAGCACTTCGGCCTTAAAGAGAAGGTTGAGTTCTGGGAAGAGGTGAAAAATTATTTGTGAGCGTTATCATAGTTATTATGCAAGTGTGAAAGAACAGTGTTGCCTGAAAAGCATGGCTCTTCAAATGCCTTAATATTCTAAATATGGCATTTAACAGCATAAAAATCAGGACAGATTTTTACGCCACATGTTTGTGTAGTCCAACATACCGGTACATCTTTCTGTGTACAGTGCTTGGAAGTTTACCAAAACTGGGCCAAATTTCTTATCATTTTGATGTTTCCAGAACTTTGCAGTAAACACCAATACTTATATGCTAGATGATCAACCTTTTCTGATCGATTCCATACTGTTTCTTTCACAATGCAATCGCATGACCAGAACTCGACTTTAACTTTAAAGTGCGAGTTCTTAGAAAATCACAAATATGGCAAATAGCGTATTACTAGAAACTGGTAAGCTAACAGATGGCCATCATGCAAATTTGAGGTCAACTACATATCGGGTGATTTATATAAAATACAAATAAAACAACCTCCATAGCATCTGGGATATGCGAGAGATTCGTCGGAAAAATAATGATGTTTTAATGCCGTCACAATATGAACCAAACCTGCCCAAGCAGACGACATCCCATAAAGAATGAACATAATTGCAATGCTTTTATTTCTCAAATTATAATGAGTTTAATGTATATAAATGTGATGGAATTTTACACCATTCAAAAAGAGATATGGCCCCCATTTTGATAACTAAAATCTTTAGTTTGTAAATACACAGGATAGGGGTTAATGAACAATCAAAGAAACAACACTTTCAAATTAAAAAACCTCCGGAATGATAGCATGGACGTCATTTGTTTCCTCTTGAAACGCCGAACATGCCGCGGTGTATGCAGCTGAAAATACAATGGCGTCTTATTTTGTTTACAAGCGACGGATTCCTTTTTCTTTTTTTATCCTTGCATTTTTCATCAAAATAATACCATGCACGGTGTTTAGAGTGAGGCAACAGATTAAACATTTCATCTGAGGGTATTGAAGTAATAGAAATAACTGAAGAAAAGATGACAAAACAGGCACTGAAATTGTGTGAGATGACATGGGACATCGTCTGCTTGTGCACATCATGTTCAACATGTGACGTCATATCTTGGCAGCGACCGGAGAGCTTTTCAAGTGCTATGTCGGGGCTGTATCTAAGCGTTTTGTAATTGTTAATAATCATTACTTCGAATGTTTCCAAGCATTGGCTTTTGATAACCTTGGCCAATCAAAGTGTCACCTTTGCAATAATGACATTAAAGTTAGTTTTTTAAATCAATGAACCTTCTCTTTAAGGAGTCAAGTCTGTTTCACTAGCCATTAACTTCAATGGGGTTTTGGGTGGAGTTAAGTCTTTGTGTTTCCTGGAAAGCCCAAAATTTTCTGAACATTTTGATATCAAGTACTCATTTTGGCATTTTGAACCCTCGATATGAACTTGTATGTGACATGGCTTGCATAATTTTGTTCTGATTTGAATTATGAATTTACACTGTACACTGATTTTAGATAAATATATACTGTGGTTTTAGACCAAATACCACACATATTTGTCATATCTACATCATATCCAAGAATTGTCTCTTACGCCACCAATTTGCAGAGAACAGAAGGTACAATTCATCAAAAATAAATGATCAAAATTTTATCATATTTCTTAAATGACACAGACATGTATTTTCCCTGCAAATAACAAGTCCACTTCCAAGTCATGATATAGAGTAGGAAATTTCCCTGATGATTCAACCATTCAAATTTTTTAAAACCCCACTGCACTACGTATAGCTACTTGCGCCCTCTATACAGCCAACAATGCCTATTAAACAGGGAGGTCTAATCCATCCATGCCAAACTACTGCAGAGGGGCTTTACATTTTATGTTCTAAGAGAAATTCTGAAATATATTTGTTTTTTAAATTAAAGTCATCGGTTTTTATCTTCTGACTAACATTCAAGCATGCTTTACAGTCATGAATGATGATTCCCCTCCCCCCCCCCCCCACCCCTTCTAAAAAAAAAAAAAAAGAAAAGCAATGCTTGAACAAAAGTATATCTGAAGCTAACTTTGGTGTGATAATTACAAGTTTATTCTTATGATCAATATGTACAAGATCAGATACATTTACAATATTGGTATGTACATAGTGCTACCTACATATAATATATGAATTTTCTCATAAGTAACCTACAACATAAACAGGAATGCGGGATTAAACCACCTGTCCCTTATGCGTAAATGATATAAAAATATAATTGCTAATTATCTTACACGATTACAAATAACATTTGATCTGTTTTGCCTTTAATTAAATGTACACACCTGTTTTAGAATAACTATGGTGAATATTTTCATCTCTTTATTTAGAATTGATAAGAGATAAGATTGTATGGCTTTGCTGCGTTCTCCATATGGTAAGGGCACGAAGAGCATAAGAGTAATATTGGACAAGACTTTCCATGAATTCAAAAATACATATCAAAATGCAACAATGAATCGTTATACATGTACATGTATATATATGTTCATTTTAAGTTAGTATCTAGGAATATCTGGAATACCTCTTGACATAATATTAATTAAGTTTAACATATGATTATTTCAATTTAATATCTCCATTTTTTTCATTGGTTCATCCTGATACAGATGGAGGCAAAAATTTCAGGCAGTTGATCTATTCATCTAAACATGTTAAAGTGCAATTTTTGAATGGATCAATATATTTCCAAAACATAAGTTCTTTCATTGTGGATACTAACATTAATATTAACTTGAAATACAAATTGCTGAGTAATATAGAGTTGAATAATTAAAGCCGTCGTCTACTAGATTCTCTCTCAACCGGTTCCATACACAGTGGAATAATCATTCTTCTAGTAGATTCTACATACACCAGGGCCACATTTCACAAAACTTGTCATCAGTAAGAAATGACAGTTTGTTGTTATAAGCTAGTGAAATCCTCACTTCTGATTGGTTATCAGCAGATTCGTCACTGATTTCTGTCATTTGTCATTGAAAAAAGGCTTTGTGAAGCGGGTCCCAGGACATCACTTCACAAAACTTTAAAGTCATACATGTTTAACAATATAAATACAAAAAGTAGCATCTTAATGTACAACTAGAAGTTGAAGCTAAAGTATAAGTATATTGTGATATTATCTACATATCTATAACTTTCTGGTGGGTACATTCAAAACATTAAATTGCACATTTACATATAATTGAAATATAAATCTATGTTCTGGAAGATAATTGGGGAAACTAAGAGTTGGATAATAAGAATGAAATGTGGTAAATAACTCAAGATTTGATACCTTGTTTAAACATGACAAAATATGGATCAGAATTTTCAGTGGGCTGAGCTAAATGAATATTTACAAGTGAATAACTGTAGAGAATACTCAATTGTACCAAATATATAAAGTTATAAGGTAGGGCTATCTATAATCATGTTCATCCGTGTGATTATTTGCCCCAAAAGTAAAACTGTTGGATGTAAGCAAGAGATGTATGTAAGTCAAAACAGTTCAATGCGGATATGACATCCTTCTTTTTACAGTTATCGCTTACAAGTTTAGTTAAAACACTCTCTCCTATGACTACCATGCAACATGACAATGATGAAATAGAAATATCTAATCATGACTCAGTATGAATCCTTTTCATCGTTTGATTAGCAAATATCATTGTTACAGATCTGGTGCTCAAGTTCACGCATTAAAGTTAAGAAATGAGAATCGGTAGTGGAACAAAAAGTGAAATAAAGAGTAGCACTTGAATAGAAGAAATGGGTAGGGCAAAAATGCCCTATATATTTTTTTTTTAGGGTACATTTTTGTATTTTGGCAGTTTTAGCGGTTCTTCATCTCAGTGCTGTACGAGTTGCTCTTTATGAAGCCCAGGGGCCTGTCTTTTAAAGAGTTGAGATTGATCCAAATCAATCGCTTGACCTCTAATCAATCGCAAGTCTGTAATCCCTTATCTCTTATGTACATAGCTGCAATTTATATCAATCGCATTAATCGCAACTGTTTATAAGACGGGCCCAGGTTGATTTTCTAATTAAGAATTACAATAAATGGACATAATAATATATGTATCGTCCACATCCTTACAATTGTTAGTGCTATACTTTATGATATATCTGTATCTAACATATGTTTTCTCATGAGGGAAAGACACATACATGTCAGGACAAGGGGAATCATTTTTCTGCAGGTTTAATATTTTGACACTGCCACCCAGCTTCCAGAATCAATATAATCAATGGCATGTATCAGTTCAAAGATACAGTTTATAGCACATGGCTCCCAATAAAATCACTTTGGAGTCAGAACAAATTTAAGTGAAGTAGTCCTGACTTCCAATTCGAGCCTTTGACCAACTGGCCCATACCCAATCTCTGAACACAACTTCTTGTCTCTACTGGATGGAAGCTTGTTGCTGGAGTGTCCAAACCCTGACCACAATTACTAAATCCCATTACCAGACATGTGGCCATCTTGTAGTAGAAAAGGTCATCTAAGGTCAATTAAGGGTCATCTGGGGTCACCAACAAGGGGTCACTTAAACGATGGGGTCCAAACCCTGACCAAAATTACAAAATCTCATTACCAGACATGTGGCCATCTTGAAAGGGTCATCTAGGGTCAATGTGGGGTTAACTAGTGTCATCTGGGGTCACCAACAAGGGGTCACTTAGACGATGGGGTCCTTACTTGCAGCCTCCTCCAGCTGGATGTTGCTTGGGGTAGAGGGCATTGAGGGCATCTGTCTCTGACTGCTGGAACTGAGTGAGCTACTGACGTCCAAGGGGGTACCTGGGGCGGTGAAGGAGTCGCTGGTCGGGGTTCCCGGGAGGTCAATGTCGACGCCCAGCAAGGACGGACCGTGCGAGACGGCATCGGGGGATTTGGAGTTGCCATCAAGGAACATGGAGTTGTTGGCAGAGGGTTCCATGTTGTCCATTGCTACTTCTGTAATGACAATAGGATTCCAATCCGTAGGATGTTAAAAAATAAATTTGCCGGGAAATAATGAGGACAGCTATGTTTTATCTACCATTGCGTCAACAATTTTTTTTTTTCCTCAACCACCCCCCCCCCCCCCCCCCCCTTGAGTAAAAAAAAAAAGAAGAAAGGATGCAGGGGGACAAAATGTCATCTAACTACATTCCCCCTTTTTGAGTAAGAAAATCAGGAATCAGTGAAATCAGGAATAATTTGTTTGTTTTTTGTTTTTATGTTTTTTTAATTGAGGAAGAAAAAAAATCGGGGATAAAATTAAAAAATCTTTTAAAAAATTGGAAAACCGATTTAAATCGGGTAATTATCAGGCCTGGTCAAAATGTAAAGCTTACTTCAAATACCCTTGATCCTAGCGGCCAATTGAAAGAGAAAGAGAGAGAGAGAGAGAGAGAGAGAGAGAGTGAGAGGGAATAACCTAACAGATACAAAGTAAACAAAATGTTCAAGAATATTCCTTGTTAGTGTTAAAAGGTATTGTAGCTTTGAAAGGCAGTGGGCAGATCTCTGGATCTGTACGGGAAGAGTACGACGCTCCCGCCCTACACAATTAAGTTACAGTGATTTAGTTTGCTTTTCTCCTCCCCAGGCACAGGCGACACCAAATACTCCGTAACAATGCTCAAATTTTAGATGTACATACTACACACTTACCCTCATGGTCTAAGTGATATGAGCCAGGCTTTGGTTCTGATTCGAGAGTGAGTACCTCGACGGGGCTTCGGTCATCGAGGTTCATCTCTGGCTCCGGGGGAAGGGTTACGACCATGGTTTTGGCTGTACCTCCGTTGAGTGCCAAGGCGGCTGCACCCTGTAAGTGGTCAGATTATTCAAAGATCATCAACGACATCAAACCTACATGTTTGTGACTAACATGTGTTTTTGAGTGGCCCAAACATTGTGGAGCGGTGTGTGTGCAGCGCTTTGTTACCACAAGGAAAAGGCGCTATATCAAATATCTTTTTGATTGGATTGGATTGCACATTCTCACATGATGCAGAAACCACATTTGTATTTTCTTGTATATGAATGACCAATGGGGAACTGGGGATGAACGAAAACAAATGGAGCTGCGCGCAGCAAAGGACTACTCTAGGCCTGAGTCATCACGGGTTTTGCCGAACCCGGGTTTGACTTGAAAATTTCGGGCGGGGACCGGGTACCCGAAATTTTCACCACTGCACTGACACTCAAAATCGTGTGCATGCAGCGGCGGGAGTTAGACTAAGTTGCTGTTCTAATAATGCGACGGAAAGGACAGTTACTGCTTTCAAAACAATAAAATAATCAATTGAATTAAATTAAGATGCTTTAAAAAATAAATGGATATCGTTTCAGTTGACGGTAGGTGTTTTTATCGCTCTAAAATTGAGGCTGCAAGAAAGGAATCACGCTTCGTGGTACCGATCGAGTGCGTTCAGAAACGGAAGTGGAAATAGATCGATGACCCACTGAAGACAGAGCAAGAAAGTGCCACACAGAAGACTAAAATGTTGATCAGACTATCGCAATTAAATCGTAATACTAAAAGCATTAATTTAATTGTCAAAATATATCCACAATATAATGGTTTACCCTTGATAGTTTGATGAAGGAAAATAAATTAAAGCTCTTGAAATAACATCGAAGTGCCTTTCGTCCGTTCTAAAAATGCGTGTATAACGGCAAGCAGAAGTTACGAGTCAAGCTTGATATGCATGTTTACATCCCTGCACCGATCATCCGACCTGATCGGAACAATAAGCATTAAACCATTAAAAAAACATCACGTAAGACTTTGAGCGACTCCAATTCAACAAAATTACCGTAAAATAGATATTTGCTTTGACAAATAATACTATAGATATTCATAATATCTTACAGAAATAATGATATTTCATGAGCTACGTTCTCGATATCGAGTTCAGCTAGCCATCATTTTGAAATGAGACGTAGTTGTCATGCAGTAGACTGTAGAGGGCAGTGTGCAGCAGAGAGAGGAAAAAAGCGCGGGCCTGAGATCACGTGATGTTCACGTGCCTATTACGTGATTTTTTTTTCTCCCTCTCTGCGATGCGAGCTGCCGTATTCCACTGCGCTGCATGCATGACAACTACGTCTCATTTCAAAATGATGGCTAGCTGAACTCGATATAGAGTACGTAGCTCATGAAATATCATTATTTCTGTAAGATATTATGAATATCTATAGTATTATTTGTCAAAGCAAATAACTATTTTACGGTAATTTTGTTGAATTGGAGTCCCTCAAAGTCTTACGTGATGTTTTTTAATTGGTTCAATGCTTATTGTTCCGATCAGGTCGAATGACGGTGCAGGGATGTAAACATGCATATCAAGCTTGACTCGTAACTTCTGATTGCCGTTATACACGCATTTTTAGAACGAACGAAAGGCACTTCGATGTTATTTCAAGAGCTTTAATTTATTTTCCTTCATCAAACTACCAAGGGTAAACCATTATATTGTGGATATATTTTGACAATTAAATTAATGCCTTTAGTATTACAATTTAATTGCAATAGTCTGATCAACATTTTAGTCTTTTGTGTGGCACTTTCTTGATCTGTCTTCAGTGGGTCATCGATCTATTTCCACTTCCGTTTCTGAACGCACTCGATCGGTACCACGAAGCGTGATTCCTTTCTTGCAGCCTCAATTTTAGACCGATAAAAACACCTACCGTCAACTGAAACAATATCCATTTATTTCTAAAGCATATTTATTTGATTATATTGAAATATAAGTTTGTGAATTGCATATTTTTAGTTCTATATTTCAAAATATCAGTGTGAAATTTAATTTTGAAAAACCCGAAACCCGAAAACCAAAAACCGGGTTTCAGCTCGACGGTCGGGGCCCGGGCGGGGACCCGTTTCGACTCAGGCCTAGACTACTCATACTCATTGTATGCATGATATAAGATATAAAAGTGTGAAGCGTATTATGTTCACATCATTATCAAGGCCATGATCAAAAGAAGACTGTATCACGTAAGAGTGTAATAAATTTATATGAAAATAATAGGCATTATCATTGTTATTAAATTTGAGGCCCTGAAGAACAGAAATTAAGGCCTTCATATCCCACAACATGAAGAATAATTTATAATAATATCAAAAGGAGCATCCACATGTTGTGTGAGATGCGAATTTCAAATTGTTGGCATGATGTAAATTTTGATAAAACTTGATATCAATAACAAATGCTAAATACCTAAGACAAATATGCTCTCAGCCAATCAAATGCCACGATTTCAGTAGCTTATAACGGTTATCGTGACTTGTTATTGATAGCAAGTTTTATGAAACGGGGCAACGAGCCTTTCACTTTAAAGCCCGTCTGCACTAGTTGGGCCAGGGGGATTAGACCTCCCTGCATGTCAATGGCAGGTGGTTTCCTCATCGAATCAGCTCTCAATTAACATAAGAAAAGGGGGATCATGGGGGACCAACAGGCACCGATTAGGTATTGTTTGCTATATAGAGGGCGCAAGTAGCTATAAGTAGTACAGTGGGGCTTTAAAGATGCAGCATCCGAGTATGTATCTTACCAGGTTTTCAATGGACACGGGAGCTGCAGTCTTCTGAGGTGTCAGCATGTTGCCGCTGTTGATGACGGGGATGTCTTCCTCCTGCTTCTCGTCCGTCGTCTTCTTCTTCCCGTCCCCCCTGACGTCCACCCTCATCATCTCGTTCTTCTCATTGACCTCCTGGTATGAGTTGGCCTGGTCGACGGCCGCAGCGGGTGTGGCCGCCCCACGGCTCCTCAGTGAGGCCAGGGAGTTGGTGCGGCTCTTCCTGCTCGTGGAAAAAGACAAATTTTGGATATTTGTTGTTTGTTTTGTTTTGTTTGTTGTATTTATTTACATTTCCTTCTCAACGGTACAATATGAAACACAATGTATTAATACATTATATATGTAACAATGGTTTCAACATAGAGTATACAGTAAATAATTCAGATAACAGAAGGAGGCGAAAACCCGCAAAGAATAGTTTGAGTTGGGAACACCCATAATAAGTTAACACAGTTACTGAGGGGCATTATAGATATTATTATGAGAATTACATATTGTATAAAAGAACGTTGATAGGGAAGAAAAATAGTTATTTGCTAAGAAAGCAAAGTTCAAATAATGATTCCTTTTTTATATCTAAAACGCCTAGATGTATTACTTACAACAAAACTTATCCGATATGTATGTTTCAAGTCTGTAATCCAGATGGTAACTCTCTACTGCTAACATTCTATCTCACTTATAAACAAAACAACTATATTGATATATACATCTCTGTACGCTCAAAAATACATCTCAATATATACATATATTATCACGAGCACGTTTCACATTATCTGAGTGCTTTTATTGTTACAGCGCGAGATGTACTTGTTTAGCAATAGAACATATCCCAAGATAAACCGTCTTACTTCTTTTTTCGCCTTCCTTCTGATGTTCCTGATCGAGATAATGTCTCTCCTCCACCTGTAGCTCCACCTGTATCATAGAAAAACACAATTTAAAGCAGGACTGCACTACTTGTAGCTACTTGCGCCCTCTATATACCAAACAATGCCTAAGTGGTACCCGTTGGTCCCCCATGACCCCCTTTTTCTTATTTTAATTGAGAGCTGATTTGATGAGATAACCACGCAGGCAGGTCTAATCCCTCCCGGCCAAACTAGTGCAGACGGGCTTTAAAAAAAACAATTGATTGCAAAGGAAAGTAGTACGTATTTGAAAAGGACATTGCACAAACACAGAATCACTGTTATAAAAGAATTAAAATTTTACTCTCAATGCATTAAACTAAAAAATGTATGACAATCCCACTTCTCATCCCATTTTTATAAGGTTTTTAATTTAACAACTCTCCCTCCTTAATCTTATGTGTATTATATCCTGCATCAAAACATTATTGGTTCTTGATTGGTTGAGAGCTCTTCACGTGACCAGAAAAATTTCAACCATTTTAAAGTTTTTTGTTTCTTTTTTTTTTTTTTATGTAGGATATAAAACAAATATACCTTCCTTCATTTTGAGATACTGGTTAAAGCTATGGGCCGTGATGACTCCAATAGTACCATTTGGAAGTATATGTTTATTGTTCTTACCCTCTGCTCCTTGTACACTCTTGCCTGGTCCATTGAGGGCTTCACCGAGGGGGATAGCTTCATATCCTGGAGGTACGTTCTCTTGACTCATCTAGGGAACAACAGAGCAAATAAAAATGACTGCTTCATGTACCTAATACTCTAACTTAACATTACAAATGTTTTTGAAACTTTGGAATGCGTTCATTATCTGATTTGATAGCTATATGGTTCTCATTATTGGAGAGTATTAGTCGAATTATTAAATTGATTAAATCTATTAAATTAATTTTGTCTTCACTTAGGAAGGTAGCTTCATATCCTGGGGTAAAATTCTGTTGACTCATCTGTAGAACAGTAGAGAAAATATGAAAGAATGCAAACTAATATGAAATAAACTTGCCTTTGTTCATGTCTGTAAACATTGTAAATTTAGAATACATGCATTTTGTGATTGGAAAGCTCAGTTCTTGATCCTTAGAGAGTATTGCAATCTTTTGATTGAATCAATTGTTTACGAAAGGGGTATTACTTCATACCCTGGTAATATCTTCTTTTGACTCATTTATGGAACAAAATAGAAAGTAAGACCAAATTGAAGGGCTAGAGCTAAGAGTTCACTTTATGACAAATAAGTTTCATACATTATTTTGATATTTATTATAATTATCCTTCAGGGCTTATCTGATCATTGTAATAACTTACTAGCCTTACGAGAGCTTAGTTAAACCAAATATGAAGTAGAATGACATGTTCGATGTTGATTAAGTTCGATACTCCACAATACTTTGTAATGTACATGATATGAAATGATGAAACAACCAAATAACTTTGACATGCCAAATATGATCCTTCCCAACACCGCATTAACATAAATTTTTGAAGCAAAACATAATAGTAAGACTTACCGATGATTCTTCATCATCTACTGGTGCTGGGTTGCCCATGACTTTTCTGAGAGCACGGATCTGAAGCAAGGCTCTGAAAGCTGGTTTGAGAAGAGGGAATGTAAACAAATGAATGAAATAGCTTCAAATAGTTTATTGAAATAAAATTCTGGCATGACAGTGTCTCATTTATCGATCCTTTAGTAAAAAATAGAAATATCCTTTTAAATTAAAAAAAGAAAAGTTATACTCCTTGCAGAGAGCTCTATGTGATAGGGAGAATTTATCCATCATTATTTTACATCTTGTTCTTATAAGCCATTTACATATAACGGAACCATCCTAATAAACCATCAAAAGGCTAACCCCAAGGTTAAAAACCAAGCAGGGTAATCTATATAATAAACAACCGTATTACGTAGGATGGTAAATTTGTCTCATGGAAAAATATTTCAAAGAGAGAAAAAAATATGGAAGACTTACGAGCTCTGCAAATTGGACAGCAGCTGGCCTGGAACCTTAGAGAGTCAGCTGTAACAATCAAAAGATAACACTTTAATGTTAAAAAGAACATAACGCAAAAACACCAAAACATGAATTCATCTTTAATAGGTGTTGAATCATACTATAGAGTTTGTTTTGTCCCAAAAATCACAATTATGAAGAGAGAAAAAAAGACATTCTTCGGATGTAGGTTACTGGGACAAACAAAGGTTTTTAAATTTCACAAACGATTGCAAACATGAGATTTAGAGAAGACATATATCGAACCAACAGTATACTTTTCTATTATGTATTTTGAATTGTCAACATGTTCTCCTGAATCAACATATCAAATGTTCAAAAGTACTGCATTCTGAAAACAATGAATCCGTGTTAGTCAAAGATAGTCCATTTTGTCTCTAGATGATAAATAAATAAATTGTAAAAAAACATGTTGTATATAATTGCCCTTTGCGACCAACCCAAAAATCTTGAAGTCTACGGTCGGCTTTTTATGATTTTTTTTTTTTTTTTACTGTATTTTAGAGAAAAGAATGTTTAATGAATACAAAAACTGAGAAATATCAGCTCAAAGAGGGAGAAAGAAAAAAAAAGATTTCTAACAGACCGACCAGGGGTTTTGGCACCTATAAAGGGCAATATAAAATCTTTCTTTTTTTAGACCTAATGCTCTGAAATGCGAAGGATATAGAATAAGAGTCCTTTCGGAATCCTATGGAGGGTGAATTTGCATCAGCCCTATTTACAAAGTACATGTGCTCAATACAGCTCCAGGGCGCTGTAACACAAAGATAACCTAGTAATTGATTGCTATTTTGCAATTGACCATGATGTACAATCCATTGATTGTATGTCTGATTAATACTGAGTATTACTTTCGTAACCCGACAACCATTGCTGAGACATACTTACCACATCCATTGCAGAGACAGAGATGTCTACAGGGGAGGATCAGAGTATCCCTAGCATCAGACATACAGATGACACAGTCAGAACCATTGTCATCATCGTCAGGAAACTCCTCCTCATCAGGTTGCTATGACGATGGAACAAGAGATGGAGAAGAAACATGAAAGGATGATTTTGAATTAGATCATGAAGTACATGATTATTTATCATCTTATTCTGTAATTGGAATAATTTGAATATGAAAAACTGAATCTTGCCCCCTCCCCCAGTGCATTCCTTTTTGGGGATGCTAACTTCCTCCTTCTTGTCCATCCTTCCCCCTCTCCATATCCTGCCCCCACCCTCCTGTCTCACTGCCTCTCCCCAGTTGTAAGACCACATAAATAACCCAGCATTCATTCTTCTTTTTATTTTTTTAAAGCCTGTCTGTACTAGTTTGGCTAGGGGCATTAGACCTCCCTGCAAGGTCACTGACAGGTGGTTATCTCATCAAATCTACTCTCAATTAACATAAAAAAGGGGATCTTTGGGGACCTACAGGAACCGATTAGGCATTGTTTGCTATATAGAGGGCACAAGTAGCTATAAGTATTGCAGTGGGGCTTTAAATGTTGTCATGAATCCATCTTATACTGTAACCTATCAGAACCAACCTTTGGGGCATCTGGGTTATTCTTGTTCTCAATGCCGTAGATCTCCTGGAGAAGATAGAAGACGCCCTCTACCATCTGTTTCTGCTTCATTGGTTTCATGGTGTAGGCGCCGTCCGCTGACTGCTCAAAGGTCGCAATCAGGGTGTGGCAATGACCAGAGTGCTCTGTAAAGTCAATTTTCAAAAAAAGGATTGTTAATCATTCTCTGGATATTCAAAATGTTCTTCCTTCGCATAAACATGTACAACATGTACACTTCTTACATCATGGTGCCCAGTAACATATATATTCTAAAGGTGCATTAGATATACATATTTCTATTATTATCATCGTCATTACAGAGGATCAAGCTTTATAAATACAAAAATAGACTTGTGTAACAAATACTGACATATCATCAAAGAAAAAGAATTAAAAAAGAAATTGCAGCATAAGTTTTCTTCAGCCTTGCTCATCTGTTTCCAATGTTACTGATGATCTCACACATAACATTTCACATGTTTTCGTTAAAAACTCTATGTTTTATATGGCTTCATGGATGACCATTAACGACATTTATAGAGAAGATGGTGTGCTGCTAAGGAAAAACAAATAATTTGTGAGAGTTCTTATTCTTTGAGTGATTTTGTAACGGGTATGAACGTAAGCTTACCATCACCTTCATCCACAGTACACTGTATGACGATGGGAATCACATCCTTCAAAGGGTCATAGGTGAACTACAGGGAAAAAAAGACAATACAGAATCGACGAACTTTAATGTATGTGGCGATAATTGCATGTCCTGTCAAAAATTGTCTCAGCAAACATTATGAGAGACCATTGTGAGGTTCAAACTACAGTCAAACCTGCTTTAGTGACAACCTGTATAGAAAGACCACAATTTTGTTTTCCCTTGAAAACGTTTTCTCATTGAAACATGTACTTAAGGAATCAGTACATAAAGACCACCTGCCTATAAAGACCACTTTTTTGTCTCCCTTGGGTGGTCTTTATAGATAGGTTCCACTGTATCATTAATAGTTCCCTCAAAATCAAATATTGAAGATGTAAAGAGTGCATTCATTAATCAAATTTTATTTTCCAAGTTAATTTTTTTTCAGTGCTCCAACATTTGCTCCAGCCAAAAATTTCTCTCAATTTTATAGATCATCAAAGATGTATTCAATATACCAGTTCACGGCTAGCACATGTCCCAAATGACCCCGGATATCCACAGATCTTCAAAACATGAAGCAGTCCCACTTTGTACATGTACATTTTGAAATAATCACTCCTACAGCGATGGAGGCGCTACATAAATAGCCTTTGTTTCCTCTTTTCAAAGAATACTTCCACCGGTGTATCATGGAGTGCACTGCTTGTGCATAAATGAATAATGAAAATACAACTTTCATGAGCCAGTATTATGTCTCTGTGTATTTCACAATTCGGTCTGCAATGACCTTTATCTGCTCATGCTCAGACTGCAACTTTGAACTGGCTTATTCTTACCTCTCCATCATCAAAGTCGGAGGGGTCAAAGGTGAAGGCTGGCTGAGCGAAGGTCTGGTTTGCTCCTCTCTCATACCTGAAGGTCTCTGACCTCAACGAGGCATTCTTGGCTGTGTAACTGTCAAAAGGTATGAACAATGGGGTCAAAGGTCAATTATGTTGTGCAGGAAAAACATGTAATTTTGTTATTGTCTATTTAAACTGATGTGGATTTCAATGGCAAAAAATAAGATTTGTGGAACATGAGGAACATGCATTTCAAATGTTACCTACACTGATGACTCAATAAATTCACAACTCAGACCAAAATTTGTCATTTACTACCTAAAACTTCTGACATCAAGTTGCACAATTTTAAATAATAGACATCATTCACTGTTTTGAATAATTTCATGCACTGTCACTTTGCCAGGACGTTGCAGGAACATCCCAGTTTAGCTGTATGAGAAGCTGCCATCGGGATTATTTCTACAAGGTACAAGTTACAACACTGATCATGTACATTGCCCATCCAAATTAATGCCCAGGCACAGAAGATGGCCTTTTCATATCGCATCCAATAATTTTGAACAAAAAAAAATTGTCTTTCTTCTTGAAATTCTCAATTAGTTTATAATACAAAATACACATACATGTACATGTATGTATACATAGGAACAAACGAAAATAGGATTATAAAAGCAAAGTGTGTCCTATGCTTCTTTTTTTTAAATATCAGAACCTCATCATAAAGAACACTGTAAAAACACTCATTATAACAAGACAATTTATCCAGTCCAAATTATGTTGTCTATCAATTTTTAACCTTAATGTAACAAGGTTTCAATATCAACACAGGATTTTCCTTGGTCTTGGGGAGTTTACAAGGTGCTACTGTACTACATGTACATGTCCAGTCGAAATTACAAGTAGGATTCTCAACTTTTTTTATTTAAGCCTAAACAATTTCCCCTTGTTTTTTTGTTTGTTTCTCTATTCAATGACATTAACTACATATTCGGAGTAGGGTAGAAGTAGATTTAGATTCCTAATCTAACAAACTGGATTCTAGAATTTAAAACTTAATGGCAAACCATAGGTTAATGTCTACTCACACAGCCTTTCCTCCGGTGATCTCCTCTGTAGCAAAGAAGTAGAAGGTGATGGCTGTCTTCGCCTCACTGTCAAATATGAACTCTATGGAGTATCGGGTAGAGGGAGATTCAGATTCCTCGTCTGTACTCGTACTGCTCGAAGGTGAAAAACAAAATTGAAAGACATTGGTTAGACGCTTATATTTCTCTTTTTCAATATGAAAGGTATCTACTACGGTAGTCTTAATTACACGTTGGATTCTCGACTTTTCTTTTTCCCTTGTTTTCTTTTCGTTTTTCTTTTTTTTTCTTCAATGACGTCAACTACATATTCAGAATAGGGGAAAAATAGATTAGAATTCCTCATCTAACAAACTGGATTTATAAATAAAGTAAAACACTAATGGAAAAGATATGCAATATCAACTAAAAGTAGAATTTTTAAATATTCATTATAATTTGTAAACTAGACAATCAATTCAAGACCAGACATAGAAATAGAGTTTATAAAAAGTTTGAACAACTAGTAACTATTAAATAAGGAAGATAATGGTAACATGTTTATTATTTCATTATTTTTCAAATTTACTTCAAACCATGACCTCTTTTTTTTTCATGGCATATACAAAAAATTGACTTTTGGTGCACAAAGGAACACAACATTTAGATGTACTAAGAAGGCCCACTTTAAGTCTTGAACAATAGAGACAATCACAATTCTTCAATTGATTTACCTGATAGCCTTGACGAGTTTAAGTGAATCCTTTCTAATATTGACAAGACTCTTCAGTGTCTTGGTGGGCTCGTTGGGTTGAGGAGCAGGATAGGGAAACTGTGTAATAAAAGAGAAATAGAGAAATAATTTCACTGAATAATAGGACACATAAAACATAGAAAAGCACTTTCTCTGCATATTCAAAAGTGGAAAAGTATGATTAAACAAAAATTGATAATTTCTATCTAATCAAATGCAGTGAGAAATTAGAGAATGGATGAACATGCTTAACATTCTGTTAACAACTTCAGTGCTGGTATAAATTTCTCATCAATTGGCTTTCAAATAATACCTTTTTGAGAGACTTGTGTGTATGTGTGTGTGAATATAGTGAATATGGTAGCTGTTATTTGACCAAGAACCTCCAAGTGCACTTGGAAAAGTTCTCTAAGGCAATTAAATACTATGCTTCACTAAGTTCACTACCAAGTTGAAAATCTGCCAGAAGTTTGGCACAATAGACATGTACCGGTAAACATATGGCTTTAAATAATACATTTGCCAATCACATTCAAGTTCTATTCATGACTATTGGTCAAATATTATCTAACAATCCAATTTACACAGTAAGTTACTGAACTGCATGTATGAAGGGATAGCATAAAATTATGCTAATCAGTACAGTTTTCTCATCTTTGTTTACAATTAACCTACCGGTGCGGGTCTTGAGTTGAGATAATTGACGTCAGCATTTTCTCCAAAGAGATAAGCTTCAGGCTGTGGCGTTTCGAACCTCTGCCCTCCCATACTGAAATGACTTCCAAAGTAACATCCTGTAAACAGAATATGAGAAACTGCATTTAGACAATGGAATCCAACTTTTTAGATTGTCATCAGAGTATCACTATTATGTGTGGGTATGATGACTGACTTTTACTGTGTGTGCAATGTGTTGAGATGTAGACTTGATTAATAAATGTTTTGATTTTTGAACAATAATTTTTCTGGATATTCTTCATCAAAATTGAACTCCGGGTTGAAATCCTTGCAGCCATATTTTAAACTGTTACTCTCTCTGTTGTTGTCCCTCCGCTTTTCGGAGATCAGCGAGTTTATCGCATTCGAAGTAGTAGGCTGCTGTAAATATATTATAAAATCCTTAGTTGGAGGGTATGGAGTGCAGGTGATGGGCATGAATTTTGTAAAGATAGTGAAGTGTCATCTTTAAAATAGAATCATTGACAGTGGAGGGAAGGTATGGATCATACTGTGCATGAAGGAAGATGACGTCATCCAGAGATCCAGTGACAGCAAGCTTAAAATATGGCTGCAAGAATTTCAACACGTCATTCAATTTTGACGAAGAAAATCTGGAAAAAAGACCCTTACAGTTACACGCATCATACAATCAATCTGGTAGGTGGAACCAATGTATATTAGCCTAGGCCTAAATTTCGAGAATAAACGCATCGGTTATGATATTATAATAATAATAATAATATATAACATTTATTAGGCGCTTAATACAGGTGTTTCTAAGCGCACCATTGTCTGACTTAAAATTACCAACTAAAGTAAAACTTGTAATAAACACACAAAAAATATAAATATGTTCTTTATTCAATAAATCATGCATATATAATAACAAAAATAAAAATGAGATCAAACATAAGGTCAAACATAAGATCAAACAAAATATCAAACAAACAAAGAATAAGATGGTGTGCACCTCGACCGACTCACAACTGCTAAAATGACATTTAATTTTTCGTCCAAAGTTTGGGGACATGATTGTGCCGCCAAAGTTTGCAGAGCAGACCCTATGGTCGGCTTCTGTCTCTAAAGAGAGGAGCCGACCCTACCCAAATATGAGGCTAACGAACAATAGAGACAGAAATTATTGTTCTATGGTATTTACAGCTATGCTGTTGTGCCATTTACAATGATTATGCAATGCATAAAAAAAAACACCAGCTTCACTCTAAAACTTGACAGCACACTCATAACTGCATTACTAGACTTTGTGTGTATTTAATTGAAAAAAAATGAATACACCATCTATTGATTATCAAAGATCTCAATTTACAAAGTTCAAACTTCAAGTTCAACACGACTTGACAAAACTAATTCACTCCAAAAAATCAGCACTTTTGTGACAGGAAAATACACCAAAACAGTTACAACCACTCCTAAAATGCATAAAGTCTAACCATAAAAGTTTTTTTTCCTAAACATAAAGTATGGTAATGCAGTAATGCTGCTTAGTATGAGTATAATTGCATTGTGACTGTCGCTGTCGAAAACAAAACTTCATGTCGTCACATAATGGAGTGGCCTACATTAAATCGAACGAGTGGGACCGAATACGACAAACTGAATACGAACCTGACTTAGGCGGAAATCTATACGCAGAGTTTGCTGCAATTTCCACTTGTTGGACATTCGAATTTTGCATGCTCTGCAAACTACCCATTTTGATGTACACTTTGTGGAGACGATCAGCAATCAATAAGTGTTATTTGATGAGGAAAAAACACAGAAACGTCCGTATCACATATCCTTGTTCAGTCAAAATGGCGTCTACGTGACCTTTAACCTCAGCCAGCTGATTGCAAAAACTCTATTATTGTGCCAGTATGTGACATCCCCAAACATACTCCGGCAAACTTGATTTCTGTGGCCCTAAATACGTTACACCAACACGGAAGTTAGAAAAGAGGGGGGGGGGGGGGGGGGGTTGAAGGCAACATCTAACACAGCAGCTACAAAACCGTGTGCATCTTCTTCTTTTTTCTCCTTATATAATTACAATTTTGAAACGTTTGTACTACGTACACTCTCAGGGATTCTTATTACAATTATTTTAATCAATATATGTATAATTTCTATTAATATATATATATATATTTGTTGATTCGGCATAACATTAATTGTTCTTTAGTTTATAATGCAGATGCTTTGATGTGATTTCATTTTTTTTTTAGAATTCAAGTTGATATTGCACCTCACCTGTTATCATTATTATCATTATTATTATTATTATCATTTAGGCCTATGCTATTAGTAGGCCGATATTCAACCTTTTTTTTTAAATTAGTACCTGGCGTGCGTTAGACCTATCATAAACTGCAGAAATGTACACATAGTAAGAAAGTAAAAATCTGTTGGTTTTAATCTATTTCAGAGGATACACTTTTTCCGGATATGATGCTCTTCAGAAAATTAGGAATTGGATCATTTCGGATTAAAGGCTATAAGAGGGCCTGCTAAGATTAAGAATAAAAAAAGTACATGTGCCAAGACAACAGGAGCTAGCATTAACAGAGCCAACCCAATGATACTTTATTTCTTTTTCATATAATATTTTGTGTGTAATCCTGTAGCTTTTAAAAACTTTTAACCAATTCTGATTATGATGACAAGTTGATCAAATTCTCTAAACCGATCCGGAAGCAAGTTCTCTCCCACCTTTTGATATTTTGGAGGAACATCGAGGTTGTCTTTTCAGCCTTTGAATGTGGGCCCACTCGATTTGTTTAAGAGAGAGAGAGAGAGAGAGAGAGAGAGAGAGAGAGAGAAAGAGAGAGAGAGAGAGAGACAGACAGACAGAGAGAGACAGACAAAGAGAGGGAGAGAGAAAAGAGAGAGAGAGAATTGGGAGGGAGGAAGAGAGAAAGAGAGAGGGGGAGGGGAGGAAAACATGAGGGAGGAGGAGGAGAAAGGGTGGGGTGGAGTGGGAGGGGGTAGGCCTACCATGATCTAGCCAATCCTCACCTCATTCTCAAAAAGTTGATAATAGGACTTTACTTTGCGAGCTGCGTTACCATCATGACTCAATTTCTGTGCAATAATGTAGAGTTGGAACCATTATTATATACTTTCTCGAAATTCTCCAAAAGTGACACGTTAAAGCGGACATATTAGTCCCTGAATCTATTTTTATTGGATATTTTTAGTTTTCCAACAAATTTAAATTGTTAATGTACCCTTTTCAATTACAGCTCATTTTATGTATGTTATTACCAAAGAAAAAAAAGAAGTCGGTCACACAGTGAACTAGAAAGTGAACGGGTTTCCATGCATAATTTGATTATTATATGACACTGCTAACGTTTAAATTTTACAAATAGGACATACGTGACATGTTCATAATTCCTGCAAAGTTCTACAGAATTTGATGTTGGCTGCAAATAGGACATAATCAAAGACATTTTCAAGCCCTTGAATTAGTATTGTCTATCCCTTTGTGTCTATCAAATGCGGTTGAAATTTAACCTTTTATTTGTTTGGCCTGCAAATATGGGACATAGTACAGACTCTCAAGTTTTCATTTGGAAGAACTATGAAATATTTGAAATAAAACTTTTACTCATCAGATTAATAGAGCCAGTAATAACGATAATAGTGATAATGGTAAAGATCATAATAATGATGATGATAATAATGATAATAATAATAACTAATACGAATATGAATGATAATAATAATAAGAGTGAGAATGAGAATAATTTCAACAACAGTAATACTGCTAATGATAATAATAGTTATAAAGCGATATAATATGGGCAGACCTAATTCGAAAGTATTTTTACATTATGGTTACAACCATAATGCAAGTATAGTGATTACGGGTAGGCTATTACTTTTAGTAGACCCTCTATTACTAATTTATAGACCCTATATACGACTTTGTTTTGTTTTTGCTTTAATCTTTTATTCATGACATCGCTGCTATAATCAGGATGTTGCACAAGGTCGGTTAATTTCCATAGAAAAACAATCAATGAATAATTAAGTACTGCTTGCGATATTTTCGGAAATTATTATGCAAATGAGCGTTTGTTGATGAATCGTTTGTTGACAACGTGTCGCGACGTTGTGATGATTCAATTCACGGGATTCCACGTATTCTATTATTGTTCGTAACCAATCACCCCTCTCAAATAATGGACAATTCCGATTGTACACATATAACGACCAATCAAGCAGAGGTATTCGTCGACCCACTTATGACGTCATTTGTCAATAAACCTCTGGCCCAGCGATCGACCACATAGCAGCGCGGCTGTACATGTAGACGAATGGTGGCCAACACATCGCTGTTTTGCATGCAAAGGCATTGTACTCGGATTTTCTACGCGTCGAAGGTGTATGCTGTTTTTAAACCGTTGTTCAGGATTTGGTGTAAACTCAGGATTACGGGTGGAATTTGCTGTACGAAATCTGTCCAAAATGGAAGCTCTTTTGAAGGAACAAATAATGATAAGCCAGTTTGTGTCAGCAGCGGGATGTAATCCTGATCAAGCCAGGCAAATTTTGCAGAAGACACATTGGCAATTTGAGGTAATTTTATCATTTCTAAAATGTATCTGCGCAACGGTCTGCTGTTGTGTTTACATGGATATGTCTGCATGCGGTCGTCTCGTGTAAAAACCATCAACACAACACGGCAGAGCGGTGTATAGACCTAGTCTACGTGTGTTATTGTGTTGTGGCTGATGATAATGTAGATTGTGTGATGTGTACTTGCCAAACCTTGCCGCGGCATGCATGTGAAAGACAGTGCAGTGCCAGTTGCTCGATGCTAAAAACTAGTTGGGGATAAAAATAGGGTTTTCAACTTTTCATTAATCAAGAACATTTTAAGACTTCTTTTATTTTTTTTAAGCTCTTCACATTCCCAAGAGTTAAGAGTAAAATTAAGTCTAGATTCTAGATCTAGTTAAAGTGAATATCCTAGACTTCTACTCCTAGACTGATCTAAATCAATGTGTGAGAATGGGAGAAATGAGAATGAAATTATGAAGTGAGTTCAGTTGTTTTGGAAAGAACTATTTCTGCGACATGTAGATCTAGGTTTGACTCTCCCTTATCTGAGGCTCTGCTTATCATTGTTTTGAATCAATTTGTTTTATATTCCTGACCTGGCCTGGTTTGTCATGTCTGGCTCCCTGTATGTATCAGCTCAGATGATGAATCTACATCTAAAAACTCTAACTCACAATAGAATAGATCTAGATCAAGGGTCTATCAACAAAAATGTGAATATCCAAAGCAAAGTGCTTAAGTTAAGGATTAGATCTACAGTAGTTTTATAGTTCCACTTTGTTTCCAATCTGTCATCAACTTTTTTTTCTTCTTCTTCTTCTTCTAGACCCTAATCATGATGACACTTGTAGACTAGATCATCATCTAATTGTATTTCTCAATCTCATGACTTTTGTGTTTTGATACTTTTGATTCAATTTTTAAGCATTGATTTGTATATTTATATGATTATGATCTTATGAGTTTTCAAAATTTCAGGGCTTAAATTTAGTGTCAGCCCGAATGCCATTGACCTCCTGAAATTCTGCTTTTTTTGTTATTACATGTTTGAAGAAAAAAATGTTGTTGCAATGATGGTTATCAATTTATATTGTCTGCCTGGAAATGTAAAAGTTAAGGAAGAGTCTTCACAATTGGAAAGGAACTATGTCCAGGTTCAATGCACAGTGAAAGAGAATGATTTCTGTGTGCTTAGATAGAGTCTAGTTTACATTAAATAAAGTTCAAAATTCAAAAAATTCAAAATTCAATTTTATTTCACATCTCTTTAAAAACGCATCAAAAGATATACATGTACAAACAAATCAGTATAAATTAAACAATATAAATATAAAAACATTCATTGGCATGGTACTGTGAAAGAAGGATGAAGGGTGGTGGATGCGAGGGATCAACAAAGGCCATTGGCCTATCAAGGTTGATCCCCTATATTACCACCCTTCAAGAGAAATACAATATATAAAACATAAACAATTATATACCTCACTTAAGAAATCCAGCCATCTGATTGGTCGAATTGCATTCATAAACTTCAACTGTTCCTGTAAAATTCTCGGTAACCATGCTTAAAACATTTCAATATTTTTAATAACCATGGTTATTAAAAATAGTTGGTCAGCGTCCATGGTTACCCCATAGGTTTACATGTTAAAAAATGGTTTGAGCGATGGAGGACCGTATGTGTGCGAAGGATTGGTCGGCAATTTCAATACAATTGAATCTCGATCGATCTTACCGACAATTTTATCTTGCATTGTTGACATGAAGACGAAAATAAACTCTCAAAAACAAAAAAACAACATCTGCCGATAGATCTTGATCTAAGTTCGTGCCAATACCGGTATGCATTGCAAAAGTAAAAGAAGGGTCCGTTTCATGGAGCTTTTGCGAAGCATCCCTCACGCGGAGCCGTTTTCAATCCATTTTAATGTATATATTAGAGAAAACTGCCGAGCATGTTAACGACGCGTGATAGCTGAGTGGTCTAAGCGTTGGTTTTCGATACACCTCTTGTTGTACGCAAGAGTTCGAATCCCGTCGTCGACAAAAATGTAAAATATTTTTTATTTTTTATTTTTTAGTCTATTTTTTTTCGGCATATAAAAGTATTAATGACTGCTTTAATATTCGAGAAATAGTTGTTTTCATACGCTCTCGGGAAGGTTACAATTGGGCTATTCTAACCTTCCCTTGAGCGTAATAAAACAACTATTTCTCTCAAAGCAGTCATTAATACTATAATATAAAACAAACAGAAAATATAACATAGCATAATCACATAAAAACACAACAACTATTTACATAAATCACATAAAAGGCAAAAAAAAAGTTACAAAACAAAGGACTTGTACTTGTAGGTCTCAAAATCACACAATCTGGGCAGCGTTTCTCGAAACCGTCATAACTACAAGTTCACCGACATCCCATTGAAACGCGTGTTAAACTTAATACACGCGTTTCAATGAGATGTCGGTGAACTTGTAGTTATGACGGTTTCGAGAAACGCTACCCTGATGTACATGTACTGTACGCTGTACATGATGACAATACGTGTACATCATGTAGTAGAAAATGAAAAATCTGTTTACAAGGGCAAGTAAGTCTCACTCTCATCTCCCTTGTTACTTGTGACTCATGTTTTTTTACATACTGTAGTGCAGAGTTTTCATTGTCCAAATCTGTTCTTTTTTTAATTCAGTCTAATCTCCGAATTTGTATAAAATGCCATTACTGTATCAACAAATGTAGTTGCCTTTTAGATGAAAGGTGCTGATGAGATCGTCACAGGAAAAAAAAACACTAGCAATTATGCTTTTTTTTTTTTTTTTTTTTCAGACTGCCCTGAGTGTGTTCTTCCAAGAAGCAGCAATTCCTGTTAATAACCATCAGTACTACAGACAAGGGGGACATTCGGTGAGTACATGTAGATGATTTTATGAAGGAGGGTGTGAGATTTTTCAGAAATTGTAATCTTTATCTTTGTAGTACAACTGTAATTAGTGAGTAAAAATGCCCCATTTGCATGTCCACTGTCCCTTATGAAATATTAACAAGAAATGAAGATTATCCATTTTATTTAGTTTGATCTGTGTAGTAAGTTAGGCTCCCACATGTATGTTTTCCTGTAACAGGCTTCAATAATAGTTGTATCCAGGAAATGTATGTCCATCATGTACATACATGTACATCAACATTGAGTTACCGACACATTGTACCTGATTTTGAAACTAAAATATTTAAAATTCAAGTCTTCTATTTTGCCTAGTAATTACTTGTTCTTGTTCATTATCAAAAATTTGTTTGAATTAATTCACAGATACATGCTCCTGCAAACACACCTGCAACGCCGCCAAACTTTCCAGACATTCTCACCAGCTTTTCGAGAATGGGGGCGACCCCTACAGACAAATGCCTCGGTGCCTCACCCATGGCAATGGCCACATCTCCCATTCAAACTGTACAACTGCAGCCGAGCTGCTTTGCCCGACCCAACAGCAAGCAGTCGATGGAAGTCGAGCCACAGAGGTGAATCGCCCTACAATGATTTAAAGTTGCATTCAGGATTTGAGCCGCAACTGTAGGACTGCTTAAAAAAATGCAGCACAAACAATACTGTGAGAACTTGAGAGAAGGTGGATTATGTAACTAAGGACTGCGGCACTTGATGAGGCGTTGGACGCATCGTGACCGACTGTAATTGGGGAGAGTAGTCATTATCGCCATGGAAACAGAGCAGGGATTCATGTGTCTCGCATGGAACTTATTTTGCAGCTGATATTAGCTTAGCAACTAAAATGTTAACAACTTTGTCAAGATGCACATCAAGTCATCTGTCTTTTTTGCTAGAGCTTCAGACTTCTCATGTTGACATCACAGGAGAGATTCCTGCAAGGTAAATTGTATAATGGGACAAATGGAGTTATATATAACTTGTATCCACTTCCTATTGTATGTGACTAAGACCAAGAGAGTGATCATTCAGGATATAGTTACATGTAAGAGGTAGTGCACGAAGGAAGGGCATGATAATAGATTGTAACACGAAAGTGACATTGTCGTTATAAAGATGCTTTAATTGCTTGAAAATGACCAAGGTTGTGATGTAAGGTTGGGGAGGGATACACCTGTATAGATGTACGATGTGTTTGTGTCAGTATGTAGATTCTGTGAATACTCACTCAGGAAGCAGTTAAGATCATTTCATTGAGAACCCTATTGTCATAGCAACACATGATGTTTGAAGTTTAATGTGCTACAGATGGGTGATGATGATGCTAGTTTTTTTGGCAAAAAATGCAGAATTAAAAAGAAGAAACAAATTATTGATTTTCAAATTTACTTGGTTTTTAACTTAACATTATTTATGCAATTCTGGTGTTTTTTAGTTATTAGCTCATTTGAAGAAAAAAGTATTAATTTAATACATCATTTTTACACTTGTTGTTACACATGTACATGGAAATACACGTTCATGAATATCTTCATGGTTTCACAATTCAGCAGGTCCATCTAATGTACATTTTTTTAAATTTAATTCATTGAACAGTTTGACTTGTAAACAGGACTTTAAACATTTTCAATGAAAGATCAAGTTACACATGAACATGTGATGTTTGATTTTGGATTGCATCGTCAGGTCCAGGAAACTATATTCTCTGTTGAGGAAACACTTTATATTGTTCATTTTGAACTAATACTTATGATTCTTTCATGGCCATTGAATCATTAAGCATCTGCAAAATATCAAAATCACTGTTCATGCGAGAGATGGAAAAAAATACCGTGTAGGGAGAAAGTAGGGAAATTTATCATTATGGGTTTTTGTAAGTCCAGAGATATGTTTCTATTGATTCTATTAATACATGCACATTGTCCCTTTTTAATTTCTTTTTTTGATCAGTCAACATTTTAGTTGTGATTTTATTTCATTTTTCCCACTCAATTCAATCCAAGGATTTTGTATTGATTAAGGTTGTTACATGATTTTACCTGTCTGTTAATTTGAAAGAAAAATAAGAGGTACTATTTGTAGATTTTGATTTTTATTGTTATGCATAGTGAAGAACTGAAGATACTACATGTTGTAGCAAACATGCACATTTGAACATGTACATTATCAGGCACAACTCGTTGATATGGTTACAAATGATGTGTATCTTCACATGTACATGTACATGTATGTATTTATGTTGTTTGTTTGTTTATTTTATGTTGACATTTGTGATATGCAAATGGTTGTGTGTGCTGTCAAAACTGTACATGTACAATGTAGGTACATGTGCATACCCCTTGTGAATCGCCCTCGATCATTCAGTAAATGTAATTTGTGACATTAATCAATATTATTTCTTTTGTCCAACATGCACATCTTATTGAAGGGAATTGATATTGCATGAAGTAACTGTGCGCTGTTGGAAGTGCCAGTACTTCCAAGAATTTCCCGGAAAGATGATTTACTGATGCATATTTTTATTTCTACATGCGCTTGTGCGGACAAAGTCATGTATAATGTTGACATTGAATGCATATTTATGATTGTCTTTTGATTTCTGCCCCCTCCTCAATTTTATGATGGGGATATTCAAGTATACATGAATCAGGCAGTTGCTACATTCGCTAACCTGCACTGCACCTGCAACTTTTTTTTTATCATCCTTTTTGAATTTTTGTTCACCATTACATGAAGTAATAATTATACTAGGGTTAGTTTAAATACAGAAGCAATGATGTGAAGTACAAATCAGATTATATTTTGTGACCAAATTTAACCAAAGCATGTTTTTTCTCGCGCAAGATATGCAAAAACTGAAAAATCGTATGTTTCATATAAATTATGTTTTGATGCTGTGTTAACATTATTTACATATTAAATGCATCATGCATCATTCATACATGTAATATATTTTAATGTAAATTGAAGGACTTTTTGAAAATCTTACTTTTTGTTGGGCATAGCCTTGGGCAATATTTATTAACCACAAATCTTTTTATAAACTGCTTTTTGCATATTGTATGAAAGAAAGGGCTTTGGATGTTTTCTTTAAAATAAAATAAAAGTTTTATTTGGTCTTGCAAGATTTTCTATGACAGCCTACATTACAATAAAGATAAAAATGTGACATGTGCATGTAGATAAAGCTAACAGCCTTAATTTCTTTTGTTAAATTAACAAAAGAACTAATATTTTTAATGAATTGTTTAGTTTCTACTTATTTCTGTACAAAATACTTCAGTCCAGATAAACTCTCACGTGATTGGTATGGTTAATGAAAAAGGTATAATACTGTTTAATTAACATGTAATTTATACTGTGTAAGCCATCTATCTCATCTTTAGACTTTTAATAATGGTGATATATGCAAGTAAAAGATAGACAGCCCTTTGTGTGCGGATATAATCTTTGAGGAGTTGAAGAGATAGGTATTCTTTATTAATAGCAAGTAGTGCAATTTTTTTCTGGATGTGGTAATATACGATCTGTAGTTAGTTTGGTTCTTTAGGTGGGAAAGTATCTATTAATCACATTTACTGCAACATTACGAGAGTTGAGTCTCATATTGATTCACATGTACATGTAACCTGAACAGTCGCATGATGTTGGCTACGCATGCACATGTACCGGTACCCTTGGAAGTTGAAAATGGTCTTTTCTAAGGCAAGCCTGTAGACATGTTGGTTTGAAACTGTATTATACAGATGGGTATTTGATTTGTATTTTTTGTACCTTTGTAAGGCATTAATATAGGATTTTGTACGTTTATGACTACCTGGAGGTCTTATTTACAGATAGGCTTGGACGGTGGTGGACTTTGCGCTTAGCTTGCTGGACAGTACGATGACCATAGGCCGTCGGTGTCCACTCCCTTCGGACGCACTGTGGAAGGTGACCATTACGCCATGCCCCAAATTTAGATTGCAATTAGTTTTTTTAGTTTCAAAAGATTACCTAGATCTTATAAACTGTTTAAACAGAGATGTAGAGAAGAATTTGCTTTGTACTATAGGAGTTCAGGACTTTATTTCCTAATTCCTATTACATGTACCTTGATATAATGGCAAGTGTAAAATAATGTAAAATTGTAATTGTAAAAAGACAGAGAAAACTATTATGAATAACTGGTGTTCGTACTACTTTGTTCCCATATAAAAGATTGTTTCAATATGTTTTTATCACATCAAAATATGTTAATAAAGTGTTAACATGACACGTGAAAACATTGAAAATATGCCTCTTCGTTTTTATTGACATGTATTTGGAAATTTTTGTTTTTAGCTCTATTGCAATAGTACATTGTACATACATGTACTTTTTAACAATGGTTTTGAAATGATGTGGTCGGCTTGAGACTTGAGACTTTGCCCAAGAAACAAAGACGTCGCATATTGCTAATCTGCATGTAGATTAGATGATTACTATCAAATTTTGATTAAGTTCTCTGAATTTAATCTACATGCAAATAGGCCTGCTTCTTCTGCATAAATCTGCATGAGCCAACATATTTGTTTATTTTCAATTAAATGATATTATACAAACAGGAGGGTCTTGGCTTGAACATGTGCTATATTATAATCTCTTCCAGGCAAAATTGAAAACAAAAACAAAATATGTGATGTGAAAATTCCCTTTTTAATACAGAGCCATGCTTTTTTGTTTACCAACCATATGCTCCATGTACACACTATAAAGTATATACAATAAGCCATTCATAAAGTCATGGCATAAGGAAGACCTAATAAATCTTGTACACGTAGCTGTAGACAGATATTACACATGTACAATGATCATTGCGAAATAAATGTCAATGACGGAAATAGTACCCACATCGAGACTTGTACAGTACACAGTGCTAACTGCGACAACATGCATGTTTACATTTTAACTCGGACTGTGTTGCACTGCACTGCAATGTACCCGCTGGGCGTGCATTGTCTGTCTGCGGTCTATGGACCTGACACACTGTACGAAGGCTTTGCAGCGCAGTACACAATGCACAAAGCAGATTGCAATAGGCACTGGTAGTGGTATGTGTATAGGGTGGGGTTGTATTTCCGTGTTTTGAAGCTGGTATGTGTTTATACCAAGCGAGCCGTTTTTGGACGGTAGCCAAAACAAACAAGCATTGTTATATAAATGCAATTTATATCCTGATAGAGATGGATACACTAATGATTAAATACAAGTACATGTAGGCCGAAGTTGAAACAAGAACATTTCTTTTTATCAACAACATACATTCATATCAAATTTAAATTAAATATGGGTAGATCTACATGTAAGTTGGTAAAAAGCGATGATAACATTTGGGCAGCAACATTTTTCATACTGGGAAGAAAGAGAGAGAGAGGGGGGGGGGGGTGTGAATACAAGCTTTTAAAAAGTTTTATTGATTCATAGTTTTGAAGGAGACTCGTATTCATACAGTTTTTTAAGATTAAAGACATGATTAGATTTAGATATCATGTCGGTACGGAAGGTGATCACATGACACTTCAAAGGGCCCTTTTTGATTTGTTTTTGTTTTCCTTTTCAAACAATTAAGCACATACAATATTTTCCAATTACTCATCAATGAATGGGAGTAAACCCTTAAAAATAACCTGCCAACTCATTATCATAAACATACGACCAGCTGCTCACAAATAGCTGAACTGAAACCGGTTCTTGATGATTATTCATAAAGTTCACGATGGTGTTTCGCGACCGCAAAAATTACAACACAATCCAATTTCGCAGAATAAAATGATGTCATTGAGTACTAGTATTGCAAGTGTAGTCTGCACGTACGCGCTTGCAGCTTATTTCATGTACATTTCCCTACCCCGTCTTGCAGTGAAAGAAGAAAGGAAACAGAAAAAACGAAAAATAATGAGCGAAAAATACATTCCTGCTCCTTTTAGTTGCTCTCTTTCATCGCAATAAGATAAAACGTCAATGAAAAGAGCTAGAGATAAGCCCGAAATGTTTGTCTGTGTTTCAAAACTTTGGCGGCGAGCCAGCAGCCCCACCCCTTCTCTCTCTCTCTCTTTCTCTCTCCGTTACAAAATTACAGGGGTCTATTTATTATATCTTCGAATGTTCTCGAATGGCTGGCTGTGTTGATGTTTGTGTTTACCTAAAAAGTGTATCCTCTTTATATGTTATTTGTAAGCTATTATATGGAACACATGTGTTCAAGATTCTGAAACGCTATTTGTGCAATTCCAAGGCCTTTTTTACCCTCTTTTCTTTTCTTTTGTTGCCTTGTTTTGTTAGATTGTTGTTGTCTTTTGTATGTCAATTTCGTGAAGAACTTAATTTAGAAGGAGTGTGCGTGTTTGTGGGCGCGTGTGCGTGTGGGTTGTCAGAGAGAGAGAGAGAGCGGGATAGAAAGAGAGATAGAAAAGAGAGAGAGAGAGAGAGCGGGGGGGGGGGGGGGTTAAAAACCATTTCATTCACCTGTTATACATAATGCATTATCACTGCATAGGTGGAATCCACTTTCTTTATTTTTAATCGTTGCTATGTAGGGCAACCTTGAATCCTCTGACAAGCCTCTCAGTTGTTTAAAAAGGATTCATGAAATTAGTCAACGTGTATAGTAATGTGACTAATGTCTAGTAACATCTCACAAATGAAACCCCAAAATTGGTTCGTGAATAATGGTAACAAAGCATGCCCTGGAATGTGTATTCACCGCCAGTTTGGCGCCCATGCCAAACAAGCCCATAACACGTGTTTATCTTTTTTTGTTGTGCTTGCAGAAAACAACACAAAGCCTGCATGACCAGCGACCTTCATTGATGAATGGAGGCCTATAAATTATTCATCATCGCCGTGTGATTGCGGTGATAAAAAATGCAAAAGAGAGCTTTACAAATGGATTGGGGTTAGATTTGCAGTCACTAACCCTTTGCCAGTTTATCCCTGGTTTGTGTGCGTAACAGTGTCTGCACTATAAGACTACAATAACTACCTAAGTTAATATAAGATAAGATAATATTTTATTCGTCTTTCTTTCAAATGACATACAGAGCATAACATTGGATCATAACACATTTACAATGCAAAATAACAAATTATGGCAATGATAAAAACAAAGTTAACTAAAAGAAAGACGAGGAGACCCTGGTAAAAGCAGAGCTTGTAATTATTAGGGTCCCCTCTGAGCCGGATAAAACATGATGAATAGATATTTGTGACTACCTAAGAGAAAAAGGGGTAAGCGGACACTTTTTTTTTTGGAGTCCAAAAAAAAATCGCAACGACTCAGCCAGCCGAAAAGTGGGGGAGGGGGGGGGGGGGGGGGGGGGGGGGTAGTGAGCACATTTTTTTTTTTTTTGGTCCTCGAAAATTTTAAAATTTGCACCCCCCAAAAAGGTAAAAATCGCGTGATTTTACATGATTTTTTTCTAAAGGGGGGGGGGGCCGGGTCCCCCGCCCCCCCCTGGATCCGCCACTGCCTGTCTTCACGGGCTCTAATTTAAGACGTAGTCCTATCCCTGATAGCAGACTGACGTCTTAAAGACGTCATAAATTGGTCGTAAAGTGGTAAACACGTCGTACGTCGTATGGAGGACGTAATTAAGACGTCATTATGACGTCTTTAAAAGACTTATTGTTTGCAATATGATTTTTGTCTTATTGACGACGTCAAAACGACGTCATAATGACGTCTTTTAAAGACTCATTTTTTCAAGATATATTTTGTCTTATCGACGACGTCATTATGACGTCTTTAAAAGACTATTTTGTTCAAGATAGTTTTTGTCGTATTAACGACGTCATTACGACGTCATTATGACGTCTTTAATAACCTGTTTTTTCCTAGATAATTTTTGTCGCATTAACGACGTCATAAAGACATCATTTTGACGTCTTTAAAAGACTTATTTTTCTGAGATAAATTTTGTCTTATCGACGACGTCACTATGACGTCTTTAAAAGACTATTTTTTCCAAGATAATTTTTGTCGTATTAACGACATCATAAAGACGTCATTTTGACGTCTTTTTAAGACTATATTTCAAAGAAAATTTTGTGATATTGGCGACGTCATTACGACGTCATTATGACCTCTTTTGAAGACTATTTTTTCCAAGCTAATTTTTGTCGTATTGACGACGTCATTATGACGTCTTTAAAAGACTATTTTTTTCCAATGTAATGTTGTCGTATTGACGACGTGATAACGACGTCATTATGACCTCTTTAAAAGACAATTTTTTCCAAGATAATTTTTGTCGTATCGACGACGTCATAACGACATCTTTAAAAGACTAATTTGTCCAAGATAATTTTTGTCGTATCGACTACGTCATAACGACGTCTTTAAAAGACTATTTTTTCCAATATAATTGTTGTCGTATTGACGACGTCATTACGACTTCATTATGACCTCTTCATTATTCCAAGATAATTGTTGTCGTATTGACGACGTCATTACGACGTCAATACGACAGTAAAAACCAATATAAGGTAGGATCTAATATGGGCAGAAGTCAAAGTAAATAGGGCAATTATCAGAATTGAAAATGGGGAACAACCCCCCCCCCCCCCCTCAAATGTCACCACTTTACAGATTATGCACCATCTTAATATGCACCAAGGTCTGCAATATCGATCAAGACTATCTCGCTATTTCAAACGGTAGTGTACGTACGTGTGTGTGTACTGTATACCCAATGCAACTATGCAAGGCGTATGATAGGCCTACATAATATGTATTTGAATTCAGAGGGAATAAACCGTTGCCTACATATTGCATTGCTGACCGAGTGCCGTATCATCCTCCTGAATACTCTCGTTTTCCCCTGCAAATATACAGTATGGGTAAGTCCTAGAAGAATTTATTTACAAAATGTACATAAATCTATAGTCTCTGTTTTCGTTCTGAAATGTATGATCTGATGTCAGTGATACTAGTGAGCTCGGACTTGTAACACCTGACCTGCTGACAAGATTTGAAATGTATGATCCCATCTATGTATTTTTATGTAGGGTCTTGATGGGATGCATGGGGCATCTTTTAATAAAGCAAAAATGTTTACTCATTTGCCTACACATGGGCTACATGGCTTTAAAGGGAAATCTAACTCGAATATGCAACTGCTCTAAAACTAAAAGTAAAAGAAAGCAGAAAAATAAGAGAAGCTAACTGATGAAAGGTTTGGCACTGTCTGACTACTGCAGTGCTAAGAGTAAGATAAGAGTAGACTGTCACACCAAAAGACGGATAATACATGCAGTCACGCACATTCCAAGCAATACTGTAGATCTAGTACTAGTTCAGAATCATATCCAGACTTTTTGACCAGTGACCCTCAACTCTCACAGGTTGCACGGCAAACCGCTGCACAATACAAGTGCATACCGATGGAGGGTTGCGGGGGCACGTAAGTCTGTGTGTCTTGTGAAGTTATCTACCTCATTATACAGTAGATAACTTCACACAGGCATGCGCCCGCCCGCAACCACCATCGGTATGCACTTGTAATGTGCAGTGGTTTGCAGTGAAACCTGTGAGAAAGTGGACTACCGGCCCGGGCCCAGATGTCTGGAAATTGAGCATTGCGTGTCGATGCGTAGAGGAATAAAGCAGTGTCTTGTGTCACAGTCACATACATGTAACTTCAAACAATTCGTTTCTATAGTCTTTAGACAGCAAATTTATCTTATAGGCTACCGTATACATGCAGAAATCTTTATCTGGAAATAATAGACCCGTAAATGGTAAACAAAATTCTTTCCCCACAGGCTGTTCAAAGAAGTTTGTAGTATAATGTGTTGCACATGCATACATTTATCAACCATTCATTTTGTTTTAACTTTATTTATTTTCTCATTAATTGTAGGCATCCTTTGTTAACATATCTCGTCAAAGCAGTGGATTCAAAGCACATTGTGGCCTCAGTATATTGATGTGAAACCATGCAGAAAATGCTACTCTCTCGCAACCTTGTGGATGTTCCCTAAGGATCAGCATGCAGCCTCTTGAAACAGTTGAAGCCATTATCGGTAAATAAATGTGTACATGTAATTGTATTATTTTTGTACATTTATTTGTCATATTATGCATGGTCACTGACAGACACTGAGACTCTGACTAATTAGACACTACAGAATGGATCATTTCATTTGAAAGGCTTATTTGTCCTAATTTTCAATTATATATTTATAATTCAATTAATTTTAGATCACTAAAACCTGCAGGTATGTTGCAATAACCGACAATATTTTGTGAGTTTGAAACAGTGTTTTTTTACCCTTCAGCATAGGTCAAGGAGCTTTCATTCAACCCTCTTCAGCAAACTACAGGAATGCCAGTTTTCAGGCAATAGCCTGAATTCAGGGCCTGGCGAGTTATTTTTATACCATAGTTTAGGTTTTTTGTGTACAATTAAGCTAGCTCATTCATTCTAGGTGATTTTTCAGGCCCTCTGATCAATTCTAACTGGCATCCCTGAAACTAGAATTGTATTGATAATTTACCAAACAAAATCGTGAATCACGTTTTGCATTGCCCACAAATGTTTAAAATCCAAAGGTGTGTTGACTGTATGTTTTGTGAGCAATAAGAAATTATTTCTGATAAATCTTACCAAGCAGTGCTTTTCTGACAGAATTCATTGTTTACATTCCAGTTTTAAAATATGTGAAAGTTTTTCTTAAATTGTATTCCTTTCTTTTTTGCTTTATTCATGCATTAGAATTCCTTGCGTCTATGTTCCCTGGATCTGAAAGCAGTGCATAATGCAGGAGATTCTACCCAAAAGCTAACCCACTGAGCAGCGCCAGATTGACGTTGCTCTATCCCTTATTGTTGAACGCCAAACAAGGTAGCAGCAACTCCCGTCTTTTAACGTCTTTTGGTATGACGCGGCCCGGGCTCGAACCCACGACCTCCCGGTTGTGAGGTGGACACTCTACTGACTGAGCCAACAAACCGGTCTAAGTTGGTAATAGAGAAAATTGAGTGAGGTAAATGCAATACAATTCGATTCCATTATTAAGCAATTAAGACGTGAAGTTCGTGAACCTCCAACAAATTTAAAAAATGATGCAGTTTGGTTTTATGTGTAAAGTGAATGGAAACAAAGGACCTACCGGTACGTGTCTTTGTATGTTTTGGACTGCGCGTATTCAGTGAGCTCTTTTTGATAATATACACTATGTAAAGCATATTGAACTCTATGTCAACATAAAAAACTATGTGATTTTGACTGTTTTGCAGCAATCATGTCTGAACGAGCCTTAAAGTGACTTGGTAACATTGTTCAGATGAGAGAAAATAGTGCTATTAAAGGTATTGCCTTCAATGCTATATGTACACTTAAAAATAATCTGAAAGTTTGAGTGAAAAAAGACCATTATTGATGATAAATTGAAAACAAAATTTCTGATCTGATCGATTCCTTAATTCTGCCAACCATATTATTATAATTTAATTAAATTTTAGGTGAATGTAAATCATCACAAAACAAAGAATTGGCTCCAACGGTTGGGGAAAATTCAAAAATATGTTGGGAGAATTAAGTGTTAAAGAGTGACACACAGTGGCGCCTTCAAAGAAAACCATAAATATCTTTGTGGTTTGAGAATTTGTTTGTAATTAAAAGTATACAATTCTTGGATTGTATCTGTGATTTTGAAAGCACAATATGGCTTACCTACATGTATATTGAATTTGCTGTAAAAATTTAAGTTAAATTTTATTTTTTTGTGAAACTCCCCCCAGGAGTATAAACTTGCCAAATGAATGTTGTGACATTAGCAATGGAATATATCTATTTGTGCTAAACTTTTTAAGCATGTTTGCTATTTTATCTTAAACTTGGAAATATCTTCCGAATAATTATTGCACAGTCACCTTGAAATTGCCCAACAGAGCCAATCGTACTGGCGGGAATGTTTTTTGATAGAAATTGTATTTTTATACTTGAACTTCAGCTTCTGTATTTGCAACAAAATGTTTTTTGATGATATTTATAAGTATGAATGTTGCCACTAATGCCTTTTTTGTGTTTAAGTCATGTGCCAGTAAGAAGCAGGTTTCTAGCACAGAGAATAGGTATAGTTGAGCTGATTTCTGCACAGTTTTCCAATATGCTGTATCGCCAAATGTGAACATCGTGGTTTCAACAGGCAAGCAACCATCATCAGAAAACTCTGCAGGTATCAGTCAAGCTCTCCCTGTTCCCCTTGCTGCCAACTTGTTCCTTTTGAGTGTAAGAAATAACTTAGCTAAGCCATGTGTTTATCATTTGTGCCATTTTTCTCTTGTGTGTGATTTAGATTGTATAGTTTTATACTTTATACTGAATTCTTGCCATAAAATTAGATATTCCCCTTGTAATTTTTGTATCTTTCATGTTCAGGAATTGTTTCCAACAACCTTTTGTTTTATGTGATAGTCTTTATCTGCAATAAAGTCTTGGGGTGGTTGTAAGGAGCAGTTTTGCAGCGTGAAGACGAGGTAGAGCTGCACTGATGAATGCCCAGCTTTCCGCTATGCTGTTTTGCTGAATATGAGGAACTTCCCCAGTCTGCTGTTTGCTTTTCTTCTAAACAACTGCGGGTATCAGTGTAGCTTTACCTAGTCTCCATGCTGCTAACCTGCTTCTCACAACCGCAAGACTTATAAGTTAAGCCAATTTATGTTTTAGTTTGTTGTAACAGAATGAAATCTGAAATGAAGCAGCACAATTTATAACAAAACAAATATCTTTGTGATGGCCTGTTAACTTTCTTAAAATCAATTATGAGACTGACAGAAATACACTAGGTATTTATACAGCATGTTTTGGAAGAAGTGTCAGGATGGTGATGGAAAGATTCTGTATGTATAGAAGACAAGTTAGAAGAAGAAGGTATACAAATAAGTATTCTATATTTTTGTTATACATTTTCATACCATATACATGTACATTAAAAATATGAAAATTACTTTCTGTCTGGCATGTCTATATATTATGTGATGCAATATTTGTTGCTTTGTTTTTACTGTGTGAATGTTTAAAATGTGTTCATGAAGTGACTTTTACACTTTCTTCCTTGATCATATAGGTGTCATTTAGAGGACAAAAAAGACGTAAAGATCATGTAAGGATAAAAGGTACATCGAAATGACCAGTAAGATGTAAATATCACGTCAAAATTTGATGTCCATACAACGTATATACACGACGTCTGTACGACGTCTTTCTTGGACCAATACGACCTAAAAAGAAAATATGACGTCCATACGACGTTTTCCTATGGTACAAGTTGACGTCTTAAAGATGTCTTTCTTTGACTAATAAGACGTAAATATAACGTCAAATTACGACGTCTATACTACAAAATATGACGTCTTCACGATGTCTTCCATGGTACAAGTTGACGTCTTAAAGACGTCTTTCTTTAACTAATAAGACGTAAAAATCGCGTCAAAATATGACGTCCTCACGACGACGTACGCGGGTGCAAAATCATGTCTTTTTGACGTCGTGTTATGTCGTCTTAAAGACGTCTTTCTTTAACTATAAGACGTTAATATGACGTCCATATGACGTCTTCCTATGGTACAAGTTGACGTCTTAAAGACGTCTTTCTTTAACTATAAGACGTTAATATGACGTTCATATGACGTCTTCCTATGGTACAAGTTGACGTCTTAAAGACGTCTTTCTTTGACTATAAGACGTTAATATGACGTCCATACGACGTCTTCCTAAGGTACAAGTTGACGTCTTAAAGACGTCTTTCTTTGAATAATAAGACGTAAAAATCACGTCAAAATATGACGTCCTCATGACGACGTGCGCGGGTGCAAAATCATGTCTTTTTGACGTCGTGTTATGTCGTCTTAAAGACGTAGTACACGACGTAAATATCACGTGATATTTACCAGTCTCTGCTATCAGGGATAATGCCCACCTTCCTTCATTCAAAACCCACTGCATGTGATATCATGTCATAATTTGCAGATATCAATCCTAACATGGAATGCAGATAGTTTTGCTGTGTTTAGCCGCTCCTAAGTCCTGACACAGCCAGAAACTTCCAGATCTCGGCAAACCAAGGCATTTTACAACTATCTAGTCCGTGCTTGCAGACTAGATTGGGGAGGGGCCGAAAACTACGATGGAAAATTAGATGAAACAACAATCTTTGCCCTGTTTTGTATTCATTTTTGGCATATTAACGGTACTGGATATATTATTATGCTAGACCTGCGTAGTTGTGTAATCACAACCGATGACGGTTAATAAAACCATGGACCTACCATGATAAAAACCACCGCTCATGCACGAAAATTATTGAACGATGCAAAGCGACGAGGCTGAATGCACATTCATAGAAATAATCCATAATAAGATTATACGTCATGACTTTGTGTGTATACAACGTCCTTACATAAAAGCAATTTATCGAATCTGTTTACAATTCATGATGAGAAACGTTGAATGATTAGATTATACAGACGTGGCACGTACATGAAACATTTTTAACTTTGTTTACAAAACAAAGCATCTCTCTCTCTCTCTCTCTCTCCTTTTCTCTCTCCCTCCCTGTATCAACCCACCACTCTCTGCATCTGACTTCGCCTCACTTTATCCCTCTTCCCTCTATCCGATAGCCCTCTATCACCGTCTCTTCGCGACCGAAAATGTTATAAATTACACCCCCCCCCCGTAGACTGCAACTTTAAAATTAAAGGTCATACAAAATAAAATATAATGCCCATATCTTGAAAAAGAAAGCGTTGAGTTAAAGGGATAGTTGAGTTCTGTTGCAGAGGGCGCTAAACAATTTTTTTTTTGTGAGATAATGAAAAACTGAGTGTCAAATTTGAAAGAACATAATATTTAAATGACAAAATCATCTTTGTTTGATCAAAATCGGTTCAGAGACGGCTGATATATAACGATTTCTAATACTTGTGTACCACCACAAAATTAGATATTTTGAAAAATTTGAAAAAACCGTTGAAAAAAAACGAAATAACGCCTTTTACGTCGTATTTCAGCCAATCGCCATGTTTTTTTGAAAGTGGAGCTGGAATGGTTTGATCGTATTGGCTAAATTTCACACATTTTGGGGTCTAAACTTACCTTCATAGCAATTTTAGGTTCTAAAAGGGCACTATAAAATTAATGTCATAGATAAGTATAAGCGCAATAACCATGCACTTTGAAGACATTAAATATTTTGCGGTCTGAAAACAGAACTCAACTATCCCTTTATAAACTTGTCTTTGGTCCAATGCACAGTCAGTTTTCTTAGATAACACCCCTCCCTCCCCTTTGAAACAAATTAAAGAAGGAAGAAATGAATATGAATTATAACAAATGGCAATATTAAAACTGAAGGCATAATAATTATGCCTTCAGTACATAATTATTATGATACAACTTTAACGGTGGCGTGCATACACTGTATCCTGCGTCAATTCCTGTCACGTGAACTTGATACAGGTTTCCTCGTTGCTAGTTTCTATTTACATTGTATACATGTTCATGTGGTGTCCTGTTTCGATTCTTTTGTTGTCAAAAGCGGAACTTCCGATGCACATCTATAGCCTAGGATCCTTGTCTATACTGGAAGTTAATAAACACGCTTCACTAACGATGTTATTCCAGTCTCTGTATACCAAGGTGTCAATGATTACAGAGTTCAATACATGCAGCGTGATATTTGCACTATGTTTCACGGCCTTTGTTATGTACTTTCGATTTCAAAACGGAGGTACAGTAATGTTTGTTTCATTTCTCCTTGTTTATAACCTTCCAAATGAATGTATCTCGCTCAATGTCAGCCTTCCTCGAAAAGAAACTTTGATTTTTGTTTTGTGTGTGCTATGAGCTAGATTCCCATAAATAAAAAATAAAGCATTCTTGTCTAGCAGTAAACGTCAACGAAAAATGGTAATCCCCGACCTCAACCCCCCCCCCCCCTTGTCATGGAAAACCTTGTGTGGTGTTTCTTTCACAAATTAATTTCCAGGTATGGAGAAAGGCCAATTTATTGATGGGAAAATACAACTGCATAATAACGCCACTTACGTTGAGCTGTTCGTCTCCTACATCTAAATTTAGGAGATAAGTGCCCCCATACAGTATCGACGCCCCTACTTCTATTACATAACATTCTTAATAATTGTTATCAAGAATTACATGTATATATAGGCATAGGTCGTTTTTCTTCTTCTAATATAACACAATAATGTAATACTGAAAAATGTTGCGGTCGAGTGGTTTGAAATGTCTTGAATGGAGATGCGAAGATCATGGGTTCCAGACCCGGTACTGCATTTTGGCAAGGCCTCATACGTTGCCACTCCATTACATACACACGAATTAAATAGGGAATCGAAAATTACAAAAGCTCGTATATTATATCTGAATTTCCCCCATATTAATATGTCCTGCACATTGACCCGGGGCGGAGATGGTGCACACAAGTTTGCGTGAGAAGTTATCCACTGGCTCGGGTGATTATGAGCCGAAGACAATAGTCATGGTGGTGTTTCTAATACCATTATCACTTTCATGATTGCCAAGCACTTCAGAGTGACAAAATAAACTACATGTGGGAATTGAGACAGATTCGCAATATCTCTAACAGTTTCCCGTTGGAGTCATTTTAATAACGACTCGATTTCTTTCGGGGTAAACATAACATACTCTGGAATCGCTGACTGATATAATGTAACAAATGGAAGAAACTTACACAGTAATTCTGCTTACATTATGACTAAAAGCGATTTTCCATGTTTGGATTTCTCAAAGGTATTTCCGGAGCCTCACCTTCGTTCGTCAGGACTTACGCAAATTGCACAGAAAATTACTAAATTTGGAAATATTGTATGTTTTCAAAGGAGCTCCGAGTCATACTGATTTGGATAACGTAAACATTTTGATAGTGCTGATGCAACATTATCGTCGGCCAAACCAAAATAAAATGATTATGCCTAAAGGGAGTGCGTCACAAATAGCCAATATTATTGAGTGTGTTTTCACGAAAGAGGGTCCATCTGGAAATCGAAAGAAATTTCAAAAATCCCAAACTGTCATTACATTCTTGTACATGTCTTTACAAAAATAATAAGAGATAGGGCCTTAAAACATTTTATTACCCATTACAAAAAAAGAAATTCTTTGAATAATAATTTTAAGTAGCTTGAAAAGGCAAAATTTCATACAATTTTAATGAGGAATTATATACATTCGGGATCTTTTTCACAGTCTTAGTTTGATTTAATGTCAAATTTCGAGAGGAAAGATTGATTAACTTGATTGATAGGCAAATTTAACTTTTTGCTTAAAACAATATGAGACAGGTCTCGCTTCTGTTGGTTATGAGTGAAGCAGTTAGTCGCCGTCTTCGAGTCTGTTTGCTCGAATGTTCTTCATACTTATTCATGAAGTTTTCAGACATGATGGCGTCGACAAAGTTGAAACTCCTTTTCATGATTCATGTACTGTTGTGGTGTTTAATTTTCGCTATAGTAATGACATGCACCCGTGTGAACCTGCTAAATTGTGTCTGGTCTGGTCTTAAATGGCCTTGAACATTCTGAGTAATATTTGTTTTATTCTGTAGAAAACTGGAAATGTTCTCTCGGTCTGATTACCAAAACTCAATATTTACACGCCGTACCTCATAATGGGATACAGTGCGTGCTGCCATCGAAAAGTACAGATGGATTGACAACCCCCCCCCCCCCCGCCTCCTAGCATAATTATTATTGGACGTAATGAATGTTTTGAACAATGACCGATATTTATCATAATTATAATGAAGGATTGTTTAAAAATGAATTTCAATTTCAATTCATCTTTTGCAGCATCCGTCTGCAACAGGTTCGAGGATTTATTCATGAGATGAAGAAAAAAAAATCTGGAATAGGACATGATAGTCAAATCAACACCTCATAGCGCATGTTCAGAGTCTATGTCTTCATACCCCCCCCCCCCCCCTCATATCCTTCCCCTAACCTCTCTCTCTCTCTCTCTCTCTTCTACCTCTACCTCCCTCTTCCTCCCTTCTCTCTCTCTCTCCCTAATCATCAGAATCGATGGATAGCGTCAATAAACCCAACAACAACAACATCAACAACAACAACAACAACAACAACAAATCCCGTCTCTTTCTCTCCCTCCCTCACTCTCTCTTTCTCTCTCTCTGTCTGTCTGTCTGTCTGTTTGTCTCAGTCTCTCTCTCCCTCTCTCTCTCTCTCTCTACCTCTACCTCCCTTCTCTCTCTCTCTCTCTCTCTCTCTCTGCGAATGAGTCATGAATCACATCAGCCCCTCTCCACTCCAGGTCACTGGGCGGGGTCTGAATAATAAATAAATAAATAAAAACTAGGGGGCTTGGGGTAGTCACATCTGTCGTGCAGTTCGTAGTATACAGGAGACGCCAGCCACATGGTGACTGTTAATAATGTAAATATAAACACACCATGTCGTCATCGTCTGCCCGTTGATCCACCTTTTCCTGTAAACGTGGATTCGTGGATTCGTCACACCCGACACACCGGTACAGCCACAAAATTAATGATAACACGGCAAACACTCGTAATATGACTCAGCCAAAAGCGTCACACAAAGTCGACAAAGACGGTTCGAAATAATATGGATAAAGGGGAAGGGTTGCCCTCGAAATCATTGGCATAGCTACGTGGGCAGAGGACAGGTACCTCCAATTGCAAGGTGAAAAAATAAGAAAATAATTAAAGAAAAAAGCAAGATATAATCTAAAAGGGAGAAGAGTTAAAGGAGGTGAAAAGAATGCGAGAGGATCCCCTTTCGGCTCCCGCACCCCCTTTACTACTAATAATAAGAGGCCTTGTAAATTCACATTTTATTTGCCGAGTAAGACAGGTGCCCTCCCCGCCGCCCCCATCATGCAAGTGCCCCACAGTGAGTGGACTTACGTTGCACCAGGAATTTTGTTCACACAGTCGCAATACTTGGCTAAGTACTAAATATAAGTTTAACATTATAATCCTTCAGCTTCCAGATAATTATGGAAGAAATTAATTTAGAGCTAAATTAAACTAGTACAATGGCTGCATGCCAGTTTCATGCAGAGCCAAAACACAATTTAGAAACCAAGCGTATGACCTGCATGAGTGGTATATAGTAGAGATACCTATACCCAACTGTCATGGCCTATAATCACTTTTTCATCCCGATTTCCATGGTGTTCTTGATCAAAATTAAATAGGACTTAAACAAATTAAGATGCTACAGGACAGGTATTATAGTAGCACACATCTCATGCAGATGTGAACGTATTATAAGCCGACCTTGACCAATCAATATAGTACATCATTCCCAAACTCCAAGAATGGGTCAACAACATTGGACTACATACAAAAGAAAGTTCAAAGATTTTGAAGATCCTTGTACATCATACTGGCAGAATACAGTGGTGTAGCGAGCATTGGTTTAATATAGGCGTGCTCCCTCCGCCTCCCCCTTCGTTTGGAGGCCTATATAGACGAGGGAGACAAAACGACCTGCAGGGATCTACGGCACCCAAAGCTGCCTAACTACAGTCTTGTTTACGGCCTCCACCCCTTTCTTTGGACCGGGGGAGGGGGCGGGGGGGGGAGGCTCACCCCCTGTTTCTCAGAGCTTCTGGGTACGCCCTTGTATTATAATAAAGGTAAACTTTTCTTAATATTCTTAAGAAATGGGCCGTCTGTTCTGTTCCAAATGGAGACCACTTTCGAGACACCACCTGCATGCGGGACCGGCGTTGTTTACCCCTCCCCCTCATTAATTTTGTCTCAATTTCTTGATACGCCGCTGCATAATATAAGACTAACAGGTAAACCACCCGAATTATTATCTTTTTGGCAATGGGCCGCCTGTTCTGCTGTTCTTGTTCCTGTTGTGTTTTGTATACCGAGACCACTACTTTCAAGATCGACACCCACCTTTCTTTCGTGCTAACCTAGATATTGAATAAGGTGATGAGTTCAGGGTTAACCTCGGCAAGGAAGGGTTTGATTAACCTTTTCCGCCAGTCGAGATCATCAAGAAGAAGAAACAGTCGCTTCCCCGCAGACAACAAACGCTTGAGACGCGTGCCATTACTAATGACCGCAGCAACCACACCTTAAGGCTTTAAGGGCTTCCATATTTTTGTCAAAACTATGGAGACAGTGCATCCCCTCTCTGATGCCCTTTTAAGTTTCAGATAGGTTCCTTCAAGAGGTTGACCAGCTCTCTGTCAAGCGTTTACCTTGCTTGGAAAGAAATTGGAACACAAAATGATTTTTTTTTTCTTTTCTTCATTGTTCCATGTTGTTTAATATTATTGCCGTAACAGTACTGTTGTTGTTTTGTTATAGTATTTTTGTTTTTGTTATAATAGTTGTTTATGTTGTGCTTTGCCTTTGTTGTTGTTCCCATTATATTTTTTTAAAGATTATTATTAAAAATCGGCATGACACGAGAAAAAAGATCACGAGAGAATGGCAACTTTACTGTACATGAAAATTGATGGTCCTCCACAACATAATTTCGATGAGATTTTATTCGTCTCATACTTTCCATATATTAATGTGATTGCTCAATGTTTAGGCAAAATGGAAACCATGGAACTGAGCCTGCCAACATGTTCAAACTTTAACATCTTCAGGCGCGGATCCAGGGGGGCCTAGCGGGCCTTGCCCCCCCCCCCCCCGCAAAAAAAAGGGAAAGAGGAGAGAAAGGGAAAGAAAGAAGAGGAAGAAGAAAATAAAAGGGGGAAGAAGGAGATCGGGGGGCCGAAAGGGCTTTGCCTCCCAGGCTGTTGACCCCCCCCCCATAAAACAAATAAGAGAGAAGGAAGGAAAGGGAAAGGAAAAGAGGAGATACTGGCGTACTGATAGGGGGGAGGGCTTAGTGGAAATCAAATTCAGACGTGGTTTATTTCTAATTCCACAAATAATGCTGAAATGACATCATTTCCGAGATTTTTCCTCACTTTTTAGTTTTTAGTAAACGTTTGTATGTGTTTGTTGGAAAATGAAAAATACCTAAATTTGCAGCCAGGCAAGAAATATGATTCTTGAGATTCCTACATGTCAGGGCCCGAGGTACGGCGGGGATCGGGAGCCTCGAGCTCTCCCCCCCCCCTACACTTTTTTTTGAAAAAGTATATTATAGAGAAATAAAATAGATTGAGAGCAAGAAAGAAAGAATAGTTAACTGCCAGTGTTAACAAATAATGAGGCATCAAAATATGCTCATCTGACCGTGATTAAATGCCTAAAACCCCTAAGCTTCCGTGGGCTCTGCCCCCTGGATGCCACCAAGGGCCCTACGACGGGCCCTTAGATGCTCATATGACGGTAATTTAATGCCTAAAACCCCTGATACACTTGACCCAACGCCAATTAGTTAACTGCCAGTGTCACGAAATAATAAGGTATACAAAAAAAAATATGCTCATATGACCTTAATTGAACGCCTAAAACCTCTGAGCTTCCGGGGGCGGCTTTGCCGCCGCCCCAGACAAGGATTAACAATCGAGAACGGTACAGCGAATCGTCTCTTTCTCTCATAATCTTATGAAACGTGAAGCTTCCGCGCTTTGTGCAGGAGGGGGAACCTGAATTCAGACAAGGATTCAGAGGCGAGAACGGTAATACCAATCTTTTATGATTTAATAAAACGTAAAAGCTTCCGCGCTTTGCGCGGGATGGAGGGGGGAACTTAATTCCGACGAGGATTATTTTCGAGAGCGGTACAACGAATCGTCTTCTTTCTCCAATGATTTAATGAAAATTGAAAGCTTCCGCGCTTCGCGCGGGAGGGGGGGATCCTGAATTCAGACGAGGATTAAGAGTTGAGAACTGTACAGCGAATCGTCTTCTTTCTCTAATGATTTAATGAAACGTAAAAGCTTCCGCGCTTCGCGCGGAGGGGGGGGGGGGGGCAAAACTGAATTCAGACGAGGATTAAGATTCTAGAACGGTACAACGAATCGCCTTCTTACTTTTATAGTTTAATGAAACGTCAAAGCTTCCGCGCTTCGCGCAGGATGGGGAGGGGGGGGGGGGGAACTGAATCTAGACAAGGATTAAGAGTCGAGAACGGTACAACGAATCGTCTTCTTTCTCTAATGATTTAATGAAGCGTAAAAGCTTCTACGCTTCGCGCGGAAGGGGTAAACTGAATTCAGACGAGGATTAAGAGTCGAGAACTGTACAACGAATTGTTTAGTTTTTCTAATGATTTAATGAAACGTAAAAGCTTCCGCGCTTCGCGCGGGAGGGGGGGGGAGAATCTAAATTCAGACGAGGATTATTTTCGAAAACGGTACAGCGAATCGTCTTCTTTCTCTCATAATCTTATGAAACGTGAAGGTTCCGCGCTTTGTGCGGGAGGGGGAACCTGAATTCAGACAAGGATTCAGAGGCGAGAACGGTAATACCAATCTTTTATGATTTAATAAAACGTAAAAGCTTCCGCGCTTCGCGCGGGATGGAGGGGGGAACTTAATTCCGACGAGGATTATTTTCGAGAGCGGTACAACGAATCGTCTTCTTTCTCTAATGATTTAATGAAAATTGAAAGCTTCCGCGCTTCGCACGGGAGGGGGGGGGGATCCTGAATTCAGACGAGGATTAAGAGTTGAGAACTGTACAGCGAATCGTCTTCTTTCTCTAATGATTTAATGAAACGTAAAAGCTTCCAAGCTTCGCGCGGAGGGGGGGGGGGAGGGGGGGGGGCAAAACTGAATTCAGACGAGGATTAAGATTCTAGAACGGTACAACGAATCGCCTTCTTACTTTTATAGTTTAATGAAACGTCAAAGCTTCCGCGCTTCGCGCAGGATGGGGAGGGGGGGGACTGAATCTAGACAAGGATTAAGAGTCGAGAACGGTACAACGAATCGTCTTCTTTCTCTAATGATTTAATGAAGCGTAAAAGCTTCTACGCTTCGCGCGGAAGGGGTAAACTGAATTCAGACGAGGATTAAGAGTCGAGAACTGTACAACGAATTGTTTAGTTTTTCTAATGATTTAATGAAACGTAAAAGCTTCCGCGCTTCGCGCGGGAGGGGGGGAAAATCTAAATTCAGACGAGGATTATTTTCGAAAACGGTACAACGAATCGTCTTTTTTCTCTAATGATTTAAGGAACCTGAATTCAGACGAGAATTTAGAGTCGAGAACTCTACAACGAATCGTCTTCTTTCTCTAATAATTTAATAAATCCTAAAATTTTCCGCGCTTCGCGCGAGAGGGGAAAAACTAAATTCAGACGAGATTTATTTTCGAGAACGGTACAACGAACCGTCTTCTTTTTCTAATAATTAAATGAAACGTCAAAGATTCCGCGTTTCGCGGAGGAGGGAGGGGAAAATTCGCCCCTCCCTGCACCGACCCCCCCCCCCCCGCATCACGTCACTGTTGGTCACCATTACGTACCAATATTTGGCTCGCATAATTTCAAATTTGGGCCCCCTCCCCCTAAGAAATCCTGGATCCGCGCCTGAACATCTTCCTACTCTATCCGCGGTTTGCCCTTTTAATTCTTTGAATTCTCAAGAATCTTTTTCTGAAACTTTAGGAGTCACCTGTCGCCGCAGTCGCCATCTTGAAAACCTCAGACGAGTTTTGTTCACCCACTTGTTGCCTGTGTTACCACCACACGACTTCCACACTCCCACCGCCTGACATTCTGTTTATTAGACGCAGCTGACGGTTGAAATCTTAAGGGATATAATGGTTATTACATCAACTAAAATCAGTTTTATTACGAAAAATGTATTCTGTATTACATTCTTATTATTCTTTTATTCTCACAAGCCTTGAAAATATATTCCGTAATGCCTGTAAATATAAGCAGCTCAAAAAATACTCAATAATAATTATTGTGTCATTATTGTTGTTGTTGTGATTGTAAATGTTGTTATTACTGTTGTTATTACTATTTTTAATGTTAACATTATTATCAGTATGAACATTGTAAGTACTATCATTGTTATTATTATTGTTCTTGATGATGTTGTTGTTGTAATTATCGATTATCATTGTCACCATCATCATCTTTATCATCATCATCATCATCATCATCATCATCATAATTTCGTTCAACGTCTAACAATGTTATTTTGGTATTGGGACTTCCGAGCTTATATAAACGTTGAAATTAGGATATTAGCATGATGCATCATGATTTTATGCTTAAATGGAAACAAAATAAACGAAATTTCTGAAGCCACAAAACACACAAAATGATCGTTTTCACGACATTGCATCTTGTATGAGGTGAACACGTCGAATCGTTTTCTAGTTTTGATGTTTACAAACAATAATCATTCATATTTCATAAGTTCGGCCAAGTTGCTATCATGATTGTGCACCTGCTGGGGGCCCCTATTGCATGGTAGCTTCAGCAGTCCCTGGTATCGGTTATGAATAATTTCCAAAAGATTTTGTTCTGAACCCAAGGAAGGGGTCAAACAAATTCTAAAATGGCACGACGGCTAAGTGATAGAGCAGTGGTTTCGTAACATAGCTGGAGGTCCCGGGTTCAAAGCCAATCTAATACGCGAGGCATTACGACAACAGAAGAAGAAGAAAGAAGAAGGGGAAGACGAGGAAGAAGAAGAAAAGGAAGAAGAAGAAGAAAGAGAAGAGGAAGAAGAAGAAGAAGAAGAAGAAGAAGAAGAAGAAGAAGAAGAAGAAGAAAGTAGAAGAAGAAGAAGAAAGAGGAAGAGGAAGAAGAAGAAAAAGAAGAAGAAGAAGAAGAAGAAGAAGAAGAGGAAGAAGATGAAGAAGAAGAAGAACAAGTAGAAGAAAAAGAAGAAGGAGAAGAAGAAGGAGGAGGAGGAGGAGAAGAAGAATAATAGAAAGAAGAAGAAGAAAGAGGAAGAGGAAGAAGAAGAAGAAGAAGAAGAAGAAGAAGAAGAAGAAGAAGAAGAGGAAGAAGATGAAGAAGAAGAACAAGTAGAAGAAAAAGAAGAAGGAGAAGAAGAAGGAGGAGGAGGAGGAGAAGAAGAATAATAGAAAGAAGAAGAAGAAAGAGGAAGAGGAAGAAGAAGAAGAAGAAGAAGAAGAAGAAGAAGAGGAAGAAGATGAAGAAGAAGACGAAAAAGTAGAAGATGAAGAAGAAGAAGAAGACGAGGGGAAATTAATATGAAGTAATATAGGTTGGGTGCATAGGAAGGTAGACATAAGAAACAATAGAGAATGGATCAAGTGGAAATTTCGAAGCTGTTTGAATCCTTCACAACATGAGATGCTAACCTTTTGACCGCTATGGTTCGTGAAATTGGCAACGTCCCATTGGTTTCTTGGAACGGAACCAAAACACAGCATCCCTCATCATCTTATCCAGATAAAGGTAAAATCGAGCCTTCGCAAACAATCACTTCTTTTTCATAACCATTTTCAGGAATTCATTACTGTTTATAATGGAAATTCTTTGAATAAAGGGTTCCTTCCAATATGTTTTTATTCTTAAACAAATAAATAGCCCCAGATTTTTTTTCGGGTTAATGTTTTTGAAAAATAGATAGCAAGGTGTTCTTCTATAATGATGAAGCAGTGGTCTTGAACAAGTAATTCGGATTTTATATTATATGTAAAATACGGTATACATACAAAAATGAGGATATGCAACGGTCCACGTGAGGATTGAACCCACGACCTTCGCGTTATTAGCACGACGCTCTGCCTGTTGAGCTAGCGGACCTATTCTTGCCAATCTGGCGAGCTAGGTCCATCCAAGGGACCCCTCCCACCCCCCCCCCCTTTCTCACCGCCCTTATCCTCACTGAAATTGTGCACGGTTCCCTGTGGAGTAAAAAGACTAACACCTTGAGATTGATGGAAGGGTTTATATTTCTGGTATTCCTGATAAATTATATTAAAACCTCAACCAATAAAATTTTGCCCAAGAGCAAGAAAGATGGATGGGGGGGGGGGGGAGAGGGGGCTCCCTCAGCCATGGCGTTCCTCTAAATGCGCGTGCAGACGCCCTATCAACAACGTAATGACTCTTTTCATTACCGAGGAGAGCATTTAGAGTGCAAGGTAATAAGGTGGTGGATGGTTGAGGGGGAGGAAGGGGGTGATGATGTCAGTGATAGCGGTCATTGTGATGCTGGTGCTGCTGGTAGTGATATTGAGTATATAGAAAAAACAATGGTAACCGTTGTGGTAGTGGTGGTAGTAATCAGTAGAAATTTCTCCTGGAGGGATAATGTTAAAACCGAATAATAATACTCGTTACTAGTATCTCAGCTATATGATTTAATTGTAATTTTCTTTTACTTGTAAAAAGTGTATAATATACGTTCCTTGAAAGATAAGAACAATAATTTGCATTCAATGTGAAATAATGAAAGATTTATTCGGGGGCTCAACCTCGTTTAGCATGTTACTTTTTGTTTGCTCCAGTTACCAAAATATGCACGTGTTTTCCATTGGCTATACAATAATAGTGATTTAGTAGTAAATTCAAACTTGTTTACCGAGTCGGTGGTGATGATGTTGATAAGTAAAAGTTATAAACCTCGGGTATTCTTGATGGTTGTGATATCGATGGCATGTGGGATGTAGTGGTTCATTTACTTTACACACAATCTTATATACGGTTGAGGTTTCGAATCCTAACCCGGCACTAACGTCCTTTGGCAAGACATTAATCCAAATTTGTCACTCTCCATACAGAATGTAAATGTCTCGCAATTGCAGGGGTAATAATGATTCCAGGGCACTCATGAACAACATCGTTGATGCTGACGAGGCTTTCCTGGACCCTGGGTAGAAAAAATTATAATCATTATTATTAATATTTCAAAGCGCTGCGGAATACACTACAGAAAACGATTCGAATGATTTAAAGGGCAAATCAACACATTGACAGTGAGACTATAGGACTACACCACTTAAATTTATCTGATGTGTACGATGCCTGGGAACCGAAATAAAGTAATCACCCGAGCTGAAATTTAAGAGTTTCCTTTTGTCGATCTGGAGAGTATGATGTCAACACTACTCGGGTTTATCAAAACATGAACTTCGTTCAAACTACGGTCACCTGGTTATCAATACCGTCTAATCGTTTTACAGGTGAGTACACAGGTCATGTCTGCATAGCCAAGTCCCTTGCCCCGCCCTTGCCCCCTTAGAGGGGACAACTTAGTCTCTTGTTGTAGACTCTTTTGGTTCCTACAATATTAATTGAGAATAATATACTTTCTAGCCCCATTCAACCAAAAAAACAAGGCTTTAAAATCATACTTATTCTTGCTTTATTTCCTCCCGCACGTTTTTTTCGTTCTTCTTTTTCTTGACAAAATATATCTGTATTGCTTACACCCCTCTCTCCTTCTCTTTTTGTCCTCTCTCTCTGTATTTATTTTGTTTTATTTTTTTGGAACACCAGGAGGGATTTAGCACAAATTCAATTCACAGCAATATTAAAAGCAGGGGACACGGAGGCACGTGCCTCCCTATCGAAAAGCCAAGGAAAGGACGAAACAAAGAGAGCATAGAAAAATAAAGAATGAAAGGAGAGGAAATAGAACGTCGACCTACACCCTATGCATCCAATAACCTCGTGACACAGATACCCCCCCCCCCCCTCCTCCACCACCCCCCTCCCCAACATCATTGAATCCTACCAGTTACTAATACTAGACCTACACTATACGCCTCATGTGAGTGTGGGCTATGTAAATCTAAACCGGTATTTTGTGATGTAATGTGATATTCCCCGGAAAGGAAAGTTCCTTCCTTGTCAGTCGGATGTAAACATGACCTATGACCCCGCAGATAAAAAAATATCAAACAAACGTCATGGTGTTTATAATCAACATTTGCAGAATCATGTCAACTGATATTCCATTATAGACAGTCGATATCATTTCGTAGAAAAACCTAGCGCTGTGTTTATACAAACATATATTTTTTTTCTTTTTTAAACAGAGAGCTGATTGTCACCGAATTATGGGCTTGTATAATGAATATGAGGGTAACTTTCTTGAAATAACCATTTGAAATTGGAATAGGCCTTTTTTCTTCAATTTTGACAAATTATATTAATCAAGACCATACTCATAATGTAGGCCTATACTTCAACTTTGATGAAGAACATAACTACATATATAATTTGTGTATCACACCTGCAATTTATTTCACAATACAGTACTACTAAACTACTAATATTAATAATTCCGACTTCTACTTTCACTACTTCTAATTGGCCTACTGATAAACAGCAATAATACATGTAATAATAATTATGATAAAAAAAATGGTGATAATAAAGGGTTTCCTTGATTATGGACTTTAGTTTAAGGCCTACCGTGTTACCATGTTAATATTCCCTTGCATTCCAAAGCCCCCCCCCCCCCCTCACCCCACCTAATCCCTCGTCGGCCAGATCTAATATAAAAGACATGTACGTCACAGATATTGACTGAAGAAAAATGTCCACCATTTCCCTTGAATAATCGATTTTTTCGACACAAAGTCATGACTATAAGCACAGCATAGCGCCATGCAGTATGACAACTCTCCCTTTAAAGTTTAAATAAAGGCCGTTGCTCTGTACACCGGCAGACGTGAACAAGTCGCTACTTTTTGGAAACATTCCAGTCTGAAGGTAACTTAGCAGACACAGGGGCTGGGCCAAGTCACGGGAGAGGAAATTAATCAATTAGCAATACCTTAGTCATTAATATCTCCTCTTAGAATTAGGTTTGATTTTCTGGCACAAGACGTTTCCTCATTTTCCTGTCCCTCCGTCGTTGTTTTCCCGCGCTGCACCAGGGATATCCCCCGTTAGTGAAATGACTCGTTCCTGTCGAGACAGCGAATGTTTTTGTTATGATGAGGCGGTTATACTTAGCATTAGTCTATATATTCGTACTTATTTATATTTTTGACTTATCTCACATCTAAAAATGAATTACAAATAGGATCATCTTAGTATCAAAAGGTTTAAATCTTACTCTGAAACATAAAATTGTATCACATATTCTATTTGAAGCATATATTTATCATTTATTTAAAGCATTTTAGTCACAATTATTGCACTTTGACATAAAGAGGTCTATTTATTTTAGACTAATAGTGTCCTTTAAAGAGCACAGTGCGAAATCCATGTTGATATTTTGCCAAGTGCAGAAGTTCACGCAATATCCCTGGAGACATAGCTCGAATGTTTACAAACCAGACATTTGCCCTCTCGCCCCCATCATCTTATTGCGCAGATATAAATAGGAACATTTCCACTTAATTTGTTCTCAGTTGTTGTTGTGCTATTGTCCGGCTGAAACGAATTGCAATATCTCGACCACCACGATGCGTTGTCATACAAACGATGTAAATGCAAAAATAACACATTTTTAGTACGCACAATATTATTATGATTATTATGATGAACGTCTGGCCTATTACGAAAACTACTTTACTACGCCTATGACTACTACTGGAATTCGATAGGGAGAGCAAGGAATATCAGGCCATTTTAATACAAATACACTTTTCTTCAGAATATAATCTTCTCATTAAAGTGCCAGATGACCAATTTATAGTATCATTTCCACCTGTTACGAGCATTTATATTTCAAAAGTATGAAGGAAAATTTCGTACATTAATTAGGCCTGCGTGATGTTGGCTCGGAAAGCTATAATGTGTATCCGACCTAACACATAACGTATGCATATATCCGCATTTGAAATACAATAAGAATGTATTAGTTTGCTACTAGGCAACAAGGAAAATGAATCCATGCACAATTAATTATGAAAATGGCTCAGCGAAATCGTGTTTGACAAACGATGATGGGGGAAATGTACGTGTTTTTTCTCCGAAGTTCATGTTTAGAATTAGGATTAGGTATAAACATGGCCGACCCGAGCTGACAAAACATGACGTAATAAAGGACTCTGCTGAAAAATAGGATCGTATTATGAAAATATTCTCCAATATGGCTCACAATATCTGGCCCTTGTTAATATTCCGTGACTGAGGCCGATACAAATACAGCATTATAATATACACGTTTTGAGCATCAAAACTCCACCGTGCTCTCTTAAATTTTTGATAAACAGATAATCATTAGCCTGGGTCAATGGATTAAGGCGAAGGTCTCATTTTAAAATGATTAGTGTTGTGACCGTTAGGTAGTGGACAAACTGGTCTTAGTAACAGATAACAAAAACAACAAACGAACGGTCAGGTCGATCGGTACCTGGAAAATGACCGTCATTTATGCTGGGGCCAGGTCAATAATTATTAAACGCATATCCAGGCATTTCTTGAAAATCCGTATTGTTTACAGGCAACTCGTGTTGCTTTTCTTGGCTTCAACCATGCTTCAACTGAAGAGGAAGGGACGTCGGGTGTGGGCGTACATGGGTCTATGCTGGGATGTTGGACTGACGCTATGGAAATTTACCACGAGAACTTCTGTTTAGGCCTATTGTGCTCATTCTTTCATTCCAGCTACTAGGCCTATGCCGTATTCTTGCCATAGTATTTTTGTGCTCAGGGGCTTGTTGGCATTTTCTTTTCCATTTACAAAAGGGGTTTTGATTTCAATGAGTGTATAGGTCGCAAAAGTAAAGCTACTATAAGGTATTATCAATTTTGTTTTGTTTTCTTTACTGGTTGCTTCGCGACCTCGCAAAATATTACAAAGGCCATAGCTTACACAATCATGGCATCGCTATACCATTCAATTGCAAGTAAATTGTTGCAAGGGGGCAGGTCACAGATTCTTCCCCGCTCGGTCGCTAAGTTTACTCGAATGACGCCCCCCCCCCCGGTAGTAACAAGAAATCACCAAATGTGCCCTTTTATTGAGTTGTATCAAGAAGTTACCAGTACCCCTAGCTCATTCGTGAAAATTTGCATACAACTGTTTCGTACTGATCGCCTGTTTGGGCACGTGAATAAACAGGAGGCTCCTACAACAAATTCATTGAGCCTACTCACACAAAGTGACAAACACACACAAAAAACACGCACACACATACACACACAACATAACAAACACCCTGATCTATAACACTACGTCACAGTGTTAGATTTCAGTGATAAAAACACTATTACGTAAGACCTTCAACAGAAGGTCACTTACAGTTCAGTGATGCACAAACATGTTTGAATATAGTCTCTAGTCAAGGCTATTGGGAGTATTATGGTAGGGCGATTTACCCGCGCTCTGCGACATACCAATTTTGTATGCTTTTGTTGGAAGGCCTAATAATTTTCTTTAACTGTGGTATCAATATTTTCAAAAGGGGAAATAGAAAATAAAAATAATGATAAATACTGGGTCTGATCTTGCATCAATATTATGTCCCCCAGTGTTGCGCATATGATGCGGAACATTATCGCTGGGCGTCGAATGTTGTATGTGTGCATTTATGAATGACATTCTGAGAAATGTTTGCTTCTAAGTTATTTGACCCAAGGCCAGGTGGCCAAAAAATAACGCTAGTAGATGTTTGTCTTTTCTTTGATGATAACAGGTCAATTTATACTTCGTTAGTCTTGGCATCTAGATTATGGTTGCTGATGTGTTTCTTTTTAATTTGATATTTCTGTCCATGCAGAACCACTGGTTATATGAATCATAAAAGTATAATATCTGATTCACTTGATATACATGACATCTCCATTATATGGAATCCACTTTGTAACTGTTGCTATGTCTGAAGCTTCATGCAAGCTCTTGAGTAAATTTGTAATTAGGAAAACGTTAGGAATACATTTAAGTATGCATGACATTATTAAACCAGGGATTAAACAGATCTATTGTTGGTCAAACAGTTTTTGAGTGTCATGTAACGCCTGGCTGGAACGCTCCCCAGGGAGTGGAGATTGTGCACACGTTGTGTGCGGGCAAGCACTGAATCCAATGACCAGGGTAATAGTATATTTGTAAAGCGCTTTGAGACATTTGTATTAAGCGTTATATAAAAATTAAATATTATTATTAGTAGTAGTATTTATTTTGGCTAATGGCGAGTAATAAAATGTCACCCCAAATTCCAAAACAAAACATGTTTCCACTTTCCAGTAATTTCGGGTTGAAAGGTCGTCTGGAAAATTTGAGAACTTTTTTCATCTTTTTCCCTCTAGCTAAATATTGTCAGAATATTTAGATTAGAAAGTACGCCTAGGAATAGGACTCAGATTTTTGTTGTCAGAATTTTTGTCATACTTTAGCCTCTTTCAATTTTGCTCTGTTAAACAAAATTCAGAAGTTTTTCTTTTCCCTTTGGAAAATGTTCAATCATACATGCTCCCCCCCCCCCCCCCCCCCCGCCCGATCGTCGATCCAGGACATCATTCATGAGAATACAATGAGAACAATGGTATATTAAGGCGATTTTTGTTAGCTGGCAAAACTTCATTATTCGAGGAGACTGCAATTATTTCCTGGGGGACATACTCTCCCATTACTATAGGACAAAGGATAAAGGACACTGATCCTTGGCACGCCTATCGCCTAAAGCTCATGGATATTTGACAGACGCATCGGAACAATAACAGCTAATTAATTACTTTATATCCTTCACAAGTGAAAAAAGGATAGTGAAATATTTGCTATAGGGCCTTTCTATCTCTCGTCGTCGAGTGATTACTGTCACATGTATTCTTAAAAGTAACAAAATAAGATCAATGTAATTCCTTGTTTTGAACAACGAGACACGCGATCAGCTGGTATGTTATTATTTCAATTTCAATTTCATTTATTTCCACAGATTCATAAAAGACAGTATAAATTACAATCAAATATAAAATCATTACAAAAAAAGATGAACCTGCAGAGGGGGTGATAAAAAACCACAGAGGTTTATCGGGGATCATCCCCTGCTTAAAATAACAATATAAAAATACAATAGTTTTTTTAATTAAACAATAACACATACAAAAACATATATAGATATTACATGCAAATCTATGCGTGGGTGAGTAGTAGTGGGTTGGTGGTACCAAGAAATACAATATAAAGAGAAAATGAATGATATACAGGAAAGAAATATTGAGAACAATAGAAAGAAACACCGTACAAATTATATCTTAAAAGTTGGATACCAGCAGTTACAGAAGTGAAAACATATATATACAAAGGGGTTTCGATATTATTGTATTAACCTGATAAATATCAATCCATGATTGATATAGATTTACCATTGATGACGTATATTTATTATATAATCTAGAGAGAAATAACTCGGAAATTTATCAAGAGGTGGCGCTCTTTCCAAAGAACGAACGGGACATATTACAAATCGGATCGTTGAGTCGTCAGTAGTTGGAGCAGTCAATAGCCCCATTTGCTATAGACAAATTCATTTCACCTTTCCCCAAATATGAAATAAATTAACTGTGATGGTGAAAAACACAGACACTATACAGAAAGATAACTTGTGGTAAATTGGAAGTAATTGAAATTTCTATAATATGTCAAAATGTTCATCATCATGATAAAAATAATACAATATAAGCGAGGTATATCCTCGAAACTCAAGGCACTTCGTGTATGTAAACACACAAAATCTTTATGCCAAATATAAACTAGTTCTATTCATATAATGCTTTTTGAATAACCCCTCTATTTTTATGTATTCTGTATATATCTACGAAATGTTGTAGCACAAGTACAAAAGATATTAGCAGAGCGAGGTTTCGATCCTCGGACCTCTGGGTTATGGGCCCAGCACGCTTCCGCTGCTCCACTCTGCTGGTGATAGAATCTAACAGGTAATGTTTAGATGATGGATGATAACGGATGATGCAAATTCGGGAATTATTACATAACATGTAATAACATGCTATACACCCCAAATATGTATCTCCCCATGCACTCGCCCTACCCTACCATTTAAAACTTTTGCCGGCAATACAGTAATTGCCAGCTATTTGTAATTTTTAACTTCATTAAAAACAAAAGAAAATCATAAAATTTAGTGTGTATGGTTACTTGACATTATGGGGTTAAACATTAAGTCCGATTTCCTTTAAAAAATGCAATATCAACACAAGGGATCTATGTGAACGAGAAAAATAAATTAACTTATCATCATTGGTTGCATCGGCATTGTTAGTGAGATATTGTCACATCCATGATAAAATGTCAAAGTTATCAGCAAAGCCTTCATAGGACAAAAAGGTTTAGCAGAGCGAGGTTTCGATCCTCGGACCTCTGCAGGGTTATTGGCCCAGCAGCACGCTACCGCTGCGCCACTCTGCTGTTCACACATTCTAAAAGGTAATGTTCGATATTGTTTAATAATAACGGATGGTGCAACATTCAGATACGTTTCCGTTATAGGTCGCGAACTTGACATTTATTGTGTTGGTAAGCCACTCTGATTTCCTTAAATCTGTATTCATCATGATTAGCATGTAGCTTTCAATATATTTCTAACGATTTATAGATCGCGTTGAATATCAAATGTTTCCATCAGATTTTATTGATGATTTCAAAAGTGAAATAGCAATCCATTATCACTTGTCCATGGACATGCTTATCAGACATAATTTGTATGCATATGAAGCGTGAATGATTTGAATGAACAAACAAACAAACAAACAAAACCTAAATACATAATCTCGAACGTGAATTGATCGGAATAAAATGTCTCTTTCAGAACAGAAAGACAAGGTCACAGTAAAAATAGGTTATGCATCAATTCGTTTTCTACAAAGTCACATTCGCTTTGGTGTATATAGCTTTAACATTTTATTGAAATCGGTTTACCTGAAAATATAGTATTATGAAATCAATGAAGATTAATGTATTTCTGTGCGAAAGGAACGTAATTTAATAATTAATATTGTTAAAAAATGAATTTAAAAAAAAAAGGTATTAGCAGAGCGAGGTTTCGATCCTCGGACCTCTGGGTTATGGGCCCAGCACGCTTCCGCTGCGCCACTCTGCTGTTGACAGAGGCATAGTTTAGATGATGAACCATAACGATAACGGATGATGCAACATTCGAGGTATATTACATAATATGTTTTTTTCTTCTTTTCTTTGCCTGGAATTTAGGGCGATTATAAACTTGAATGCATTTCTGTAAAGCTGTGGGCCTACTTGCCCTAATCGATAAATTCAATATTTTTACCAATGATTTATAAGTTTAATCACTTCAGTTTGTCGGACTCCTTAATAAAAATCAATGTATAAGATTATATAAGAATTTATACAGGTACATGCACTGTGTGATAGGCATTATTTTGTATGTAAAAAATGATTAAATACATAATCTTAAACGTTGATTGATCAGAATAAAATATATATTTTTTTAGAATAAAAAGACAAGCCCACATAGTAAATTAGGTCATGTACTATTTGTATCGTTAAAGTCGAATTATTTTGTCTTGTTGAATAGCTATAAACTTTTAATGAAATCAATTTCATTGAAAATAGGCTTCTATGAAGTCGATGCAGACTAAAATTCTATATGGGGGATTGTAATTTGATAATTTGTATTGTGTTGTTTAAAAAAATATTAGCAGAGCGAGGTTTCGATCCTCGGACCTCTGGGTTATGGGCCCAGCACGCTTCCGCTGCGCCACTCTGCTTCTCTGTCAAGACTTCTCTTGTTTTGATAATGTCTAACAAGGGATGATGCAACATTAAGCAGTATTGCAATCTTTTATAAACTGTTGACTTCACAACTATCTATGTATATATTCTGGTCATGTGTGTAATTTGCCTCTTTACCTATAATGATGAATAATAATTTATATATTATGATATTATGATAAGCCTGATATTGTTTCAATGTAATCTGAGAAAAAAATAGTACATTTAAAATACGCATACAGTATAGTCAAGTAAGCTATATAATACTTGTCTTTTTTAAAGTGGTATTTCACACATTGAACAATCTTAAATTTGTAATGAAATAAACTCCCTTGGAAATTATTTTAGATTCGTGTTTTATGTACGAAATATATTAGTGCAAAAAAGAAACAAATGTTGGTAGTGAGATATTGTCATATCCATGATAAAATGAAAAAGTTATCAACAAAGCCTTTATAGGACAAAATGTTTAGCAGAGCGAGGTTTCGATCCTCGGACCTCTGCTGGGTTATAGGCCCGGCAGCACGCTACCGCTGCGCCACTCTGCTGCTCACACATTCTAGAAGGTAATGTTCGATCTTGTTTAATAACGGAGATACGTTTCCATTAAAGGCCTATGTCGTGAACTTGGAATTTAGGGTGGAGTGATAAGCTAATCTGATGTCCTTAAATCTGTATTCATTACGATCGACAGCTTTCGATATATTTCTAATGATTTATAAATCGCGTTGAATATAAAACGTTCCATCAAAAAAGCATTTCATTATAATGTCCGTGTACATGCTTATCAGACATAATATTTTGTATTGCATGTGAAAAGTGAATAATTTAAATGAACAAACAAACAAACAAACAAACAAACAAAACCTAAATACATAATTTCAAACGTGAATTGATCAGAATAAAATGTCTTTTTCAGAATAAAAACACAAGGACACATTAAAAATAGGTTCAATTTGTATCAATTTGTTTTCTACAAAGTCGCATCTGCGATAGACTATAGGTTTTAAGATTTTACTGAAATCGGTTTAATTGAAAATATGATACTATGAAACAATGAAGATTAATGTATTTCTGTGCGAACGGAACGTATACAAATCATTTATATTGTTTAAAATATTGAATTTAAAAAAAAGAGAAGATATTAGCAGAGCGAGGTTTCGATCCTCGGACCTCTAGGTTATGGGCCCAGCACGCTTCCGCTGTGCCACTCTGCTTCATTGTAAATTGTGGTCTTGCTTGGATTATGTTTAACAAGGGATGATGTAACATTGGGCAATGGTTACATCATTGTATCAAACTTCAAATTTAGTGTGATTAAAAACGTGATTGATTTCTATAACTAGAGCTCTGCCATCATGATTGATGTGTTTCAGTATTTTCATTGATTCTTAATGATGAAGTTGAATATTATGCTTGCCGAAAACTGTCATAAATTCTATGATTTCATAATAATTACAAAACATTACCCCCCCCACCAGGCATATTAAAAAATCACGCTGACTAACATTTCTTGGAATGATAATAAACATATAACATAATTCCAAACGAGGATTGATCAGATAACAAATATCAATATTTCTTCAGAATCAGAACTTAGATACAAGACCACGCTTAGGTCAGTAAGCCATGATGTCAACTGGATTTCTAGGTTGCATTTATCTTGTTGAATAGCTATAAACTTAGTACTGAAATTATTTACTTGAAATTATGGTTATATAAAATCATGGTTATATGAAATCAATAGACACTAATCAATTCTGAACGAATGGATTGTAATTTGATAATACGTATTACATATTATTGATGTATAGACAAAATTAATGCTCATGTACCCTTAACAGCTTATTTTATGTATGTTATTACTAAAGAAGAACAAAGGCCAGTCAGTGACTCAATAGTGTCTGACAGTGAAGTCTAGCAAGTAAACGGGTTTCCTTGCATAATTTGAATATTAGGGCACTGCTAACGTTTAAATTTCACAGATAGGACATACATGTTATATTCATAAGTCCTGTAAAGTCCTACAGAATTTGATGTTGGCTGCAAAAGGGTATCTTTAAGTCCCATTTGCCTTCAATGTGGTAAATATTTTTTTCTTCAAATGCTACTAATACAAATAAACTTGATATTTGTAAACAAAAATAATCGCTTCATACAAAGCGAATATTAAAGTTAACAATCAATATATTATATCCATAAGAAAAAAATTATTAGCAGAGCGAGGTTTCGATCCTCGGACCTCTGGGTTATGGGCCCAGCACGCTTCCGCTGCGCCACTCTGCTTCACATGCCTTACCAAGCACTATTTCCTATATATTATAAATTGGCTGATGCAATACCGTTTTTGCATGCGTGATCTTTGACTTTATTGATCCATAATGGTCTGCTATTAAGGTTTTGGTCTTGTTTTGGTTTGTTTAACAACGGATGATGCAACTTTGGCAGTAGGAACACTTTGTTCCGAACTTAAATTTTTTGATTTATATAGATAAAGCTCTATACTGACAAACTCGAGATATTTCAATATTTTCAATGATTTATATTGATTGTGTTGAATATCATTCGTTTGCCAACTTAAATCTCATGAAACTTGATGTGATTACCCAATTTTCAGAAAATGGCTTTTGTGATGTTTTCAGAAAAAGGAATAACATAGGCTCAATGTATTTTGAATGTACGGTGAATAAGATTTTTTAATAAATATTACAAAGCCATAATAAGGGATATTCAGTTTTTTTTTTAAAATGACAAAAGAGAATGCGCAATAGCGTAAACCAGAAGTATGCTAATTTGTTTTCTAAATCCCATTTGTCTTGGAAAATGACTTTTCAACTTTTCATGACAGAGGTTTACTTGAAACACAAATTTAATTGGTTGTTGATTGTAAAAATGAATCTCTTCATTAGAGGAAAATATCAAAATATATTTTTAAAAAAATAAAATAAAATAAAATGTTTAAAGTAGTGCTTGCATTTCCATAATTTTATTAAACGAATTCGTTTTCACCGGCTGCCTGCCGTATCAATAAACGAAATTAACAAAAGACTTAACTCCGTTTCGTTGACAATCAGCCGTAGACGAGAGTCTTCATGCATGGCTGATTGTCAACGAAACGGAGTTAAGTCTTTTGTCAAATCTGCTTTTTGCTACGGCAGGCACCCAGTGAAAACGAATTCGTTTGTTAAAATTATGAAAAAGTAAGGGCTACTTTAAGCAAACAGAACTTTGTTATTCCTCGTTCATTTTTCCTGATTGAGGTGTCATATGAAAGAGCAGAAACTCAACTTTCTAGAAATGTGAATTTTTCTTCGAAATTCAGATACCGCCCGCCAAATGTTTTTTTGGTTTCCTTCCTTCAAATTGCTTTTAATCACTCATGCGTGAAATATGCATCGTCTGAGTAGCATCAACTGAAAGAGGAGTCTCTAAGCTTTCCAAATATGTATCATTCATTAATTATGGTTGTGATTAAGTTATGATAAAACATCGATACTTCTCGGTTTCGTTTTTTCTGGGACGCACTGTATAGATAAAGCTCTATACCACTACGATCGATATATTTAGATGTTTTCAATGATTCAAATTGAATTTATTTGAATACCCGTTCGTTTGCCGATAAAATTCATGAAACTTCTTTTAAATATTTAAAAAAAAAATACATATTCAGAAGGAAAAAAAACAACAACAAACGTTTCATGATATTTATCGGTAAACGAACGGGTATTCTAATGAATTATTTTTAATTGGATTAATGTAGTATGTATACGGTGAATATTTTTTGTTATTTGAATAAATATTATATAGTCATAATTTGTTTTCCTTCTTCCAGATAAGGCACATTATTCTCTTCTTTAGAATAAATCTTTGACACAATAACATGCAAAGTGGAGTACGCCATAATTTGATTTGATTTGATTTGATTTATTTATTTCTGTTTGATTTTCTTTTGCATGCTAATTTGATTTTTAAGTCCCACTTGCCTTCAAGTTGGTAAATAATTTTTCAACTTCTACCGTCAGAGGCTTACTTGAATATACAAAAATTAATAATCTTAGTTTATATTTGTTAAAAATAATTGCTTCATAGAAAGCGAATATCAAAATATATAATCAGTATTATATTCATATGAAAAATACAAAAAAAATAGCAGAGCGAGGTTTCGATCCTCGGACCTCTGGGTTATGGGCCCAGCACGCTTCCGCTGCGCCACTCTGCTTCTCTGCGAAATTGGCAGTGCTTTTATTATTTCTTACAAGAGATGATGCAACATGGAGCAATAGTTATAGTGTTTCGAACTTCATGATTATAAACTGAAAGCCTCACTGCTCTACTTATAGCTATACTTGCCCCCTCTATATAGCAAACAATGTCTAATCGGTGACCATTGGTCCCCCATGATCCTCTTTTTCTTATTAGATGAGATAACCACCTGTCGGTAACCTTGCAGGGTGGACTAATCCCTCCTGTAATTTATTTATTTGTTTATTTTCTTTCCAGGCAAGCATGATAACATACAAAACATCACAAGGTTGACAAATGATATAACATAAACATAATGATGTTTAGCACCAGCCAATGCCTGAGGATCACCCAAATGAATTAAAAAAATTCTGTCTAGAGGCTCTCCACATTGGCTGGTGCATAAAAGGAAACAAAATATAAAGATAAGGTCAACATAATTTATAAATGAATGTGTAACTAATTTTAACGGTAATATACATGTAGATCAAATACTGTTATGATTATTATCAAAAACTAGTACAAATGGGATTTAATTTATTTCTTTAGCTAGACTTCTGTCATAATGATTGACATATTTTCCAGTATTTGTAATGATTTATAGTGATTATCATTCGTTTGCCGATAACTTATTTCATTATATACTTAATTTACAAAAAATAAGCCCTCAAAAAATCATTGGCTATGTATATTTTAAATGAAAAATCTATTACATAATTCCAAATGTGGATTTATCAGATAACGAATATCAACATTATTTTCTTAAGAATCCTAAAGGTAAATAAGCCATGATGTCAAGGGCGCATATTTTGTCTAGGTGAATAATTTTTCAACTTTTACTGACTACGATCACTTGAAAAAATTGAATTAAATTTTTAGGAATGAATATGTTAATCCGAAACAGATGTCAGGTTTATGATAAATATTGTTTGATAAGAAGAAGAACAAAATACAAAAGTTTTAGCAGAGCGAGGTTTCGATCCTCGGACCTCTGGGTTATGGGCCCAGCACGCTTCCGCTGCGCCACTCTGCTTACATGAAACAACTGGAATTCTGATCATACTAATTAGAGTTATGTATATAAAATGTAGCAGTTAAAATAAATCTCTAATAATGATAATAATAATGATATTAATCATAACAAGGATAATAATGATCATAATAATAATAACAACAACTGTAATTATAACAAAACAAAAAAAAATTGATAAATAAATTTAATAATAATAATCATAATAATAATTATGATAACAATTACAATAACAATAACAATAATAATATGATAATGATAATTGTTTTTGTTGAAATAATTTTTATTAGTTATCTGTATCATTATTATCTTTATTATTATCATTATTATCATTATTACTATTATTGTGAGTATTATCATTATCATTATTATCATAATCAATATTGTTATTATTATTATCATCATTATATTAAAAAAAAGAATTAAATTTCATATTAATTATTACAGGTACCATTTCCAATTGTAAGACAAAATAATTCGACTTTAACGATACAAATAGTACATGACCTAATTTACTATGTGGGCTTGTCTTTTTATTCTAAAAAAATATATATTTTATTCTGATCAATCAACGTTTAACGTTTGGCAGGTGTCCCTTCGAGGAATATTCTACAACTACATAACGCATAATAAGTGTGCTTCGCATTATGGTATGACGGTTTTCGTACACAAAAGTATAACAAAACAAAAAAAAAAAAAAATTAGCAGAGCGAGGTTTCGATCCTCGGACCTCTGGGTTATGGGCCCAGCACGCTTCCGCTGCGCCACTCTGCTTCACATGTTCCTCCTACAAAGCACTATTTGCTATATATTATAAAGTGGCTGATGCAATAACGATCTTGCATGCGTGATCTTTGATCCATATGGTCTGCTATTTATATCAAAGCACAAATTTGTTTAGCAGCTTAAATTATCTTGACTGAATAAATTAATTTGGGAAACTGACTACATCTACGTCACTATAGAGAATCTTAATAGTTTTTTTTCTTCTCAGTTTTAATCAATTTTCAGATAATTAGAGGAATTTTCATGTTGATTGTGTTGACAATTCGATAGCAGACATCATTATACCTTTTTTTGCCAGTAGATGGCGCTATGCCACTTGACCGCATGGGTGTCGCCATCTGCCACATGTGTTTTCACGATAAAGGGGGAATGTGGTTTCAAACCAGGGATATGAGAGTTTTTAACTCTCATATCCCTGATCAAACTAAGTTTGCCTAGGGGATCCAGAAGAAAAAAAAATAGTAACGGATTTTCTAACAGTTAAAATTAATTTTAATACAATAAGAAAGTATTATTTTGAGAATTGACATTACACTGCAAAAACAGTGGTGTTAAATTCAACACCATAGGTGTTAATATTAACACCATTCCGGTATCTATATCGGAAAACACCAGTTGGTGTTATTTAACACCAAGGTCTGGATTTGAATGATTCAATTCTACTCTTGGTGTTGCAATTCAATTCTATTTTTGGTGTTAATATAAAATCCTACACCATTTTCTGGTGTAACAATGAATCTGATTTCTGGTGTTATTTAACACCACCGCCTGGAATGAAATAATTTTAATTCTACTCTTGGTGTTGCACTTCAATTCTATTGTTGGTGTTATTTTACACCAATTCTAGAATTAAATAGTATAATTCTGCTCTTGGTGTTGCAATCCAATTCTATTTATGGTGTTAATATAAAATCCAGCACCATTCTTCGGTGTTGCAATAAATCCTATTTTTGGTGTTATATAACACTAAAGGTCTACTACTTTTCTACTCTTGGTATTGCAATTCAATGCTAGTCTCAGTGTTTAAAAAACTCAACACACCATTCTTTCAACACCAACAATTCATTCCAGCTCACTCCATCTTAACACATGCACAGAAAATATTCAAATACACACAAGAAGTGAAAAGAAACAATTTTTTTTCGTAAACAAAAACACATGGTGCTTGTTTAATCAATAAATTAAACAACTTGTTTTCATTCATGTTGAAATCAATGATGCTTAGCGTTTTTATCTTGTATGGTTCAACATTAAATCCTTTTGTCATGTATTCAAAATCTGTGACTCATTTGTCTGAATACAACAAAACACACTTTTTTAAATCATTCAAAATCTGTTATTATGAATCCACCCTTATAAGTAAAAAAAAAAGGATGAAACAAGTAACTAAAAATCATTCAAAATCTGTTATTATGAATCCACCCTTATAAGTAAAAAAAAAAAAGGATGAAACAAGTAACTAAAAATTTTCCAATATAAAAACTTTAAACAATGTCATAATTCCTTTCAAGGAATGAAAAATCAAAGTCGTTTCTAATAAATAGAAACTAAACAGGATGCAAAATGCATGTATAAATGAAGACAAAACAAAAAAAACAACAAACATTATGCTTCTACATCAGAGTGAATTATGTAGCTAATAAGAATTTTGACACATTTCACCTTGAATCCTAGTACATGCATGCTGAAGGAAAATATCACAGAATCTTTTTCATATGAAATATACAGAGTGCCCCCCCCCCAAAAAAAAAAACCTTGGAAACTGCTAGTATAATCTGCAGGCAGACTCTCGGCTTCGGTTTTTCGCAAGTTTCGTAGTGCATATTTCAGAGTCTGCAGTCAGAGACTACTTTCACTCATATCATGATCCCTTAAAGGGAGCATAACTGTATGTGTATATGTAGTCTCTAAATGCAGACTCTACATCGTGCACTATGCAAATTGCAAAACCGAAGCCAATGGTCTGTGCCCGCAGACTAATTATAGTATGACTTTAATTTCTTATGCTAGAACAATAGCAACACTAACAAATCTCATCCAGCAGTTTTGTTGAACAAGATTTTTTTACCACAGGCCTGCAACCATTGAGATTCAGGATGATTTAATTATTTCAGGGGATTTTTATCTCCTAGCTTCACTGCTTGTAAAGGGTTAAACAAATGTTTCAAAAACATTGAAAAAACACTATAAATTCTACATTCATTCTAATATAGGTGAACATTCTTTTACAGCTTTCTGTTTACAAACATATTCCATTTTACATCGTGCACTATGCAAATTGCAAAACCGAAGCCAATGGTCTGTGCTCGCAGACTAATTATAGTAAGGCTTTTTAATGTCTTATGCTAGGAAGCAGCCTTCAAGAACAATAGCAAAACTAACAAATCTTATCCAGCAGTTTTGTTTAACAAGATTTTTTTTTACCACAGGCCTGCAACCATTGAGATTCAGGATGATTTAATTATTTCAGGGGATTTTTATCTCCTTCACTGCTTGTAAAGGGTTAAACAAATGTTTCAAAAACATTAAAAAAACACTATAAATTCCACATTCATTCTAATATAGGTGAACATTCTTTTACAGCTTTCTGTTTACAAACATGTATTTCCCATTTTACTCCTGGGAGAAAAAATCAAAAAGTAAAATTATGCATTTCTATATCAACTAATTCGCTGCTCGTTTTTCCAACAGGATATAAACAACAACAACAAAAATCAGTCCATGCACTTCTAGTTCACTGGCTTTCATGCACAAACATCATAGAATTGTTTTTCTTGTAAGAAAAAAAAAGAAAATATACAACAGCTATTTGACTTCAATTTGGTTTCGAATTAACCAATTTAAAGATGTTAACAATTAAGAGTCCAAAATATTATTGATCAAAATTATTTTTAAAACCAATTGATACCACTAAGCAAAACCAGACATTAGCTTGAAAGCTTTAAATTACTTAAAAAGTACATGCCTTGGTGCTACATACTTCCTCGAGTCTGTCTTCGACAAAGTTGTCATCAAATCTAGTGGTTTGTAGTCAACAAGTTCCTTTTGATTCTTCACTACATGACAACGTGGAAAACTAAATTCTACTGCATAGGCATGATAGTGTGAATTGTAATACACTGTATCTAATTGGACAAGTACAAAAAATACAGTGCTATTGTGTACAATGATATGCTCTATTTGACCAAACAGAGGAAGCTCGCTAACATCATGGCAGACCAGAAGTGACAACTGATAATGTGTTCCATGTACTTTAACCCAGTTGGCATCAAATAATTCAGTAGAAAGATCCTCTACTTGGATTTGCTCTTGCACAATCTGTCCAATATTTTCATCTAAATCTGACAAAAGTAGTGAACTACCTGGCCCAACCTCCAGATATTCCAAAGGATGGTTTGACTGAAGATGGAACGTTAGTGCTGTCTGATGTTTTTTGGCAAGTGATTTACAAATGTTTTTGTAATTACGCACAGATTCTGCAACACGGCCAAAATAGTGATGTTTCGCTTCGTACCTCATACACCATACATGTATGAGTGGCCCAACTTCTCTCAAACACGTTGGATAATGCACCATAAAGTGGTGTTTTGGCAACAACCTTCTGTCAGGAAAGGTTTTCTGGAAATGTGTGTGATGTTCTTCAGTAAGAATAGACAATTGGGCTATCAAGCCTGCTGTCAATTGAGGAGCAAAAATAATGTCCATACAATCTAGTAATCTAAGTAGCAATTCCCAGTAGACATTTCCTTCTTCAATGTCTTGAGCAATTATGAATGGCAGATTTCGAATCAAGCACCATGCTTGCATAGCCTTCTGTCCAACATCATTCCTAGCTGACCTAAGTTTAATAAAGGATGGTTTGTTCTTGTTATCTGTACGGTTTAAGCAATGGCTGGCGACTCTCTGATTCAGTTCATCTTGGGACAAGAGGGGCGGTTGCCTTTCATATATGAAATACTCTAGAACAAGTTTCAGCTCATACTGAACTATGCCTTCCAAAAGATCATGCATTATATCTAGTGAAAAGTTTGCCAAGACATGAAAGTAAATACAATCATTCAATACAGTCTTTTGTTTCACTCCAAACACATGTGACTGGGTAGTTTGAGCTTCAGCTTCTTCTAAATGTTGCTCATAAGTCTGCCTGGTGCGCATATCCATTGAAACCTCTTTGAATTTGTTCTGTGCCTCTTCCTTACTTGTAACACATAATCGACAGTAATAATGAGCAGAAAAGCTCTCTACAAATCCCAGTAGGGAATTAGCACCAAGATTATCAGCACTTATTTGAGTAATGGTCCCCTTCTTCACAATTCCATTAGGGAGAGCAATGCCAACTGTTGACAGGATATTAATGTCTTTTACAATGTGCTTGAGAATAGCATTAAATCCATATTTCTTGGCATCTTCAGCATACCATAGAGCTATAAGATTGATATTGGAAAGATTGGAATTATACTTTGGTGGCAGATTTTTCAAAATGAAATATAAAGCACCTATCTTGTGAATTTTTGTTTTTGAACCAATGGGGTTCACAGTCTCGAAATCATCATAAAAACAGTGAATTTGGAGGGCATTCTCATCTTCATGGAAAAGAGGGGTTTTCTCAAATTGTGAACCATCACAATAATCTCTCATTACACCATCTGTGCTCTTATGGTCATGAGTAGCAAAATGCAATATATCTTTATTGCTTAAAAGCTGCTTCAAAGAATCTAAAATGGGAACGTAAACAAATGTATCTTCAATAGCAATCTGTTCATACTGCTTAGTTCTTTTATTGAGACGACTATCATATCGGATGCCTAACTTGATTTCTTGTGGTTCAACAAGTCCAATTGATTCACAATACTTTGTCCGCTTATATTCTGAATTCAAATTTTCAAAGGGCTTTTCAAGCATAGCAAAATGTGTTTGAATCTCCTTATAAGCCTCGGATTCTATAGGCAGCTTATGTTTTAAGAAAGCAGCTGTAACGGCTGCCGATGCACTTTTTACTACATCACCTACAATCGCACTGGTTGTTTCTACTACATCATTTACAACTTTTCCAGAGTTTGCACTATTTGCTGAAAATTTTGAAATTACATTTACACACTGCCTGTTCAAGGTATCTACAGATAAAATGTCATCTTCATATACATCCTGATCTTCAACAATCTCATCATTATTAATATTGTATTCTTGAAGACTTTCAAGACTTTCTTCAGGAAAGTCACTCACTTTATCATTTTCATTAGACTGCTCTTTATTATCTGGAAAATCGGTTTTAAGGTGAGTCTGCAAATGTCCCCGAAATCCTCGAAAAGTATGAAATGTTCTCGCACAAGCTCCCTGCCCACAGGTCAATACTTCTTTACCATCTTCAATAACTCCATGTTTCAATCTCAAATGTTGAACCAATTTGGGTATTGCAAACTGTTTGTGGCATTTGAAGCAAATCATGGTGCTAACAATTTCGATCTAATTTCACGTACTCTTGGTGTTTCCCGGGACACTCCGATATCGATTTCAAAAATGGCAGTCTGGACAAAAGTCCAGAACTGCCGCAGAGACAAGCAGTACTGCAGGCCAAAGACAAAGTGGGTCTTGAAGAGTAAATCTACTGCTGCTTCGACCGTGCGTGCCGAACATGGAATGGCCTTGTGATCCACAATGATCATGTAGTTGGTGATTCGGGCCTTGGAATTGCCAATTGCCAGAAGGAACGGTTGACTCTTGGTCTCTTTTGTGTTGTCGAGGAATGCTTGAATACTCCCTCCTGTCTGTGTTGAAAACAAATTATTTGTATAGAATGTAACTAGCACTCAACGCATTTCAATACTCAACGCATTTCAATGAACAACATATTTCGATCAACATTTTTAAAAGACAGCCTTACATGTAGTACTGGGGGAAATTGTGTTTTTACAAAAGGGTTATTGGACAATAATGTAGGACATAAAACCAAATCAAATTTACATCAAAGAAAAGAATTGGAATTGGTCCATCAAATGATATAACATCAAAATATCAGATGATATTTTTTGTAATGAAATACAATTTTTCTTACCCTGTAGAGGGGTAAAAATGCAAGTACTTTCAAAGCTTGTTTTATGTATATGATTAAAAAGGGTCTTTCTAATGTGGTCAAGACATTTCAACTTCCACAAAAGGAGTACGAAAAATAAAGATACTGCAATTTCTGCACTATTATTAACTTGCAGCAAATTTGTGGCATGAAATATTCCTTTTCATTTATTGATTCTCCATGTAGGGCTGTGAAAATCAAAGGCAACATGCCTGATATATCACACAAGTTGTTACTATGTTTTCATACACAACATGTTCCTAGTATTTGTTTGCAAATCTTGATGTCTACTGTTCTAGTTTATTTTACTCCGACCAATTTCAAGGCGGGTGAAGTTTTTGAATAGGCCTAAATTTCTCGAGCACCTTCTCTGTCCAAATCAGTCTAAGCCTCTTCATGTAAGAGATCATAAACCAATATAATTGTTCTCTTTGAACACACATCACGATGCTTTCTGAAACTTTTTTTTTAATGCAGCAAGAATGTGTTTTATGTGACAGGGTATTACCGGTACTTAATATTTACAGTTCTCTTTCGTAATGAAAAGCTAAATACCTTCTGAAATTGAATAACCCTCGAGAGAGCTGAAGAAATGGACACTTTTGCTGACGCAGCTTTGGACTTCCCTTGGCTTGCAGGAGGCAATAGGCACAAGAGGAGGAGGATAGCAGATGTGCTGGAATTCCATCCTGTGCATTACAAAATGAAAATGGTTATTATTAAACAGGCTTACATGTTGATCAAGGTGAAAAATAGAAGTTAAATGTACCAAAATAATTACAAACTGACCTGCTAAAATTTGAATCAAAATAGCCTGTAACAAGAAACTATTATAAGAAATAAGTATATAGTCGAGGACTTATCAATATTATAGCCAAAGCATGCAAGTGGCTGTTAATGCAGTTTAGGGGTACTAAACCAAAAATCCAATTGATGCCAGCTTGGCACCCTTGGAGAAATTTTACTGACACTTATAGCAACGCCTTCTTCTTCTTTCTTATGAGAATTTATACAAAGGGGGATGGGAAAAAAGAAATCAATAGGAAAATAATAAACGGGATATTTATGCATGGGAGAAGGCAACATTCATGGCAAAGCACCTAACCTAGATTGTTCTCTGTTGACACATATATAACAAACTCTTTAGTAGCATAAGTTCATGTTTTTTTTTTTACAATTTTTTTCTTGTTCTACTGAATTTAACATGCTTCTACCCAATTTGACATCCTTTTCATGATTAAATCACAAAAATTGCATCAATACTGGAATCAAATGTTGCAATTAACAATTTATCAAATATGTCCCCTATGGGCCACCATATTTTTCAAAGTTAACTAATGAAGAAAAACAAAAATATCATGATTTTCTGAATTCTAAAGCATTTATCTTCAAATAAAGACAGAGTAAACACAAGCAAGCTGCTAATATGTAAATGCAGGGTCCTGTGGGGTCGATTCAAGTTCATATTATAAGATAATAAGCCATGCATATCATATCTGAGGAAGAAAAATAACAAAGTGAACATATAAACATGATGCTTTGTTTCAAAACAGAAGCTCATTCTATTTCAAAAGTAATGATTGGCAATGTGATAATCCTTATAAAGATTCCACAATGGGCCATGCAACAAACTTTTTTCTTCATAATTATATAAATTTCTTCTTCATAATTATATAATTAATATAATAAAAGAATTATGGAGAGCATGTTCCAACTACAAATAACTTTGCCAAGTGGGCATGTAATGTAATTTTTTGTAATTCTCATTGCAACAAGAGTCCACATTATTTGAGATGCCCAATAACCCTACTGTATCCCAGCCTTCCAGATAAATATAATTTGTTGGAGGAGTTGACAAAAAAAAGGGGGGGGGAATTGTTTTAATTGGGATGGGTCATTTTTTGTGATTTCAGCATACTTGTCCCTTAATATACATTTTTAATGAGACTGCAAGCTCTTTGGTGGAATTCTCAATGGTGGTTTAAGACCAAGGTCTAAACTTGGTTCAAAACCATGGATTGGATTAGATTTGCATGTATTCTAAAACTTGTCCAATGAACATGCTTGTGTGAAGCACATATATGCTCAAATTTAAACTAACCTATCAATGGTTTATCCATGGTCTCAAATAAACCACCATCAAGAATTCCACCCTTTATGACATCGGAGGGTGCATTCAAGGGAATGTGCAAAAATACCTTCTTTATTTTGATCAGAACTGTCATAAGATGACAGAAGCTCCATCACTGTCAAGTTTCCTTTCTGCTTCAGAAGTTGTCTTGCAAGTGTAACAACCTTGGGCTTCAACTCGGGCCATTTGGTCAGGAAACGCGAGTGATTTTCAGGAAAAAGTTTCCGAAAATCTACCTCAATCTGCAAGAATACATGTAAAAGGAAAACGGGGAAAAGAGAGAAAAAATAAACTATGCATAATTTTACAGTACAGATACCCCAGTTAGACTAAATCAGCAATATAATAAGGTACCGTCAAAGCTCAGACCCCCATATATACACACCCCAGATCCAGGAAAAGGGGATTCTTCAAATATTTATCTGAATAGCAACCACTAAGAAGTACTTTTGAAGGTCTCTCTACACAAAATCCATACATGAATGAAACTTGCTGGACCTTTGAAATAGATTAGATTTGCTAGATATCACTCATGTTGATGCTCACTGTCCAAAGGTACATGACAACCAGTAATGGTGATTGTTCACCAACAGACAGTCACATGCGGTAAATACAGATACAGATTGAAGGATAAAACTGGCAAAATCTTCGGACTGATATTTTCAAAATCTCAAACATATATAATAAAACAGAGAAATATGAATTTGATGCCTCAGTGCCAAGTAATAATTCTGATGCTTTAATTCCCATACACATAATTTTGTTGCCTTAGGCCTGAGAGGCTAAATCAAGAATTAGGAGTAAATTTTTTTGTAACACTTACCAAACCTGGAACAGTTTCAAAAGGAAACTGTTCCAAAATATCCGATGCGGAGCGTCCGTCCCTGACCATATGCTGTCTAACAGGAAAAGTGGATTTCATCTTTTCAACAACCAGGGTAGAATCACGTTCTAATGTTGGACAGTGTCGTAACCAGTTGAGGTCTTCATCATAGGTGCAGCCTGGAGCAGATTCTTGGTCACCTTCTCGGACCTTCCCAGGACCACCATCTCTGCTTGATGGCTTGGGTAATGGGTTGGATGTCTTCTCCTCTGTTGTGCGGTTAACATTTTTTATTCTAGCAGCCAGGAATCCCGTGTTACTTCTTGCATCAAAATAAGCTTCCTAAAGTGAAAGAACGAGATGAATCTTTGACCGCGTGGTTGAAAATGTATGTATAAGCTTTTTGTTGATAATATTAACCTTGAAATGATGCACAAAATGATGTGATGAGAAATTGTAGTTTTCAAAGAAATTTTAGCAAAGTAGCATTAGTGTCATATAATGCAAGCATCTTGACTTTGATACAAGGAAGCAGCCATCACTCTGCCCCACTTCAAGAAAAAAAGAGTTTTGAGTGGTTGTGAAGGAGAGTAGAATGGTATCATACATTTCTTATTGGATATTGTGCCAAAGATGGTGGAGTCTGACCTACACAAGATAAAATTTAAAAAAAAAAATTCTTCTCAGAATATAATTTAGAGAGATTTTGAGGGTATTTTTATCTTATCAGAGTATCATAAGTTTTCTTTTGATTAATGGAATGCAATACCTTCTTATCAGAGAGGACCATGCAGGGCCCATATTCAATTAAATACTTCAGTCAGAAAAATAAATATTTTTTCTTAGATTTTTGCTCGGATAAAATACTTTGCAGATTTTGGTATTCAATTCATAAATTTGGCTAAGTATTTTACTTTAAATTTAAGACACCTCTAGAGGAGACTTAAGCCAAAGCATTTACAAATTTAACTGGTAGATGAAGGCTTACATGTATGTGCGCAGTCACTCTCAGCTGCGGAGAATTATGAAGTAGCGCATTTTTGGTGCAATGTGTTGATTGCGCATCATTTGGTCACAAAATCGTGATGTCACAATGCCTCTCAATAAGTATTTTACTTAAATTTTGACTTACTAAAGTAAAATGCTAAGAACTGAATTGAATACAAAATAAGTAAATACCTTAGCCAAAATACTTAGTAAAAAAACTTACTTAGTCAAAGTATTTATTTGAATATGGGCCCAGATTATAATACTTACATGACCTGTGCTAGTAAACGGATCCTTGAGTCTTGGAAACAGATTCACTATCCCCATGGCATATTTGGTTTTCATAGCTGCTTTTGGATGTTTGCTGTGAAATAAGAAAGCACATCTCCTGTATGAGAATTACAGTCATATGGACTCATGACTGGCTCTATTAAAACAGAACTTAGTATGTTGATAACAAGTAGCATACCCCTAGTGGTCTCGTCTGCATCATATAATTTGCTATAGTTTAGTATTTTTTTATTACTTTAAAATCTCAAAATATCACATGGTTAGTTCATAATACATTTATAAAGTGAGGCCTCATGACGATGAGGCCGCTAACATCTACGGCATTAATCTATTTTAACGTAATGACCCAAAAATGTCACTCACAAGACTGGTAATACCTGATAACCATCATGTGCAAATCACATTTAAAACTAGATGAATCTTCGACCACGCACGGTCAAAATTTAAGCCTCTGCCATCATGCGATCAGAAAGATATTATTGCTTGTTCCATGCCATTGGAAATCCGAAACATTTTGGGTGATTTTACAAATTTTGGGCACTATGAACTTTGACCCCGTGAACCCAAAATCTTCTTCCTCCCATGCTAATACATAATTGAGCTAGGTTTGAAAGAAATTAGTTCAATTTGTCTGAAGTTATAGCAATATCGAGCTTTTTTCGGGTAATTTTTTACAATTTTTGTTTGGCCCTGTGACCTTTGCCCTTTGACCCCCTAAACCCCAAATCTAATCAGTTCATCCTCACATGTATATAAATACTTGTGTCAAGTTTGGTAAAAATCCGTCCAGTAGTTCTGAAGTTATCGTGGTAACAAGTTTCCGACGGACGGACGCACGGACGGACACACGGACGCACGGACGGAAGGACGGACGGACAACCCCGAAAACATAATGCCTCCGGCACCACCTGACGGTGGCGGAGGCATAAAAAATGAATATTTTGAAAAATGATTTTGAAGAGACAACAAATTCCTTTAAAGTTGACCATGTTACCTCAGTTTCTTTTCACATAATTGGTAGTACCTGATAATTATTATGTGCATTTACACAATCATAAAAGAAAATTTGCTGGCACTTACCCATAGTGTTCTTGCATGTGGGCTACCAAAAGGTTAATCATCTGCCGTCTAGTTTTATCTTGAAGTGCTCCAGTCAATTCATACTCTCGGAGAATGGCATCACCTCTGTGCCGCAAAATTTCTTGTACAAACTGCAAACAGGTAAATCATCCCATTAAGTCATAAATAAACATATTGAGTTTATAATGCACTTTCAGGCACTTTAATTCATACTGACCTTTCTAAGGGCACGAAATTTTATGAATGACTATGAATTTATATAGGTACATTATGATATTAAAATTGATATATGGCCAATAATCATAAATTCTAAATAATAATATATTTATTTATAGAGCTTGAAATAGTTTAAATATTGTTAAATACACACTCCCACAAACACCCCAAACACACATATGCACACACGCACATACACACACACGAGGGGACACATGAGGCTACAGGTAAATTTGTGTTTATTGTAATGCGAGTTCCTTCTACTTAATATAGACATGCAAGCCCAATGCCATGGGGAGACCGTCTAAAGTGCCCTGAACAGTGTTCATTACTTTCATATCCACAAACAATACAGCAGGAAACTATTCTATGTTTGGGATCATCATGAACACTACAATAAAGGTTATGTAACAATCGATGCATCTCATCTTCAACTTTTTAATTTTGATATTAGTCCTTTTCCTTGATACCCTCAGAGGTCTATATGGAACCAGATCATGAGATGTATTATTCGATGATTATTTACCTCATTTCTCTTTCCCATTTCTAAAACATTTCATAAAATTTGGCAATTCAATTTAAACCTCTAGACATAATATCATTTGTTTGAAATCATACCACCCATTGGAAGAAAATGAAACTGTAAAAGTTTATGGAAAACTTATGACAGATGACGAAGCAAAAAAGATGGCCAATATCTTACAGGAGTCGTCAGCTTAGATGTACCAAAAAAGAAATCAAATTAGTTGCCTAATGTTAACCTATACCATTACAAAAACCTTACTACAGGAAATATTAATTTACAATGTTAGTTCTAACTACACTAGATGTATTTTTTTTCTCCCAATATCATTTTCAATTTTAAATAATATGAAATCCGTATAGGTGATGAGTCCCTTATATTATGTTGATTATGATAGCTGAGATTGAAATGAAGCAAACAATTTTTTCTTAACCTTACCTCACAAGAGTTGTCAGTGATTGCACCTGATTCACTGAGGGCATTTAATCGTGGCCTCTTTCTACTGGAGCAAAAACTTGAATCAGATTCTGAGCTACTCAGGGAAGAGGAGCTGGTATCCACCTTGATAGTGTCTGCACTTGTGATGCTATGTACATCTGAACCTTTAATAAAGAAAAAAAGATATAAAGCCATGAGCACTGTTAAAAAACAATGAATACTGGCATCTTAAACTTTGGTAGAATTGAATACAGTTGGGCCTCCTTTATCCCCACACTTGGGATCAGCACTAACATGCATAAGGGAATCCTATATTCAAAACATGCAGTTGCCGAGTTTGAATGAATGCATGTTTCTGATCATGAAAAATTGAATTGAATGTGTAATAACAATGTTGGGAATAATGTATATAAGTAACCCAAATAGTTTGCGATATTACGAGTATGCTTGAAATCTTTGTTGGTTCCGCTAATTATTTGAGTAAAATAGGCAAATTCTCAAGTGATCTGGATAAAGGAGACTGGATAAGGGAGGTCCAACTGCATATAAATTTCTATTAGTCTAAAACCATCAGAAACCAGCTAAGTTATATTGGCACGGTCTGACACATTTGTTAATTTTATAATACTTGAGCATTTTTTAATGGACAATTTGTTAATTGATGCATTCATTCATGTCTAAGTGAATTATAATACTAGCATTTAGAAATGTTCAATTACTTTTCCATTGGACTGTTCCCAATGAAACCAATAGGTCTGTCCAATATAATCCAACAGAATTCTTTCATGATGGTTTTCTATAAGTATAAGACTAACAGAAAGAAATTGTTGGATTCCTATTATTGGATCAGCAAAAATTTTCTGATGGATTTCTAATGGACCAACAGAAGTATGTGTTGGATTTCTATTGGAGCAATATAACCTTTCTGCTGGTTTCTATGGGTCCTTTATTTCCCTTTCCCTATTGAAACCATTAAACTTATTGGTTTCTATGGGTCCAATAGCCCTCACCTCGTGCTATCACACAAAGCAAACAGAATCAAAATCAGATGAGAAATGGCATAGGAGTGGCCTTTTGTAGGATTTTGAAGCAAAAGGTCAAAGATCATACACAGACACGCACAGAAACACACAAGTATGGCGCCCGTTTCACAGTCCCCTCCTCAAATTTGTTCGGTGGGGTCACAATTTAAATTAAAGACATTTTTTTTTTAAATGCAAGTTTGCATTGTTAAAAAATTCAATTTGTAAGAATCTGTAATTTTTATAATCTTTAGACTTCGAATTTAGATCATTGACCGCCCACAAATCACGGCTCTTGTGGCAAGGTTACGTCATCAAAAAAGGGTAGGTTTTTTTTTCCTCCACCAAGTTTTGAGACCTGTGCCTGTAATTTGAACTGCACATTCATTTATTGCTTATGAAAAGCAAAATGTTAATTCCCTAGACTCTATACAGCATACAAGCCTACACTGTACCTGCTACCAGACGAACGCTGACTCATTTTAACATGCATGCACATACAATGATCAGTGGCGGATCCAGCAGGGGGCGCACCCGGCATGTGCCCCCTCTATATTTTGAGAATTACCTCGTGAACATACACATTACTAAGGTTAAATTGTGATCTGCGCCCCCTCTTTATTTTTAATATGCTCTTTGCACCCCTCTAACTCTATTTTAAAATCCTGAATCCGCTACTGATGATATCACATTTAGCAGGGATTTGCAATTTTGTATTATAATGCACTTTATCCAAAACTTACCAGACCATTCTTCATCTTCTTTTAGCACCATGAGGCTGACTGTGGGATTGCTGGTCACCACATCTCCTAGTACGTCATCGTCTATACCAAACCCTTCTTGTTCATCCACAAGTACGAGATCTTCCCCATCCCTTATGTGGAATTTTCTTCTGACTGTAGGAGAGATTAAATAAATGAGAATAAATATCACAGTGCACTTTTCAGTTTCTTACAGATTGATGGCTCAGTCATAATAAACGAATGCTGCAAAAACTGCTGCTACAAGCCCAACTGTGCTATAGTATACAAATAACGCACGTCCCAGAGTGCAATAGCGGTGAATGCAGTACGCGCAAGGTTTCTTTATATTGGTGCCGCTCTGTGCAACAAGCCGCTTGCGGCGAGTTGACAGTGCGAACCATCTGAAGAAACCGAGCGAACACTGCATTTACGTTTCGCACAACAGGGTCAAGTGCGTTATTTGTTTTATAAAATAGCGACACAAACAGCAACAAACAAAAGTTTAGATCTTAAGTATACGAGAGTTCGATCTAGATCTAGAGTTATGTTGGTTCTAGAAATAAAATGAGGGTCTAAGACCTTGCAGGCTTACCAAAAAGTCTACAGGATTCATTGTTTGATTAAAAATAAAATGCATAGGGTGTCTAGAGACGAGTCTACATCAGACAGCTGAAATTCCTGGCTTCATTATAAAATCCAAAAGTCAAAACGGGTCTAAATCCAAGGCAAAAGTAAAACAAAAATTTGCTTTCTAATAATACCCCGCTCTAGCTAGAGCTAACGCGTACGCTGCGCTGGGGATCATGGTGGATCTTGGAGCGTACAATATTAGCTACGCGTAGCCTATAGCCTACAATGCACTCGAGGGAGCGTAGTACTACGCGTACGCGCGCGCACTGGATCCCCATGGTCACGCGTACGCACCGTGCAATATAACTTTTTACTGCGCTTTTTCTGCACTCATTTCTGCAAAATCGTGCTTGCATCAAAAATTTGTCAATGCCATGTGACGCGTATTGACCAATCACGATGCTTAAAATACTAGGCTAGATCTAGAGCCATTTTATAATACACCCTAAAACTGTTAAATCATGAAATGGGACATCAAGCTCAACCGGGGGTGGAGTTTGGACTGTTGTGTGCGCTACAAATAGTCTAGATCTAGATCTAGATCTAGAGATTGAATTTCCATGTTTATTATTTTTGCATTTTTTTTATTACATGAATGGGGTAGATCTAGTCTAGATCTAACGTTAGATCTAGATCTAACTTGTTAGATATCTAGGCCTAATGTCAATGCAGATCTAACGTTAGAACTCTAGATCTAACTGTTAGGCCTAGAAATCTAGAGTCTAGATCTAGTCTAGACTTCTAGATCTAGATCTAGATCTAGCCTAGACCTGATATTTTTGCAAAAACCCAGGATTAGGCCCTAGACTAGGTCTAGATCTACTGATTTTTCCTTTACATTTTGAAACAAATATGTATTAAATAACAATATATAGACCTAGATCTATCATGAATGTTTGCCCTTTGGAGTATTTATCAATGATAATTTTTCAGAAATCCATAAAATATTAAATGGCATCATGCTGACCGGATACCCAACCCGGCCGGACAGCCAAGGCATAGTAGGCCTAGACCTCTAGGCCTGGGCTACCCAACGACAGGCGCGGCTAGCGCCAGCTGACGAACACGTAATACTATAGGCTAGATCTATAAAAGTTTATAACAAACAAGAACCATGTACACTTACTGAGTTCAAAGAATCCTACTGTGTCTTCTGGATCTATAGGCAGGTATTTTCTAATACTTCGATCCGCTGAACAGACCCTGACGCTTAATGGCATGGTTGCATGCACTTCGATCACTTCACATCTAGAATCTAGGCCTAATTTGAAGAATTACTACTCCAGAATCAAGACTTCAAGTCAGTGCCAGTGAAATTCTCTAGCCACATGCTCTCGTCTAGCTGTGCGCGCGCAGCTGCAGAGGCGCATATCGGATCATATGACAACTTTCGTCCAATGATTTTCGTCGAATTCTCTAGCTTATGCGCATGTGCGATTTTATAACACCAAATATGACACCATCAGCCTGTAATTGAATATTTTCACACCGTTGGTGTTATTTTTCGCCAATCGGACATGAAATGAACACCAAGGGTGTTGATATTTTTCTATTCCATGCTGGTGTTGAATATTTAACACCCTGGTTTTTGCAGTGTACTAAAAATTCAAAATAAAGCCTTTTAAAAAAACCTCACATTGCCAATTCGGTTATGACAGTTTCGTGCCACGTACAGTTGGACTATTAGCTCTTTTTCTTCTGCTTGCTGTGCCGATAAAAAAACAATCCTTTTCAAATCCCCTTTTTCAAAATTCATCATAAAACAGTCAATATTTAAAAAAAAAGGATAAGGACAAGAAATGTAAATTCAAATTTCCTGGAGATGTTACAACTCAAGTAAATGATGAATACATTGACAAAAGATATAGCGCCAGCTCTTGGCAAATACAAGTAATGCGCTTATTGTGTGAGACATTCTGTCCCACGGCTTTATTTTACCCGAATGAAAGTCAAAACTCAAATAGAAATAATGAACATGTTACTTCATTTACAGTTCAGTTCAACACGAAAGAAGGAATTCTGACTTACTTTCCATCACTTCAGTAACACAATGTTGTTTTTCGTGCGGTCAGTGTAGGACTGTATCACTTACTAGTACTTGTATTATTGTTTGCTAAACAATACCTCTGTTCTAAAAATAATTTTGCCATATCTTTTACATCATCATGCTTTCCCTACAACACATTGTGATTGTGATTGATAGGGGCTATTGTGCTGCATTAACATTATAGCTTGGCTCAAGCTCACTATTCCATCAAAATAATGTCCTATTTCCTTTTTTTTAAAGTAACATTTGAAAGCAGTTCTTGAAATCTCTATGAAAACTACAAAGACCAATTTAATCTATTTTATGTAATTACATGGCTCAGAAAATGAACATCTGAAAGCCTTTTCACAATATGTATATTTATTGTTGTTGTGCAATTTAGAAGTGGTTTAACTTTTAGTAAGCATGACCTCATCTGCTTTATTCTTCAAGAAGATTCGTGTTCATTCGTTTTATTTACATGAATATAGTATATCATCTTCATCATTGTCATCATTATGATCTTCCTCCTCCTCCTCATCATCATCATCATTATCATCATCATCATAGTCATCTTCATCATCGCAACCATCCCAGTCATCATCACTACTACCGCCAACACCACCACCACCACCACCACCACCACCAATATCAACATCATCATCATCAAACAATGTTTTCCGCAGCTCCTTAAAGGTTGAAACTATCGAAAGGCGCCGAAGGTTAAAAACAAATGCAATACGACCCAAAACTAACTAAGTACCAACAATATCCTTGTCACGAATACGATTGTTGAAAATAGCAAAACATAATTATTCTTGCCGGGAGAGCCCATTGTTGTCAAAGTATTCCACCCCCTGCCGAAATTTCTAAACCACATCAGCATCGTCACAACTTGATGTAGAATGACACCAACCAAAAAGTATGTATCGATTTCTGGCAACTTTATGCGACTCTACCATGAGAAAATTTTATCAGAGTAGTGCGGGCTTAATATAGAAGGAAATCAATGTCAAGGGCCGATAAGATATCAAGGTTCACTTTAGGTTATATACATTCTTTAAATAAATAAAGTAACAAACAAAGTACAACAAAAACAACCAAACAAACAGTAAAAAGATTCGGGAATAAAATGTGTTTGTACTGAAGAATCGCACAACTTTTGTGTTATTCAATATCTTACATGTACTTCATTCATGTTAATTATGAAGCAAATTCTTTTTGTAATGATCAACATGCTGTATCCCTAAATAAGTAAGGGGATTGTATATAGTCGAAAGAAGATTCACCTTTTTGTTCTTTTTATAAGTGGTTGTGATTTATTTGTTCGTCGATCACAAAAATCAATGCAACATAATTATGAATGAAAATAAAGAATGGGTTATATAGTCATCTGCAAGCTAGGTTTCGAATTATTATGTTTAAGTTCTTTTTCTGACAAATCTAAAGAAGATGATATATGAATGGATGTAAAATGTAAAATCAATATTTGTTTTCTTGATACACACAGGTTTATTGATCTGCTATAGATTTACAATCTGTATTGGCTTTATCGAACTATATAACTACTCTGAATGATTCATTTATCTATAATTTTATCGCCCTTCCTTAATGTATTTGACTGGGAGACGGATCAACAACAGATCTCTCTCTCTCTCTCTCTCTCTCAACATCGATCCTTCTTTCTCTCTCTCTCTCTCTCTCTCTCTCTCTCTCTCTCTATTGCTTAATACGGAGTATATATCTCTCTTTACCATCGCACATGACTTGTGTAACTCTCTCTATCCTTCATTCGCTATGTTCTCATCTATTTTAATTTCATCTCTCTCTTTCTCTCTCTTCCTCTCCCTTTCACTACCCCCTTTCTCTCTCTCCCTCTATCTCTATAAAATATATATATCTATAATGTATATAATATATTGATGTATTGATGTATGTAACTATCTATCTGTCTGTCTGTCTGTCTATCTATCTATCTACCTACATAATAGTATCTAAGTATGACTTATGTATGTATCTATCTGTTTATCTCTCTATCAGTCTATCCATCTGTTTTTCTATCTATCTACATGACAAATCTATCTATCTATATATTCCCCCTATCTTTCTCCCCACCCTCCCCCTCTCTGTAGTAGGTCCATGGTAGTGGCAATTCTTTTAATGAGTATCGAGCTTCATTCCACACGATCCCCTGTCAGTTTGAGACACGGTTCTTCGATCATTTTATATTATCATCCCATTCTCCACACGTTTTGGTGTTAATGTGCAAACATGCTCAACTCGGCAACAATCGGCAAGAGTGAAGATAATAATCACATGATGAGAGGTGGAAAGGCACGTTCAGAATACATATTACATTTCGATACGTGAGGGAGGGTGGGAGTGAGAGAGGGAGAGAGAGAGAAAAAAAAAGAGAGAGAGAGAGAGAGAGAGAGAGAGAGAAAGAAAGGAGAGGCAAAACGGTATAGGAAAGGAGAAGGAAACTGGCAGTGCCTTGTGATTAGAAGAAAAGCACCCGTTTATAATAATCTCCGCACATCATTCAGACCACATCAATCTTTTCCAGATGTGATAATGATCTGTTTAGTCACGGAGTTTCGTCATTAATATCTCCAGCATGTAGATCCCATGCAAACATTCAAATACAGTTAAAGAAAAAGGGAGATGATTATTCGGAAAAATGATGAAAAATCATAAGCCCGGAGTAAAAAAGGACTCAGGGAGAAATGGAAGATAATTATACAGTCAACGTACGTACTCAGATGCGCTCAGTCATTTAGGGAACATTGTAATGAGGGTGGGAGGGGAGGGAAGGGAGCAAAGGTATTTTTTTTTAACGTAGAACAAGATCGCAACTGCTTTCGTAAAATCAAGCTAAGGCATTTCTATGGCCGTGTGCGTGACCTTTTGGAATATGCAAACATTGCAAAGTCATATTACGTAATCCGAACGTAATTTCTATGGGACTTACATAGGGGTATAAAATTGACCTTGAGTTCTTTCTTCGAATAGGTATAGGTGGATGAAATGGGAAATGGGAAACTGCAAAAGTGAGGAAGGGTGTGGGAGGTGTTGTACTAAGTTATTCCGTTTTACATTTTCACGTCATCGTTCCGATTCTACGCCCATTCGACTCATCGGTGAATAGAAACAATAAGATGACGTCAAGAAGACTTGTACCGAAGACGTTAATCATTAATAAAGGGAACTAAAAAGGGGGAATTAAGCCAGAACGAAAATGACGAAGCTGCATCAAAAGAAGACTCACTGCTGGAAACAAACATTCACAATGATACACGGCGGACCAAACCGTCTTGAGCGAACCTTTTCATTTTGTTCTCAATAAATTGATCCTTTGTTGTCTGAACTTGTCGATCTTTTACAACGGCCTATCCTCAAATCACAATCAGCTTAGGCCAAATCTGTTCAGGCTTTGATCTCTACCCGCGTCTTTTGATTCAGGCCAGACTTAAATTGTTTCTTGTGCGTGATTAATGCCTCTTGATGTAGCATTAATTAATAAGCTTATCGCGATCTTACAAATTGCTTCTTATTCTTCGCTATATCAATGAGCCCCTCCTCAATAGCCAAAGCCATTCTCTTTGGCATAGAATCAACTTTAACCATGTTTTATATCCAGCGAAGACCCATCTATTATATATGTGAAGAGGTTAATTAGACTCTTTTTGATCTATTGTGAGAGGTAGAACAAAGGTGATGGAATTCAGATGATGACTCGCTATGACCCGCCATGACGCATGCAGCCTCGTTTACTGAATAGAGATCGGGGGCAGATTTCAATTCACATACTAGAGGATGAAAGGAGGCCCGTGGTTAGGAAACATTCGGCTTAATTTGGGAGGGATATTATGGGCCTATGAGTGAGGAAACAGCTCCATTCGTGTCTAAACTTGAAAGACAGAATGTAAATAGATTACAACATGAATTCGAGTTAATTGCAGCATGTCAAAGCGTGAATGAATTGCATGCATTATGCTAAAAGAGAGGAACATTATAAGAAGACCCCAAAATGTGTAAATCGTCAAACTAGTTTTATTATAGTTCATTTTCATTTAATAAGTTGTCGTTAGTAAGAAAACTTACAGGTAAAGAACATTAAAATGACATATGTTTATGTAACATCCCGGAATAAATAACAATGATATAAAATCTTGTTATTCATTGAAAATGGAACAAATACATAAAGAGAGGGGGAAATAAAGACAATAATTCCTTGTCACTTATGGGCTTTATAACCCCTCCTCTGAGCACCCCTCTCATACGCATGCAATTTATTTTAAGGTACCGCAAAGGAACTTTTTTGATTGGTCAATCTCCTAATTGATATCATATTTCAATTAGCGAAAACCAAGCAACTCGCTCACTTCCTACGTGCACAAGTGGTATATCTCCCCCAACGTGCTGAATGGATCAATCTTTAGTGGTGAAATTTTCGACCAATCGTCTGCTCGAATGCTCATCATATTCATTGTGTACAGTTCGTGTGCAGGCGTCTGCTCCGCTGGATTTTTCTATACCAGGCCTGTGCAGTGGATGCAGTTACCAGCGATCGCGACGTGTGCGCTTCGTGGAGATCGTGCAAGCCAGAACCCCGGGGTACTCGGATGGCGAGCAAGGAACCCCTATCGTCGAGTATTGACCTCAAGAAACTCTCACCTATACATGCTATATCTTGTGAATATTCAATAAAGTCTTTGAGTTGCAACAACTGATGGAGAATCTGTAAATGCCAAGGAATACACAAGGATTTGTACAATTGTCAGAATTTGACCGAAAGCAAAAGGGGCGTATTTTGTGGCTCAGCTTTTTGTAATTTTTATTGGAGCTGGACAGTGGAGCTGGATTATAAGTGACAGTATAGTTATTGGAAATTTATCTGTGGTTCATCTGATACAGACGAAGAAAAACTTTGTGAATGCAACTGTATCATTATCAGTTATGTCAACGAATGAAGGGAAATCGTTTCTAATGGATCGTTACTTAGATGAACTCAAACGCCTGGAAGAGGAGAGGAAAAGTAAAGGTGAGAGAGACTCCATAAATTCATATTCATTTACTTTACTTTAGAGTTTAGTGAAGTACAGTCTTATTTGGGTGTGACTACACATTCAATATTTTCAAGTTGCAAGTTTAAAAGTTCACATGAAATTGGTTGACTGAGTAGGAAAGGGAGAGCGGGAGTGAGAGAGAGAGAGGAGGCTGAGGAGGAGAGAGAGAGAGAGATAGAGATAGAGAGAGAGAGAGAGAGAAAGGGGGGGGGGGGGGGGGCCTTTTCCATCTCTATCAGCATCTACAAAATGACCACTCAATCTAAAATGTGATACCAATTGATAAATTTAGCTTTTCATTGATTTTCCAATAGTTTTCCAATGTCACCCTACGATTTAGATGAAGGCGAGTACTTAAAAAAGTAAAGCCACACTGTCCACACAATTTTTGCTTTAAATTTAAATATGTTATGTTTCAGTTCAGAAGAGAAATTCACATCATAGGATTGATCCCTTTGGGTTTAGGATTATGGAAGCGGAAATATGGTGTCTGGAATGTTCATGAAGGCACAGGCACATGGGTGTTTTAAATGTTGTCAAACATGAAGTGAACAGGGATGATTATACTTCAACAATTACTTTGGCAGAGGTAATAGCTAGGCTTACATGTATATGTCACTCTGGTTGCTTACTAACAAGCAATTATTGCTTTCTTAGCTGTCAGGTAAAATAACCACCACCCCCACTCCAAAGCAAGGATATAAAATTAGCATAAAGTTACTGACTTCAGTATTCATAGGTTCATTGTGGCATGAGAAAGTAAATATCAATGGAATGCAAATAAAGCAATTAAGCAATTATAAGGTAGTTGCTCTTTCTGATCTTGTTGCGCGTTGTGTGAAGGCTGCTTTCCAAATCTGCTGCTGAATTTGCGTTTAAAATTTGACATTCTAGCAACAAAATTGTTTTTTTATTTGGTCAATATTGTTGATAACTAGGCCAGAAAACATCACACTTGAGCCTTGATTCCTCAAAGTGCATTTTTCATAATTTTTGGAGCCTAAACATTTTGGGCTTTCTGGCATACAACCCAGGCAGTCCCACATATCTACTCTGGTGAAAGCAACTTTGTCTTACATCTGTCATTGGAGACTAGTTTTGCCTGTATTTACACATACAGAATACAGCACCATAATATTACTACTGCTGTGGAGCTGTCAACTCTACTTGTAACCTGCTGGCTAGCTAGCTTCTTGACTTCCATCTCTGTGAAAGTCAAACTTTACAAAATAGCCTAGCAGTCTTGTGTAATATTACCGGCACATTACAGTCTTCAATTTTACAATTTTGATTTAGCAGTATCAAGTTTGAGCTTCAAGTGGAAGGATAGCATCGCAACGTGCAAATTTGTAGCTATCTTATTTTGATTTGTTCCCTGTACTGCGGAATGTCACTGCTAACTGATAACTAAGTCAGAAAACATCACTCTTCAGCCTTGATTCCTCAAAGTGCAATTTTCAAAATTTTGGGAACCTTAACAGTTTGGGCTTTCTGGCATATATCCCAGCCAGTACCACTTATCTACTCTGGTGAAAGCAACTTTGTCTTACATCTGTCAGTGGGCACTAGTTGTCCCTGTATTCACACATACAAAATTCAGAATACAGCACCAGAATATTACTACTGCTGTGGAGCTGTAAACTCTACTTGTAACCTGCTGGCATCTAGCTTCTTGGCTTCCATCTCTGTCAAAGTCAAACTTTATCCAGACATGTTTACAAAATAGCCTAGCGTCTTGTGTAATTTACTGACACATTACAGTATATACAGCTATCAGTTTTAAGGTTGATCTTCAAATTCAAGTGGAAGGTCCGTACCGAATACAGCACCAGAATATTCTTCTGTGGAGTTACCTGCTGGCTTCTAGCTTCTTGGCTTCCATCTCTGTCAAGGTCAAACTTTATCCTTATATGTTTACAACAACAAAAAACCTAGCCTAGCAGTCTTGTGTAATTTACTGACACATTACAGTATATACAGCTATCAGATTTAAGGTTGATCTTCAAATTCAAGTGGAAGGTCCGTACCGAATACAGCACCAGAATATTCTCCTGTGGAACTGTCAACTCGACTTGTAACCTGCTGGCTTCTAGCTTCTCGGCTTCCATCTCTGTCAAGGTCAAACCTTATCCTTATATGTTTACAACAACAAAAAACCTAGCCTAGCAGTCTTGTGTAATTTACTGACACATTACAGTATATACAGCTATCAGTTTCAAGGTTGATCTTCAAATTTAAGTGGAAGGTCCGTACCGAATACAGCACCAGAATATTCTCCTGTGGAGCTGTCAACTCGACTTGTAACCTGCTGGCTTCTAGCTTCTTGGCTTCCATCTCTGTCAAAGTCAAACTTTACAAATTAGCCTAGCAGTCTTGTGTAATTTACCGACACATTACAGTATATACATCTATCAGTTTCAAGGTTGATCTTCAAGTCCAAGTAGAAGGTCCGTACCGAATACAACACCAGAATATTCTCCTGTTGAGCTGTCAACTCTTCTTGTAACCTGCTGGCTTCTAGCTTCTTGGCTTCCATCTCTGTCAAAGTCAAACTTTATTCTTATATGTTTACAATTTAGCCTAGCAGTCTTGTGTAATTTACCGACACATTACACATCTATCAGTTTCAAGGTTGATATTCAAGTTCAAGTAGAAGGTCCGTACTGAATACAGCACCAGCATATTCTCCTGTGGAGCTGTCAACTCTACTTGTAACCTGCTGGCTTCTAGCTTCTAAGCTTCCATCTCTGTCAAAGTCAAACTTTATCTCTATATGTTTACAAAATAGCCTATAGCAGTCTTGTGTTATTTACTGACACATTACAGTATATACATCTATCAGTTTCAAGGTTGATCTTCAAGTTCAAGTGGAAGGTCTGTACCGAATACAGCACCAGAATATTCTCCTGTGGAGCTGTCAACTCTACTTGTTACCTGCTGGCTTCTAGCTTCTTGGCTTACATCTTTTTGGCTTCCATCTCTGTCAAAGTCAAACTTTACAAAATAGCCCAGCAGTCTTGTGTAATTTACTGACACATTACAGTACCAGTTTCAAGGTTGATCTTCAAGTTCAAGTGGAAGGTCCGTACCGAATACAGCACCAGAATATTCTCCTGTGGAGTTGTCAACTCTACTTGTTACCTGCTGGCTTCTAGCTTCTTGGCTTCCATCTTCTTGGCTTCCATCTCTGTCAAAGTCAAACTTTACAAAATAGCCTAGCAGTCTTGTGTAATTTACTGACACATTACAGTATATACAGCTATCAGTTTCAAGGTTGATCTTCAAATTCAAGTGGAAGGTCCGTACCGAATACAGCACCAGAATATTCCCATGTGGAGCTGTCAACTCTTCTTGTAACCTGCTGGCTTCAAGCTTCCTGGCTTCCATCTCTGTCAAAGTCAAACTTTTTCCTTATATGTTACAAAATAGCCTAGCAGTCTTGTGTAATTTACCGACACATTACAGTATATACATCTATCAGTTTCAAGGTTGATCTTCAAGTTTAAGAGGAAGGTCCATACCGAATACAGCACCAGAATATTCTCCTGTGGAGCTGTCAACTCTACTTGTAACCTGCTAGCTTCTAGCTTCTTGGTTTCCATCTCTGTCAAAGTCTAACTTTATCCTGACATGTTTACAAAATAGCCTAGTAGTCTTGTGTAATTTACCGACACATTACAGTATATACAGCTATCAGTTTCAAGGTTAATCTTCAAGTTCAAGTAGAAGGTCCGTACCGAATACAGCACCAGAATATTCTCCTGTGGAGCTGTCAACTCTCCTTGTAACCTGCTGGCTTCTAGCTTCTTGGCTTCCATCTCTGTCAAAGTCAAACTTTACAAATTTTCAACTAATGCGCAATGTCACTGCTAATGACCACGGCTTCATCTGCAGTTGAGCTCAAGGGCTTTGAAATTTCTTCTGAAGGACAAGGCAAAGGGGGCTTTAAGTTTGTTAATGTAGCCTTTGAAAAACTTTTCTTCATGAAAATCAAAAAAGTTGTTTGTGAAACCCTAGTGAAACATCCAACATTTAACCCTGCACATGTAGCAGTACCAGTCAACGGTAAAGTGAGCAATGGCTTTGAGATTTCCAACAAGAAGAAAGGCGGCGATGCAGGAAAGGCCAAAAAGCTATCCCTCCTCTTTTTTGATGAAGCCCACCGCATGTTTGTTAGTGGCAAGCAATTTCAACTAATCACTGAACTCAAGTCATTCCTCTTTCAAGAAGCCAATGATGTCACTGCTGATTCGTCTCTCGGAAAAAGCCTCAACTGCCTCTTTGATGAAATTTACATGGCAGCTAGCTCGTCACGTAAGGGTCTTAGCAGTGCCAAGATATGCCAGTGTTCCCCTGAGGAACGGAAACTGCATTGCCCTATCTGCAATACACATGCATGTTTTAGTACTATCCAGTGCCACGCATGTGACACATGGACCCACTTCGAATGTACAGGGTTACAGGATCACGATCTAGCAGAACTAATAATAGACAAAAAGGCCCCATTCTCCTGCGTTGCCTGCAAAGCCACCAAGCCGTCCACGTGTACCTTATCGCTACGATCTAGTGGTGCCAGCCGATCCCCTGAGGTCACCTCATTAAGTCAACATCTCATAGAAGCCCAAATGGATGAAGAAACAGAATCGGAACAGATTTTCCTGACATGTCCCAGTGATGATCATCCCCTGCCTTCTAGTCCGCGCTCCACCATTAGTGGGTTGTTACAGGTTTGCTCCTCACAATCACAGCCTGATGGAAAGGGCACACCTAGCGAGGGGGAGTACTTCAACAGCAATAATCTAGCAACTTCTGCAAGAGCAGTCCTTGTGGAAGGTCAATCGGAAGAACCTGAACCCGAACTTTACATAATAGATGTAAACGAAGCTCCTCAGGAACATGGTGAAAGCAGGCACGCAGTTGGGTTGGAAGATGAGACGCAGAGGACTCTTTCAAAAAACACCGTCCCTAACCCAACTGCTTATGAGAATCCCCCATCAAAAACAGCTGAGTACGAAGCTTTTTCCAAGCAGATTCAGGAGCTCAAGGAAGACTTGAAGGAGAAATCTAACATTAACACAGTCATAATAATGGAGAATGAGCAACTCCTTAACCAAATGCGACAACTTCGGAGGGAGCTAAAGAGCCTACAGGACCTACGAGTCTGTGACAAGGCCTTACTTGATAGTAAGGTCAAGGAACTACTCACCATGCAGAACTCGTTGCTCAAGAAGGAAGCTGAGCTCAGATCTCTCCAGTTGCAAGTTGATTTTTTAAGCACTGTTTGCAAAACCCATGGCCTCCATGATATTTTCAGTGATAAGAGCGTCCCTACGGAGACACCATCAACAGGAGGTCAAACTAGTCCTAATGCAACGCATCAGCCAAGGCTGCAAAAGAGCAGATCCTTCACCAATAGCACTCAGCAGTACAAGCCGAAGAGCCATCACCTGGGTTCGCCTTCCCGCTACCGTCCACCACCTGGATCACCTACCAGCTCCAGTCACAACGCCCAAGCTTTAGGCACGTCCACGAAAAACTATAACCAGCGTGGTCAGCAAGCTCACTCAAACCAGTACCCTAGACATATGAGCCAACACCAAGACAGACAGCTACACTTTATTCCTACCAGGACGCACAAAGTACATCATGATGGGAGCAACAGCTATCTGCAATCGCCTCCTAATTCACCAGTTAGCATTCAACATCCGGTGGCTGAGGACCCTTATGGCATTCCAACCAGCAACAGGTTTGAAAGTCTAGCTGTTGATGAAGAGGTCCAGGGTGCTGATAACAGTGGCTCACATCTGCATAGGGAACCAGTGACAAACCATGCAGTAACTTCACCAAAACGCCCGAGGCTCACAAACCATATGGCAATTCCATGCGGGAAAACCCTACAGATGCACCACTTTACTCCTGGAAACTCCTTGCCCAACGCAGAAGCAGACAAGCTTCCTCTCCGAACCTGCTACCCACCAAACATTGCTGAAAGTGTAATGGATGTCGAGGGAAACAGGGGTCAAGATAAACATCCAGCTGATATGCCCCGAACTCATGAAACAGAAAAGAAACTCTGTCCCAAGCCTGACATGGTTCAGCACACTGTGGAAGACGAGCACCTTACCAGAACTAGCCGACCTATGCATGATGACCTGAATAAAGCCTTCCCTAGCAAGCCCAACTTCAGGAATTCTGCCGAAGTCATGACAAGCAACATTTCTAACTGTGACCTTCAACAGAATGTCTCAGGAGCAGAAGTCGGCAAACGGCCAAGGCCAAGTTCGTTTTTTCAGTCTGCTGATGTCATGAGCAACAAACCTCCAAACTTTGACCTGCAACAGAATTCCACTTTAACAGAAGTCAACAATCAGCCAAAGCCAAGAACGCTCTTTCGGCCAGCCGAAGTCATGTCGAGTAACACTCCTAACGGTGACCAACAGCAGAAGGTCACAGGTCAGGTCATCAACAATCAGCCTGAACAGAGCTCGCTTTTTCGGCATGGCCGTGCATCGACGGCCACCTACTACTGGCAGATGGAAACAGTCTACTACCTCACAGCGTCTCTACTAAACCTTCTGTCAATACACCCCACGCATCCGAACAGCATGGTCGAAGATTCGATCAGGGAGCAGCACCTACGAATCATGCAATTAACAGAATCAAGCCTTCGGCTTCTACCTCCTCAGAGGAGGTAAGCTCTACTTACATGTACATCTGTTCTCTCAATACCCGTGGGTTTAAGTCGAATGAAGCCTTCATCCATCAACTGTTAAAGCAAGCACATATTTTTCTTGTTCAGGAGCATTGGGTCCATGAAGGGGAGCTTGGATACTTAAGTAATGTACACCAGGGATTCCATACATTTTCCAAAGCCCATGATCCAATACAGTCACTTCCAGTCAGGAGAGGTAGAGGAGGTGTGGCCACATTTATCAGCAAGTCATTCCCGTGCTCATCCAAGCCCATCCCTACACTTTCCCAAAGGCTGCTTTGCGTCCAACTGCTTTTTGCAAAACAAGAGGTCCTGGTCTTCAACTGTTACATGCCTTGTGACGTTACCTCAGAAGCTCTGGCTGAATATCAGGCCATCTTAGAGGAAATCTTGTGCATCATCCAACAGAATCATTCTGACACCTTTGTTATAGGTGGTGATTTTAACGTTGATCTACTCAATAAGGAGCGAAAGAAAAGAGCTAGGAACATCCTTGATGCTTTTATCACTGACAATGAGTTTTCCTGTCTATCTAAGATCTTGGGAGTTCAGGATGATTACACCTTTCAAAGTGATGATGGCACTAAGCAGTCCAACATAGACACATTCTTGACCCATGTCCTGATGGCTGATGACTTCTCCAACCTTGAGATCCTCTACAATGAGCCACTGAATCAATCAGATCACTTTCCCATCATGGTCACCTGGAATCTCCCACATCCCTGTGCTGCCCAGGAAAGGACCAAACACACAATGCTGAGCCAACCACTGTGTCGTCCAAGAGTCAAGTGGAAGGAGGTGTCCAAGCAGGTGATCATAGAACGCTACACGGAACCTCTTGAGAAAGCCTCCGAATCAATCCTGGCCACCCTTGCTAGTGTAATGCCTGATGAGAATCTCTTGGACTCAGTCACAACCAGCTTACAGTCAATTCTCGTTGTAACTTCGATGAGCCTACCATACTCAAAAGGGAAAAGCAGAGGCAAGGGTAAGGCTGAGTGGAATCCAGAGGTGGATGAGTGCTATCAGAGGTACCTTAACGTGTGGAGGAACTGGAGAGAGACAGGAGAAGACAAGAGCAGTCAAATAGGGATGTTAGCTGCCAAGCTAAAGAAAGCTTTCCGTGCCAAGCTGCGGCAGTCAAAAGCCGCCTGCAGAAACGGACTTCTCTCAAGGATTGAGGAGGCCCATGAACACAGTGACAGGCTGTTCTACACGCTAGTGAAAGGCAGAAGACCAAAAGCAGATGTGCAGCAGCTTAACCTTGGAGGTCATTGCTTTTCAGGATCGGATATCATCCAGGGCTGGACTCAACATTTCCAAGATCTTTCCACACCCATTGACTACAGGGCAGCACAAGCTCCCAATCCAACACACCCTGAAAGTCAACTCTCCCATGGGTTAGAACCCCTCTTCACATCAAAGGAGCTGTGCTCTGCCATCTCTTCCTTAAAACCCGGCAAGGCGAGTGGACCTGACAACATCTCTCCTGAACACCTATTGTACGCTGGTCGCAATACCAGGATTCTCATCCTTGTCTTGATGAATTTGATGGTTCATTTGAAACATATTCCTCCTAGCCTTAAGGATGGTCTTGTGATCCCTCTTCACAAAGGCGGGGACAAGGATCCATCTGTCCCAGGTAACTATAGAGGCATCACACTCACCCCTGTCCTGAGCAAGTTGCTGGAGCTGTTGATCAAACCTAAACTCACCCAGCACCTACAAGAGCACCAAATACCAGACCCACTCCAATTTGGCTTCCAGCAGGGAAGATCCTGTACTCTAACAGGAAAAGCCTTGGACCTTGTGATTGAAATCTACAAGCTCTCTAACCAACCGCTATACCTTGCCATGCTTGATGCTCAAAAAGCATTTGACAGGGTTTGGCAGGAAGGTCTCCTGGCAAAGATAGCAGCAACACACCCGTCCCCAGCTCTGCTGCATACCATTGCAGAATTCTACAACAGCTGCTCAAGCAAGGTGTTTTGGGACCATTCTGTAGGACCCTCTTTTCGTGTGCTGCAAGGAGTGAGGCAAGGAGGTGTTTTATCTCCCACGCTCTACACTCTCTACATTGATGACCTCATCAAGCTCCTGAGAGAATGCCATCTAGGTTGCTCAATCAGGAACCTCTACGTAGGTGTCATAGCATTTGCTGATGATATTGCTCTTCTTAGTAACGACCCAACAGAGCTCCAACAAATGCTTAACATCACATTCCAGTACACCCAAGAATGGAGGTACAAGATTAACCCCACTAAGAGTGCCGTCATCGTGCTGAACCAACATCGTACAATCAGCGGACATTCCTGGCATATCGATGGCGAGCCAATAGATGAGGTATCCTCCTACAAGCACCTTGGTATAACCAGGACATGTGACCCTCAACATGATTATGCTGCAGATACGATCACCAAAGGTTACAGAGCCTTTTATGCCCTAGTTGGAACCTCTCCACTCGGAGCAAGGGTTGTACCTCACATCGCGGCAAAGCTCTGGACAATTTTCTGTGTGCCACGGATGCTGTATGGCTGCTCCAGTGTACCTTTCTCCAAAGCAATGTTGAATCGCCTAGATAAAGCACAGATCCACCTGTTCAAACGGATATTGGGGCTTCCAGCAACATCAGCTGATGAAGCCGTCTATCTGCTCACTGATACCTTCCCTATTAGTCTGCTGATCTTACAAGATAAGCTTCTTCTCCTAGGGCAGATCTTGAACATTGACTCTGATAGGATCGAACACAGGATGCTCCTTCATGGTATCTGCTCCAACACCTCTTCCATCCAGCAATGGCGCTCTGCTCTCAAGCAGCTTAGTCTTCCCACTCTAGACGAGCTTGTAATGAAACCCCCCAACTACCACCTATGGAAGCGCATGGTACAGTTAGCAGTGATGCAAGCTTCTGAGACCAGACAATGTGTTGCCCTCACTGAAAAGACTTCTTTATCCCTGTGGACCAGAAGACCTAAACCTAAGGCCAAGGATCTGTATCCTGGGCATATCGCCAACCCAAGCTTGAGGTCAGCTATCACCATTCGAGCCCAGATCTCCTGCAAAGTCTACCTGACCCAAGTCAGGCTTGTCAGGATCGGGAAGGCAACTGATGACTGCTGCCGTCTGTGTCGGGCAGAGCGAGAGGATGTTGAGCACCTTGTTGCAACTTGCCCAGCCCTATCATCTGTGCGTCAAGACCTTATTAATCGTATTAAGGATAACCTTAACACAAAGCAGTTTGCTCAATACTTCGAGTCTGCGCCTGCGCTGTTCTTGGAGTCAGTGCTCTTTCTCCCTGCTGGACACATCAGCAGTAGTGCCAAAACACAGCTGCATACACTTATCCTTTATTTTATACGCAACCTTCACACAACCCGTCAAAATCTACTTAACGTCCTATAGAAAGTCATTTATGTAACTTCGGCAGACTCACAGTGCCGACGATCTCCGACCTGAGCGGAGGAAGGATACAAGAGAGAGGGTAGTGCGGCATCCCCTGCTTTGAAGTCTTGGTAAATTTGTTGACAGTTCTTTTTCATCAGGGAGTGTATACCCATTACCATGCTGGAATGTGAAGTGGGTACTTCAATAGTTTTGATTTCCTCAAGTAAAACTCTTCTAGTATTCTAGACTCCACCTAGCTGTCATTGAAGCCTTCTACACTTTTACAAACCAAGGAGATTTCTTACTTACTTTGATGTTTACTTTGATGTTGATGCGTAACGATAAACTTATTTGCCCCTCCAGGTAATGCCATCTCTCTGGACTTTACTTCTTGTAAACTTCCTTAAATTTAACTGGTGTGATTTTGGCAGATGAGAAACATGTTTTAGGATATTAACTGAGAGCATGTAGATTCAAGGAAATTTTGTTCCAAGAATTCCAAGAAGCATGAATTTCTTCAGAGCTTGAAGGGTATGTTGACTCTAGCTGATTTGGTTGGACAATTAGACCAAACCTTCTAAATGCAATGGTCATTAACAGGACATTGAGGACAATTAGAATATACCAAACTTTTAAACCTTCAAAACAACTTCATCAGCTCCCTGTAATTATTATAACAATGTATTTCAGTGTTTGACAACCTGCCCAGAAGCGTGGGATGGGCATGGTGCTCAGAATCTACTTGGTAGGGGGAAGGAGGGAGGAGGGGGTTGTGGTGCGGCTTAGCGTTACCTCAAAGGGGGCTATCCCACAAGCAAGCAAACACTGGAGTCGACTTAATGAGGAGGAATGCTCTTGAGGAGATGGATTTGAATAGGTGGATTTGCGTTGTCCAAACTTCTCAGAGTTGAAATTCTGTGGACAGTGTCTCATCCCTCGCACTTTGCCGTCCCTAATACACTGTACATGTACATGTTTGGCCCAACACCTCTTTTGGGAACTACGCGAGAATTCTAAAATGTATTAGAATGATTGACCAAAAATGAAATCTAAATTATTTCCTTGATGTTTCAGAAATATCAAGAAGTTTCATGAAGTCTGAGCCCATGCCTGCTAAATTTTAGGTTTAAGTTGGTTTTCTAGGAAGTTTTCTCTATATTCTAGAGAGTATTGTCCAATATGGTCAATAGACAAATAAACGTTTTGTTTGGAGTGAATGTTGAATGACTCGACCAAGCGCTACACCCACTCATGAAAGTTTGCATAAAAGTATTCTATGATCTTTGCAAGTACTTGAGAAGGAACCCTGCTAGGTCATTTAGTGAAGTTCTCCAAATAGCTGAAGATGTTTAAGTTGGCCAAAGGTTGACATTTCATGGAAGGGTCATTCTAAGTAGCTGTATACTTTCTACACTTTCCTTTACCTCTATTATTAAAGCATAATGTACATATTGTAAAGTACTGTAAGTTTTCCTTCTGAAAACGATTGTTTCAATATATTTTTAATGAAATGTGTACTATACTTGATTGTTAGATACTTTGCATAAATGTGCTCATATAAATAGCAAGTTATCAAGTTCGATATCAAGTTGTAGCTTGAGAAATAAAAGCGGAATTCTACTATTCTTTCACAACTCATTGACAACACTTAGAAGTAGAACACTATGTTAAATGGTAAATGTTCCTTTCATATTCATTGGTTATAAAATGCTTTGCCATCCATTCATATCTCTTGATCCCAGCAATAGTCTTAAGTTACATGAAAGGCCATTAGCCTCACAGCCTAATGGAATCATTTTGACAATTTTTGGCTATGATTCTTCAAGATTACACCAAAATAGGGACATACTGCCTCAGGAAAAACCCTTTTTTGTCCTTTTATTCGTGATCAGTGGCACATTTTACTTCCCCTGCCAGCAAATCTAGGGTAAAAGTCATTAAGGTTTCTCAACTTTTCATGGGGGTATCGATCGATGTCACCTCTGGTTCCGCAGAAATGATGGAAATGTCAGGTTCATCCTTGGAATTAATGGAAGCTGTAGTCGTGACATTCTATCAGGGATTAGGCAATAATTGTGCCGCTTTTGACAACTGAATTCAATTCCATTTAGGCGGTTTACTTTTCATCAAGCATACGCTGCCATCATTTTACTTTTGCCGCAAAGCGAATCCAGCAGGCGTACAGTTTCAATCTTAATGTGATATCAGGTTTCAAATTGAATTTGTCTGACGCTAATGGTGGTAAAGGGTCTTTGGTGTACATGCCGATTGACACCAAGATTTTTTTTTGATGAAGGAGTAGACATCATGTCTATTTCTCTCCTAAAATAAATGTAAGATTAAGTTAAAGAAATCTAATAAAACATATTCTCCAATCATTACATTGATGCCTTTCATTATTTCTGTTTATTCTCTCACTACTAGCATTTACTCTGCAAATTATTGGTTCTTACAAGAAATGTTTCTTGTTGCCTGTGTATGCTTCAGATCTTGTCCTGTTTTTCCCTTTTCGCATTTTGAATATATTTTCTTTTCTCCTTTACTGTCTCTCATTCCTTTTCCTCCTGTTATCATGATTCACTCATTCTTTGCTCCGCAATACTTGCTCTTACATTTTCTTTTTCTTGTGAAAGTAATAAGTATGTAGTCCTCAAAACATTCTTTTACCATGTATACTAATGGTTAGTCCGTCACTTTGTAAATGTATGGTATCCCTGTCTGTCATTACTTTTTATATCTTTGTTATCAAAGATGAATTGCCCAATTTTAATGAAAACGTGAAAAGAATTGGTCGAACCAACCATGAGTTGTCAAATTATCTTGATTGCAATTTTGCAAACCTTCCTAAACACTTGCTTACAATTCTATTGCTTTCTCTCTACGGGTCTGTTGATGTCTATCAAATGGAATCTAACTTAAGTAATATGGCATTGGTTGTCAATGTTTAATCATTAAATTCAAATCAGAAAACCTAGTTGAAGTAACCATGAATTGTCAAATTATCAGGACCAAAGTGTTATGAATTGTCCCCACCACGATTGATTACCTGAAAGGCACGTTTTTCCTCCAAGATTGGCATTTGATGAAGATTTGATAACAATTTCCAGTTCACAATTAGGGCAACATAGTGGTCCTGATAATTTGACAATTCATGTTTACTTCAATCAGATTTTCTGGTTCTGAATAAGGTTATAATACACATTTAATACCAGTAAGGAGTCTTTCTCTTGATTCTGTAATGGTCTGCAAGACTCTGCATACCAGATTTAATAATGTTGTGCACTTGAAAGGCTTCTGTTTGAAATGGGCTATTTACACTGACTGACATCCAAAGCCTGATGGTGAATTGACGGACTGAGGGATACCAGTAAACAAGATTTGAATGAGAAAGAATATTCAACAAACCAACCGCAGGCTTTACATGTCTAAGAAATCTCCCCTGCCCTGCTGACTCGATGGAGAAAGGTAACAACTACTTTTATTACTGTTCGGAGCCTAGTGGCCATTAACTTTGTTTAGAACTTTGTTGGTTGGTCAATGCCCTTCTCGCTCCAAAGAGAAGATCAATTTATCATTTGATATAGTCCGATAAAAGGGTTGCCTTTTGTTCCCTCGAAGATATGTACGTGGAATGCAGGTCTCCATTTGTCCCAAGTGTTTCCCCCTGAAACTTTGGTCATCTACAGGTTGTATAGTTCTCAAGAACTTGAGATCTTCAGATAGAATTCCACATGAATATGTTGGAATTTCATCGAGCATAGAGGCTTTGCGTGAGCTGCTAAAATAAAAAAAGGTTTTAAGGATGAAAAATATGTGGATCTCTTGAGTATTTTATCACCATTCGACAGCTGCAGAATGTTCGTCACAGAACACAACTGTCTAAGGGCGCGTTCATGCTTGATTTTGAAGGTAGAATGAGCGATCTGAAACGCTCATCGTAAACGCTCATCGTGATCGCAGTTCCACGGTGTAGCTGTTCATGCTTACTTCTCTGGCTCATCCAGGCAATTCTCCTTGTGTGGCATTGTGTGACCTTCACTGTGCATGCTACGTAGACCCACTAGAGGTCAGTGCGTTGACCCCATTTAAACGCGTTTACAATTGTAAACGCATCTTTTTGTGAGTTTACGATCGGCGTTCGTGATCGCCGTTTTTCGGTGATTCTACAAAAGTGAGCATGAACGCAAGCGTGTTTTAAACTAAACACGTAACAGATGCCTGATTCTGGCCGTCAAAATCAAGCATGAACGCGGCCTAAGTTTTAAGGACGGGGTGGTATGGTTCGTAAGTTTTAGCACCTCTACAGAATCCTTTGAAGTATAGGAATTGATCCCTGAAGAAAAGAGGGCCCACCCTCGGCTGGAGATCATCCATTCATTAGCTCCGCCTTGCGCCGTTAGTTTGATCGTTAGATGAGTCAATGGGTCGCCTACTCTTCATTCTGAAGTGATTTGAAACTGAAAGGAGGGGAAAAACTGATGTTCCAGTACCTGCTGTATGAGGATAAGCATCATGCGTAATCTGGAGGGCGTCGGAAGAATAGGATTTAGAGAAAGGAGCTGTAAACATCTTGATAAATGAGTTTAGTGGCAGTTGATGAGCTGAATAGGCTCTTGAGAAATAGGATGCTGGCTACCTTGTACAGTCTACAGTATAAAAACAGATTGGATATCACTGCTTCTATAAAAAAAAAAAAAAATACTTTTCACTATTGAAAGTAAAGATTTATGGAAACAGAAAAGTAAAACGTGTGGTGTAAACTCTTACAAATATATATATATTTTAAAACTGTACAAAATGGTAGGCCTATAAATAGTGATCAAGATGATCCATAGGGAAGATCAAAATACGTTATATGAATTATTGTGCACAAACCCAAAGGAGCAAATGCATTCATCGATTTTAAATTGCAAGGCAAAATTGTTTAAATATTTATACACTAAATTGCAGCAGTGCATTTAAGCTTTAGAGAGTATTAATTAAATTTGTTGTGGCATTGTACATGTACACTCAGCCATTTGGTTTCACTGGAGTCTGTCTTACTACTGCTATGAATTATGAATCATGCTATCAACATGCTTATAGTTGTGTGGGCGGAATTAATACTACTGTTATTATTCCTAGATTTATGAGCGAGTTATTACTTTGACATTCTCGAACCTTGTGATGAAAGATGGTTGCCAGGAGGATGATTTTATCCCCATCCTAAAGTGCTAGTAGGAAAGGGAATCCATAGTTAAAAGGCTAGTCAAATAAGAGTAAAAACAAAAACTATGTAAAAGGCAATCAGAGGCCACCAATTTATGCTTATGAGCCTTTGGTGCCAATTTTCTTGGATCCAATACCTATTAATTCTACAAAGATTTTTTTTGTCGTCATTACTCTTGTTATTGGGTATCAGTGTAATGTGACAGTCCTGAAACATTTCCCCACTCTTGAATTTGATATGTAGTTTAGAATATTGTGTACAATTTTCAATGTTTTTAAACCTGATCTTCTCTACTCCTGTGTCCAAACCATCCTGCTGCCATAAGATATTAAACCATATTTCACAGAACTTTTGTACCTTGTACTGTATGTGTATCCGTCTATGAATTTTCACTTGCTGTAGGGCCTGTTTTCTGTCTCGAGGTCCTACCCTGTATAAAGTTCTGCTTGTCCATAATCTGTATTCAAACTTTCTGAGATAATATCTTTACTGTCACGACCATAATTCGGGTCAAACGATTCTTTTACAAATATGTAGGACTACATATTGCTTTGCTAAATCCACATATTGTTTGTATTTAATACTTTACTGTAACTGTAATAAGCTGTAGCTGTTTACTAAGTTATTAATATCTCCCCTCTTTTGTGTTGTACGTGAGTATATTGTCTGTCTTATTCAGAGAGATTTTGTATAGTTATGAGAGATAAGATCAGAATGCCGCCTCACAAATATGTTTAGTTTCCTTTTATGTCCCTTTGTGTCCCCCATCCTATTCATCCTCCACTCCGTCTGAGTGCTGTGTAATAGGCGTACATAAATTATGTCTCATCAAAGGTGAATTCCATACTTTGTTGGTCCACGTGGGAAAGAAAAACCCAGGACACAAACTCCATTCATTTTCGAACCAAAGTTTACTCATTCATTTGTACGTCTGCACAATGTGTACTTGTGGGCCCCCACACATTGCTTTTACAGTGCCTAATATTTTTATTTCGCTCCGCTAGAGCGAGATAGTGCACATTGTGCCGACTTGTGATTGACTTTGGAAAAATGTGAGCTCCCTTTTGACGAGGCATGCACCAAGAGGTGCTGGGGACCTTTGAGATCTGAGGGCTGAGGCCGACAAGAAAGAGAGAACAGAAGGCACGAAACCATGTTATGCCTGATCAAATTAGCAAATACCAGTTGCATATTTGTCACACAGCATGCGACTTTTCATTTGATTCTCTCCACGTTTATTCATCCCTTTGATAAGGATAGTGTTTGCCCGCTTCCCAAATCTCTAAAAGTGGCAAAAATATCTCTCAATTGGATTAGTAATGTTCGGGTACAGAGGGAAATGCAGTTTCTTAACCCTTCCTGGTATGCCACAATCATTGGTGTAATTCGCACAAACATGTTTTGACAAATTGCCCGAAATTGCAGTTTGACATGATTTGGGAATGTTTCTTGAACTGGATATCTCCATCTGATTTGAGAAGACATTTCAAGACTGCAATATGAGAGAAACATTCTCTAGTCTTACAAAGACAGTCTGGAAATTTTATTGAATGATCTAGTTCACAAAATGGAAATACCATTTGAATGCATCACTTTTATTTTCATAAATTTTGATTGAATAAACCTACCAGCTTATTTTTTTAAGAAACCATGTTCCGAAGGGACTAGATCAGGCATTCGATCAGAGCCCACAGTTGGAGAAGCATCAACGTGCCTTTCAGTCCTCCAGTCTCCGAAGAGGAAGAAACAGTATTCAGTTAATCTGTAAGTTAGCACTACTACTTATATAAATGTGTTGATATAATTATTCATAATCAGAATATTTATTTCATGATGTATAGGAAATAGATAATTGAAGCTTACTGGGGTGTGAAATGATATCATGAATGTTTTAATTGTTTGAAGAATGTTTATTCAGGGATAAATTCAGTGATTAGAGACAATAAAATAAAGTGATGAGCATGCATGCCTGCCTTTTTTATTTGCTTCAATTATCTATTGCCATTTAACTTTAGAAACTGGCTGTCAGATTTATGACTATGCGTCATCTCATGTGAACGGTCATAAAAATGTGATATGCATTCCTGAACTTGATATATTACTACTGTTAGTCAATGGCTTTGTCTTACCACGTTTATAAATATTTAAAATCTTGTTTTATCTTTATTATTGTAAACTTGTAATTGAGACCTCAACAATGATTTTTGTGGGGGACTGTACTTTTTAATTGAAGAAGGAAAAAAAAGGAAAAGCATATTCTCAAGAAGGGAATGGAATGGCTAAGGTCCATGCTACATCCATATTTAAATACTTCTCCCTGTTTATCATAATTTCATTATTCAATTGTAAGAAAAAAATAAAAGATGGTTCTGTTGTGTCAAACTATAGTGGCTTTATCTGCCTAAATGCGATCTTATCTTTCCTCCAACGTGATGGATTGTCGAGCTTGCTATTGATTTTATGTCTAAGTTATGAAAGAGAGGATGGATAGATAATAGTTCAACCCTGCTATAAGATAGTGGAAATAAGATTTCTATGTGCTAAGTAGACCAGTTAATTTGTAAATTGAACTCTTGGATAACTGTCTTACAAGTTTTAAGGTTTATTACATTCTCATAGGTCTTATTCCATCTACCATCTATCTTCTTGTTGCGAGTTCCGTCTTCCTCATCACGAAAATGAAAGTAGAAATGTGAGTATTGGAATGAATTGGCTGTTCAGAAATTCCTGATACACCATGCATCCAGGCACTAAAGCGATTACTCTAAAAAATTCCTTTCATGCTTTAGGAGCAGAAAGGGCGTTAACACCTATAATTTTAGGCAGAGTTATCGCCCTTCTGGTTCCAAGCGGATGCTTTTTGGTAATGTACGTGCTATAGATTTCCAAACGCCTAAGTGCGCACTCCTCGTCCCCTATGTGCCACATCATTTCAAAGGTTACTATAGAATTGATCGTTGGAGTGGACAGGATGGATGGATGGGGGAAAAATATGCTGATGCTTTTCAAGATGAAATCTATAGCTCAAACCACAGCGATACATGGAATACAACATTAAAAGCTCCTTTCCTTTTAAACATCTAGCTAAGCTGATTGGCTTAAATCTTTATTCAGGATTGTATTCATTTTTTAAATGGAAAAAAGCTGCCAAGATTTTTGAGTTGTCACATTTCAATCATATTTCAAGTCCTTTACCATGCATGCTCTGCAAGGATATTTTTGTGTGTACATGTAGGTTGAATTTCAATCTGTTATAAAATGGTCTCTCTCATACCGTATGCTCCTTCCGTGTTGGAAATGTTCAATGTTTAACCAAAGTTTGTGATAAGATTTAGTAGAATTAGAAAATAAAAACATTTCTCTTCTGACTTCAACTCACAATATTTTTGTCGTTGCTTGAATTTTCAGCATAAAAGCTCTCGTGATGGAACATGTCATTTAAAAAGCAGTCACAAATTTCTTTAAATTGTTCAACACTCAGCATGTGTGGCCAGATTATTCTTTCTGTATTGCACACACCCATAGAGATTATCCAGCCCTTTTCTTTTTTCAGAGTCGTCTGATTCTTCCAGCTCCAGATGTTTGAATAAACAAATCAAGACCGATGTGCTTGAGAAAAGCAATTAAACCTTCTGGCTTTTCAAATAAGAAAGAGAAGAAGTAGAAATCATGCTCATTGTAGACTAAACAGTTTATTCAGAGGATTTGAGGCATACCAAGGAAGATTTGGCCAAGGGTGCGTTTATAGTCCATTTTCTGCCTATAATCAGCGTTTTCAAACGTCTTTCAGGGAGTTTTTAAGGTGATAAACGCAACGTCTTTAGATAGAAGTATATTGAAACGCTGAAAATAAAGGCAACATCCCGCAAATCACGTTCGTATAGATGGTTCGATATGTACATACTGTATAGAAACGCTGATTTTGTCTGAGTGGCAAGGCACGATAAACGCACGCCAAGAGAGATCTCAGAGTGGAGGACAACTACAAAAACTACTTGGATTTTCATTCAGCAAAAAAGCAACAAAAAAAAGGAATAACAAATAATTCCCTTAAGGTTGATGGAAAAAATCTTATATTTCAAGATTTTTGTATGGACTTGATATGTTTCAAAAGTGAGGCTATTTTATGATCTCTGGTTTGATTCAATTTATGTGGTGTTTGTAGTGCATACAAAGTTCCTTACTCCATTATGTAAGTATCATCTATCGAAAGCCAAATGGGCATTAAATCTTATTAATACACTGTACTTTTCACATTGAGTTAACTGCACCCTTCTGGCTCTCAACAGATGATGTACTGGAATTATGTGATGTAGACAGATTTCAGATGAATGTATGGTTGACATAAAATAACTCTTTGTTCTTTATATCAAAGTTTTGTGCACAGAGTGTGTATGAACTTTGATTTTAATATCGTACAAGCCCATGTTATAAATGGAAAGCGGTACAATGCTTGAAATAAAATTGATATAGGGGAAAGAATTCTTCAATTACGCTTGCGCCGTATCAGATATCACTAAACTCTCCTGTATAAAAGGTGGAAACAGTCGCATTTGTGGCTCACCCTAGAGAAACCCCAAAGTGCACTGCAGCTGCAAAGAGGCGTTTGAAAGACAGAATTAATCCTCATACTTCAAATACTTCCCATATCCAGCCAGTGTTGTTTCCCCCTTTTATTTCTTAGATTTATATTGCAAACATTTGATCCGTGCCACGCTCCGAGGCATGAAACCTAAACTTGGTCGGATTACGGACATTTATTTAGCCTGCTGATAGAGGGGTGAGTTGTGAAAGAGATCTGGTACGGGGCGGGCAATCGAAGGAAGAAGGAGAGGAAAACAGTCCAGCCCTGCGCAGCCTCATTTTTATTAGTTGCCTGTAATTTGAAATATCGGCAGTACGTTCTCTTCCAGCGGTATCATTGGCTGAAGGATTATTGCTAGTGAAACTGAGATGGTGCTAAAGGTTTCGCCGACCGATGCCGAATCGGATCGTGATGGGCGGATGGATGGAAATGAAAACGGGTGTACACAAACAGAAAAACAGATTCTCTGATCTTTGATGGATTTGTGTTTCAAAGTAACCTTTTCCCTTTCTCATCTTCAGCAGATGATACCCATTTGTGTATTCCCTGTATCTTATTCCAAGATGATTGGCATTTTTAGCATCGAGCAGAATTTCATCAGAGACACTTTCAGGTTTCAGAAGAGGCTCCAGTGCTCATGGAATGTACTTATATGTTTGCCACAAATACAAGTTTAGAAAAGGTCCTTGTATCCATGAGAGAAATATGTATAATATTGGGGAAGTGTACTTACACTTTTAGGTCAAGGTTCAAACATTGCTATATTATTTAATATTTATAAAACAAACATTGCGTATGGAATTATTACATGTAGATACCGTAATGCAAAAACTTACATATACCTGTACACATACGCACAATTTAATTTAATATGTGTCAGTTATAAAAACAAAATTGTTACTGAGAGTTTGAATTAATTTTCAGATTGAGAAATGATAATCATTCATGCATGAACGTACAGTCATTGGATTTAAACATTCTGAAGTGATCAAGTATTCAAGCTTGAATAGATCTACCGGTACTGTGGCAGTACATGTACATAATATATAATGTGCCCCTGCCAGTCAAATTTTGATAGAAATGGATGGAAAATGTGTATGATTGGCACGTATAGAGGAAACTACACACCAGCGTTCACTGACACCAAAATCGAACGCCATCATCCCCCCTCGCAAATTCGGTCAGGTGTTTGGTGTTGATGTGTACTTTGTGCGCGCTTTGCGGTGAAACGCTACCCCCCCCCCCCCGAGTCGTGAAGTTACTGGATGCTTTTGCAGCGAAGCCGTCGTGCGATCTTGTCAAAATGGAAATGGGCATTGATTGTATCGATCAGAGACGCACAAACTCATAATGTGTGGTATCGGTGCTCTATCTGCACGCATCGTGGTAATCAGATACCGGGCCTTCTTGAGCTGTCGGAGGGGAAGGAAATGTGTCCACTTACAATTGCATTAACCCTCCCGTTGGATGGGAGATGGCTGGTTGATAGTAACCACCTCCATGCTATTCTTTTAGTAAAGTAAAGAATCTGATTACTTCACTGATAACATGCTACACAATTTCCTGTTATTATTAAAGCTTCTTTGATTGTGCTCTTTTGTATGTGCTCTTGTTCTTACTTTTCTTTGGGGATGGGGGTGGGGGGGGGGGGGGGGGGGTGAAGGGATAGATGTGTACAAACTGAATAGGTGAGTTAACCCAAGGAGTTAAACAAGGAATGAGTTCTGTTAAAAAGCAGTTTTCTTAATAACTGATTTAGCATTTGATGAAACTAGAACATCTCCTGTTCCATCGTTTAAAAACATATATTTTTCATTAATGAGACAGGTGAATAATTGTGAAAATATGATTAAAATACATTTTTCTCATTTGACCTTATATCCCAATTTCTATATTGTGGACATTTGTGGCCAAATGGGACAGTATTTCTTTTGACATGGATGTTAACTCTCTAACTCCCCTCCTCTTCCCCCCTCTCTTTGATATCTTTGATGTATTCCCGATACTGGATATTTCCAGCGGCTCACCTCAGAAACAAAAATTGATTTGTGCGGTAATGCAAGGAAGCATGCGGAGCTGGCCATCGAGTGTTAGTGCCCTCCCCAGAAATCGAGCCGGTCTTCTTCGTTTAAAATGTATTCGTGTTCGAAGTATCTCTTGTGTGTCGATCCTAGCGAAAGATGCATGTTTCTTGGAAGATCTTCAGGTTGAAGATGGCTTTTGTTGCCATCTGTAGTACTTGAGAGGGGTAGTCTTCCTGGATCATTGCGCAGGTGTGGAGAACCTTGGAGGAATCGTTGAGAGTTTTCATGGAGTTTTTTAACCCTTTAGCAACTAAACCGCCCTAAACTGCCCGTCCGTTTTCAACGGGCTGAAGTATCCTTCTATTGGGTCTACCGTGATAATGTTATACGTGCGTAATCATTACGATGTCTCCAGTAGGATTCTGCATAGAAAAATAGCGCATGTTTCATATTGTTGAACAATGTCAAAATGAGAGCAATATCGCAACATCTTGAGGCCATTTTTACAGAATCTCTAGTTGCTAATGGGTTAACTTGCTTAGCATTGTGTGTGTGTGTGCTTCATGTGTATAGCACTTGATTCTGTATGCCTCTGAGGATCTTATACCGTAAATCTCCGTGTATAAGGCGCACTTTTTTGCCGCTGAAAAAATTTGAAAGTCGGGGGTGCGTCTTATACACAGGTACATAATTTTTTTTCTTCTTTTTTTTTCTTCTTTTTAGTTTCAATTTATGGCGCTATGCCTGGCAATGTCTCCCAGCTCAGTAATCAGTGTGTTGACTCACCACTAGGAAACTACAACAACACTCAAATTTGTCTGTCATCTTAGTTTGAAAGTAATCTTTCTAATAGATCTCAATATGTAGTTTATAATAATAATTCCTCAATTTTTGTTTTCTATAACAAATGGTGTACCACAAGGTTCTATCCTAGGTACTCTATTGTTTTTAATTTACATTAATGATCTTACACATTCTTCTAAGAATGACATTGTTACTATTATTTGTGACAAGTTTACAAGCACAAATCAGCGCCTTCAACTGTACCTCAATGTTAAATGAAGGTCCTTCCCCGCATGGGTTTTCGGCAACAGAACAACAAACAAACAACAAAACAAACAAAAAAACATTTTTATTTTTTTTGCCCCCAAAATAGGGGTGCGCCTTATACACAGGTGCGCCTTATACACAGGTGCGCCTTATACACGGAGATTTACGGTAGTTGGATTGCTTTAGACCTATAATGTAGAAATAATAGACTGGTCTACTTGTATTTGGATACATTCCTAAATCCTGTTTGTTATGGCTTTGGAGATAATTTGTTGTTGTGGGAGGTAAGAATGGATGGGTTCCTGTGACCGCTTTCTTTCTTTCTTTGGAAGGAAAATCAAAGCATCACTTTTGTTCATGAAATCAAAATCTGTTGGTTGGAGTGCATGTTTAGAGGCTCATCAAATCATGCATGTCCAATCTTGTAAAGGAATTACTGTAGCATCTGACCTTGCTGGATGAGCATTTTTCACGATTCTACTTTCCTTCTCATGATCTCTATATTTCACATACCTACATGTATTTCACATTGCAAAGCAACGGCCTGACGCTCCATACATTATGTACATGAATACAATCAGATGTGGAAACATTATGAGTTTCAGTCAAGCAAACTGGTTACTACCAGTACATGTACATAGTGTATGGAGCAATAGGCCGTTACTTTGCAATGTGAAATACATGTACAGTGTATGTGAAATATAGAAACGAAAGGGAAAATGGAATCGGGGAAAAATGCTCATCGATCCAGCAAGGTCGGATGCTACAGTAATTCCTTGACAAGATTGGACATGCATGATCTGATGAGCACCTAAACACACTCCAACCCACAGATTTTGATTCATGAACAAAAGCACTGCTTTGGTTATCCTTCCAAAGAAAGAAAGCGGTCACAGGACCCCATCCATCCATTCTTATACCTCCCACAATCCGAACCTCTCCCCAAAGATGGGATTATATTGATTAGCTGGTCAGGAGGTTCCATTGATGCAAAACGAGACAATGGCTTGAATCACTGGTGTTGCCAAACTGTTTAGAGAGCTGGGATCCATGGTGCTGCAAATCCCTTTTCATCTTGGAGGATTATCCTCAGTGACCTGTTCAGGGTATGGCTGAGATTGGAGGTCTGGAGGCCACTCTACCACTGTCATGAAGGCCAGAAAGACCTCTCAATGAATAGATCAAAGCCATTCTCCCCTTATAGTAATTCACTTGTTTGAAATCAATACTGGATTTTAGATTTATTGCATTGTGTCCCTAACTAAATAAAGGAACATTCGTCCTGTAATGGATGAGCACACCTTTCTATGAGTTGCTGTATGAAAAAGTGTATGAAAATTTAACCAAAAGAAGGAGTTTCACATTTCAAGATTGAAAAAACATTTCTTATATTATTCCAGAAAGTTGAAATATTTATGATGTTACTTCAGTATTAACATTGGTGTGGGTGGTTTCATTGATTGCCTTCAAATTGAAACACATTTTGTATTGCAGTGTGCTAAATGTTAATCTTTAGAATTTATACCAATTTCTTTATAGCCAGACAGAGTTACTAGGCCTACCTGGCACCTGTTGCATAAAACTTAGCATAACAGTAACTCTGCCATCAATGGTAACTACCATGGTAAAATTGCTCAACAGCCAATAGAAATTTAAGTATTCCCTGGAAGTTACCATAGATGGCAAAGTTACCATCAATGACAAGTTTTATGCTCAGGAACCTTTAGTCATAATAATTCAATATTGGCTATATTGCAAGCTCAAATTTCATACCACCATTTTTAGCTTTTAAAAATTCCATTAAATATCTGAGGTTTCATCTCACAATTTTTGAGGTTTACCAAATGCTTCCTCTGAAGAAAAAAAAAGGACAAATATTGACCACAAAAATAATCATATTTCCCCATCTCTAAGTTTAAAAACATTGGTCTGTATTGCCAGAGGTAGACATAAGCAATTTAGGTAAGACGCCCCTTTCCTGTTCTCATACAATACACATCCCCCTTCCATTCATTCCATAGTTGTGGTAGATACTGATTTGTAAATGAAAAATTATTTTAATCGAGGGTAGTGTAAGGATAGTGGTATAATAAGGTTGGTAAGGTTGGCATAAACACTTTTTCCACTTTGTAAAGTACTGACAAAAAAAGATATGTTGGTATTGGTACAAAATATACTTGGTGGATAATGGAATAATTTATTTAATTTATTTATCTATTTTTTTTTTTTGAGGTGGTATGATCTGAATCAATACGGTTCAGAGAGAATGCTATCTATAAAAGAATCATTTCTTTCTATGATCATTCTCTACTACTACTACTTCATCTACTCCTTATACTTGCTATATCCTACTTTTGCCATTAATTGCTATAGCTCTCCTGTTTCTGCCCTGTAAGTTACAGGCTCTGTTGTGACAGGTGATGCTTGTGCTCTTGCTAGTACAGTATTGCTGTTACTGTTGCTTTATGTTCTGCAATTTACTTCTGCTGTTTCCGTGTCTACTTCTGCTACTTTTACATGTACCTTTCCTACCAATGCATAATTTCGTCTTTAAAATCAGATTTGTAACGATACCACAGCACTTATTCCCTTGCATTTTATTTAAGAAATTCAAGTGATTTGAAGCGATAGCCGTACACTGAAGGCAACGGAAACTATGACAATATTGTCAATCTCAAAGGTGAAAATGACTTGACCATTCAATTGAATGAAATCAATAGAAATCAGGCAATGACTCTGGGCATATAAATATTTAAGCTTCCATATTTCGCACCTCTGTGCAGTGTGCACTGAAGTAGAGTGATTGACACAAGAAATACAATGCATCTACATTCCAATTGTTGGTCTGTAAATACTAAATCAGGCGTTTAAACTTTTTTCCCTCCTAATATACATGTATAGACATGCTAAAAATATGTACATGTACATGCACAATTTAGGCATGTATTTTAGCCCTGCAAGTAAATCATTTTGAGAACAATGATTAAGAAATAATGAAGAATGTACATACAGTATATGGATTACACTTTGTGTAATGAGAATGCAAAGAAGGAAGAAGAATGCTGGGAAGGTAATTTTAATTGTCCAAATTACCAGACTCAATGGAATTAAGTTAATTTGACTATTTCAAATGTGACTTCTGAATTCTATAAGAAAGTAATGAAGAAGAAAAAAGATTTTGAGAGAGAGAGAGAGAGAGAGAGAGAAAAAGAGAGAGAAAAAGAGAGAGAGAGAGAGAGAGAGAGAGATAGAAATATAGACAGACAGGCAGGCAGACAAATTTAAAATGTAAAAAACAGAGATCCGAAAAGGTTCCTTAAATTGTTTTAAAAAACAAACATCCTTCCTGGAAACTTGAGAAGGCATGGGCTACATGTTGAGTTGTTATCAGTGAGCCTGTAGGGTGTAATAAGGTAATTGGTATCGTCCACTCAAATCTCATTGCTAGCTAAACAATTATCGGATTATTTTATCAGATAACCGATTTAGCTAACATGTGCGGTAGTGTGGCAGAGATTAAACCAGAGATATCCTTGACTTGATTGACAGTTATGTAAATGTTTGGAAACATTAAACTAAGAAGGGAATGATCAAATGTGTTTAGAAGATTTAAATTAATTTCCTTTCCTCTCTCACATCTAGTGTATTGTTCTATCTCAGTTTGAGTCATAGCATCATTTGAGTTTTGTGATGAAGAGAATAACCAACAATGTGTAATGTCATTAACAACCTGTTAAAGTATACCAGTTAATGCCATTTTTGGCTATAAGCAGAAAAAAAAGATAGTGACAGTGTTTTGCAAAAATGTTAAAAAACAAAAGTTGCTCCAACAAACCATTGTGAACAATATTGTACAATCAAAAGTCGGATCATCAAAATGCATGACTAACCTGTTAGTTTCACTTCTCTTTTTTCCTTTTTACTCAACAACACCTTACCTCTGGTATAATATGCCAATCATGTTGACAGTGACATGTTAAAAATATGAATTGTCTGGTGAATTAAAATGGGACATTGCAATAAATCACACCTTAGAGGTGTCGCCCCAACAAAGAGTTTCACTTCTATTGCGCCTAATGATAATCTATTGGGAAAACCTATAAAATGCCTCTAACAAAGCGCCAGCTCGCATTCAACGACCAGCGCCGCTGTGTACTCTTTTATGAATATGAAGTGAATGTATCAAGGCAAGAAATGTCCATTGGAAGTTATGAATATTTGATCCACTTCTCGTAGGCAGAGTAATCCCCCTTTGAGTTCATGTATGATACAGTGACGCAGGGACACGGTGATGAAGCCGAAGGGTGTGGGGATGGGGGAGGGGGTGCTTTTCCCCCTGTTGGTAATTGTTTTGTTGGTGGTATAATGATAGAACAAGGGCATATTTCCCTCTCCTATCAATCAAAAATACATTGGAAAATGAATGAAGGGGTGGCTTAACATCAAACAAAAGGCACTTGTTTCCTAACAAAAGCCAATCTCCCGCTTTTGTGGTTTACACATTGAACATAAATTCATTTTTCATTTGAACATTTTAAATGGCAGAATTTCACATTAATTGGGTCAGTACATTCAAAGTCTTGTTGTTTCTAATCCATTGAAAAAAAAAGTATTCATGTACAATGTATTGTCTCTCTCTCTCTCTCAAAAAAAAAAGAAAGAGAATAGGCCCTTTCATCAACCTCTTGCCATCCCCTCAAAAAGCTTGCAGAACCTCTAATTACACCCCTGTCTAGTCCTATATCACCAGTACCCCTTCTCCATCTTCAAGATATAAGCTCCTCCACCCCTCCCTCAACCCCCTGGCTCAGACTGGACTGATGGTGCCACTGGCCCTGTGTAAATACGGAATAGGGGCTTTGTTAATAACCATGTCATTGACAGCAACCCGTGGCCAATGCACACAATTTCTCTGTTTTTGACAATTTCCTGTGTTTTTATTCTGCCAAGGGGGACAGTGGCCTCAGCTTGACATGATGGTAATCTCCATTTAATTTTTTCTTCCTTGATGTAGTTTTGAGTAAAAAATAAGCAATAGGCCTGTCTCCATCAGCTTGAGTTTGCCATATAATCAGCTATTTTAACTAGCCCGATCTCAAATTAGCCAGTTAATTTGCGTCTTCATCAGCCCTCAGCCCCGCAGTTGCAATTAGCAGGCTATTTTGTTGAGAAAATATCCAGAGAAATTTTGGTCTTGTTTCCAAAATACCTTGCTTATTTGCGCCCGTCCGAACTAGTTATTGATGAGCATATCGGTCTGGTGAAGACGCAATTTTGAGCTTCGGGAAAACATCCCAAGTCTGAAAATAGCAGGTTAATTTGCAACTTCGGTCTAATGAGGACAGGCCAAATGTGACATGTGAATGTCAGGGTTTAATTTGTTCATGGATCACCAAAAGCATACATGTACTTGTCTAGTGCAGGTGCTACACATTAAAAATCTTTATTTGCTTTGGGCTAGTATCTTTCGTTCTTTAAAAATGTTGTTTTGAATATGTGATTCAGATTCAAAGCTGTCTTGAGATCAGTATCTATCCTTTTAGATTTGATTTAAATGTATGACAATGAACAATTGGAGAACAAAAATAAAACAATGGCATGTTCAAATGGATGGATCATAATTGCATTTGATTAATTTTCATGATTGATACAGTTTATAATTTATGAGGCAGTAAATAATTGAAGAAAAAAATTGTTGAGTTATTGACAAGATTGACAAAATTGACATCATGTATGTCCCACATTCTAACTTCACTTAAATTGCATATGCTGTTTCTCATAGGCCTAATAAAAGCAAATACTATTTTGGTTTGTTATCTATAAGCATATGCTTGGAAGGTTATATGATCATAAGAAATTTAATCTCATGAAAATGTATCATAATTCTGGTCAACATCTATCTAGAACAGGCAGGGTTATGAAAGCAGTTTTGATGATATATTTTCATTAGAGCACAGTTCTCTAGAATTTTGTTTGTCAGCTGTCGATACAGACCTGGCTACTGCTTTAGGCTAATGAAAATCCATATTCCAAAATGAAAATAAACAGATTTGGCCAAACCCTGACTCTCTCCTTATTGAAGACTGAGCAAGTGAATCACTTCAAATTACTGAATATTTTCAGAAACTCAAATTTAATCTATATCATGTTCATTTCATGACCTACTTTTGAAATCTACTCTAGAAATGTTGATTTTTTCAACATTATAGTGACACACTTATGTTAATAATAATAGGGTTCATGAAATTCATCGGATAAAATTGTGCAATGTCTGATTGAAGATTTATATCATATAGTTAAGATGATTGAAAGAGAGGGGTTTTATTGCCTAGGGTCTGTTTATTGTGAATACAAGATGATTTGTATTGAGCCTCCATGAAATGTTTATTATGGGTAGATATCTCTCATCTATGATAATTAAATGCATTTGAGTGATTTGGCAGCCATAAAAAAAAACAGTACAGGTAGTTATTGTAACTGCAAATGTAATCGATATAGATTTACCGAGATACATTACTTAACTCAAAATTAGTTTGATTTATGAGTGAATATATGTTGATCATGCCTTGGAAATTATCAAAAACATTTCATCTAAATTTTGATGAGATTTCTAGATTTTCTACTATGCAGTGGGGCAAAAAAATTACTGGCAATCACATTTGCTTGTTGTGAACCTCAATACATGTTGGGTTTCCAGTTTGGAACTTGTGTGCCAAATACAATGCACGGTAGATTCGCCGTCTCTCAATTCGTGCAGTTGATGTGCTCTGAGTTGTCATGTAACTGTTAATAGTAACGGGCCTTAATCCCCTAATATCACTTGATGAAATCCAAACTGTAATTGCAGCTGAACACCTGTGTTTATATCAGACTCCAGTCCGTTTACCCGATGGTTTACCCAAACACTCTTCAGCCCCATCGAGAGGAGATGTCCATGTTTGATGAAAGTGAAAATGACAAATAGACGGAACAGATTAAGGCCAAATGTCAGACGGACCTGTACTGCAGTGCCACTGACTAACTCTGAGCTCTAATATGGATTATTTCTAAACTATATTAATCAGATGATTAAAATCCTTTAAATGATGATTGCACTCAAGCAGTTGCACACAGTACCCCTCGATCTGTTTCTATCCAGTGATATGACATTTGTCATGGTGTATTGTTGCTGGTGGTTGGAAGCTATTCGATCAGGATGGTTAATTCATTTTTTCAAAAATGGAGGTAATGTCCAAATGGGATTGTAATTGTGATGTGTTGTGTTTTCACTACAAAACACATACATGTACGTGACTTAATATCACTCTTTCATTTGGGACTTCCTTATTAATCTCCCAATGATTATTGGTGTATAAATAGCACTGTTTGCAGCCTTTGAATAAATTGATTGAAATGTTAGGGTCCATGAATCGCATGAAATTATCATTACACAGTACATTTGATTAAGGTGTGTGTAGTGTGAGAATGATTGATTAATTGCATAGTTCAGATTTTTGAGGTTAGAAGTTATATTTGCATGGAGTGAAACAGTGGAATAAACAACAGCTTATACAGGGCTCTCACTTAACTTTTTTTCTGGGTTGCCAGCCGGGCATCCTATACAGTTTTTTAGGTTGCCAAATGGCAGTTTAGGTGGTCACAGTGAATATGTTTAAAGGGGTTTGTGTAATGCATAAATCTGCCATCGGGTCTGTCGCAATTGTCGCGCCATCGAAATTACCATCCTCCATGGTAACCATGGTAATCATGGTACCAAACAATAAAATACATTGTTTGATGACCCTATATTTATCATCGTTTGATACTATGGTAACCATGGTGGATGGTAATTTGGACAACAAAATCATGGTTACCATGGCACTTTTTTTTTTATAAGGGGCGCTACTTGAAATCTTGAATTAAAATATTAAAACTATAAAAAAATCATAATTAACTCAGTGCCCGGTACAACAGTCAGGGAAAAAATTAAGTTTTTCATTTCAGGGGCTCCATTTCAAATTTTGGGGACATTTTTGGGGGGCTACTTTTTCAACTTCCGAGAGCTTTTTTTTCATTTCGAGGGCTCTTTTTTCTGGGGCTACTTTTTCATTAATTCATAAAAGGATAGTTTGTTGAGATTTTTTTTTGTATGCTAAGGTTTAATTCGGGCTTCCTGCGTCATAATTACCCATTCAAAAAGAAAGCATTTATCTAGTTAAAAAACTAAGTTTTAATGCATTTGACTGTAACATAATAGATTGTGATTATTCTGGCCATGACCATGTTCAGATCTTCTACTGAATTTCGATAATCATTTTTTTCAAAGTAAAATTTTCACAAGAAAATCAGACAGTCGTTTAAAAACTAAGACATAAGTAACACTTTTACTAGTTCTAAGCTCAGGTTTCATACCTCGATTCACGAAACTCCTTTGAAATCACGGCAATAATGATGCAAACAGATAGCAATTTCAAAGTGTTGTCAAGTCTCTTCGACTCTAACTTAGCTCACACAGCAGCTGCAGTGACACTGCACTGTGCAACTGAACTGTCAGTCACGATCATTTTCTCCAATTTTCTTGTGAAAACTTATTTGAAAAATGAATATGATGGCGAGAATAATCACAAAATAAGCTTTGATTTCATACCTCTATTCACGAAAACTATATACAATAGCGGCAATCATGATGGAAATTGATTGCAGTTTGGCGATCTTTTTTAGCAAATGGTCTAGGTTCAGCTAATATGATCTATCGAAACAAAATCGACCGCAAAAAACTTGATCCCTGCGCTCCGTCTCGCAACCGCGAAAATGTACGTGTTTTCGCGTACACGTGCGTGCGACATGGTAAGCCAGGTGAATCAAGTTTTTTACGACCGAATTTGTGTATACAATTTTAGACGGAGATTCAGCGCGCGTGTGCGTGCCGACCAAGAAATGCACACAATGAATACAAAGCTAGTAGAGAGCGGCCGCTCGTAATCGTTACGGGGGGGCTATTTGAGATCATTTCCTTTTTTGACATTTATTTTGTTGGTTGCCAGCCGGGCAGCCAAGACGGGACGTTTAGGTTGCCCGGTGGCGTTTTAGGTGGTCAATGGCACCCGGGCAACCGCTAATTTCGAGCCCTGTTATATATTACTGTATAGATCTTCGCCTTAAAAAAGTAAAATATTCTGGTTCTATGTTAAGTTTGCAAGGGGTAAAAAGAATCAAGTATAATAACAATTGTTTTTAGAAAGATAGAGAGAGAGGGGGTAGGAAGGAGCGATTGAGGGAAGGGAGGAGAGAGGAAGGGATGGAGGAAGGGATGGAGTAAGGGAGGTAGATAGAGAGAGAGAGAAAGAGAGAGAGAGAGAGAGAGAGAGAGAGAGAGAGGGGGGGGGGGGTTGTGGGATACAGAGGAATGTTGAGGAAGGGAGACTTCTGAAGTAGGAGGAGAGGGGGGGGGGGGGGGAGAGATGATGTTAATGAAAAAGAAACCATTAGCAGCCTCGTCTACTCAATTATTGGGGCTGGCTGCTGCCATTACATTTACAATGTTTCATTATTCATCCCTTTGAAATCGTAATAATGTTTGCTCTGATATTTGTAAGGCGACAGAAAACGTTTGTTTTGGTTTATGTGTCATGACGATACCCATTATAATTAATCATTGTCATAATAGTTTATTGTGCTCACAATGTGCTGTGTATTCAAAAAGACGTTTGATTGTTGTTCCATTTGCCTTGTTACATCAATATGATGTAAGAAATATGCTGATATTCTGAAAGTGGTTCTGGTACATTTTGCTGTTTCATTATTTCCTACACCGGAAACGTTAGCACTACAGTGTACTCGAAACCTACTGAGGGCGAAAACTTGGGTCTTGGTGTGAATTGGTACAAGACAGATGGTCTTACTATTTACCATCAAATAAAACGTTCCTCTCTACTCTAAATTGATTAAGCTGTCCAGTTTGTTTAGTTGATCTTTGCTCGTGTTTCGTTTGTCCCACTTTGCTTACCCTCATTAATCAGAACTATTCAATATTTCTCTTCACTTGTATTTGCAGGGTGCTCGCATGATCGAAACCAATTTTAAGCAGAGCTGTCAGTCTCCCTGGCAACGCTTAACATGCACTTGAAAACAGTCTCTGACTTTGTCTACAAACCCACTTTAAACATTTGTTTGAATACTTGAAAACCTACAATTGAAATCTATTTCAGAGCACTCTGCCTTGTCGAGCCTTACTACAGTGTTTGCCTAGTTTGTTACGGCCCTTTCTCTCATGTTTGTTAGCCCACCCATCACATTAAATGTCAAGTTTAGTTTTCCCCCTGGATAACAATTTTTGTCCACTTCCGTCAGTCCAGTTTAGAGCAGCTGCACTTTCACATCCTACCACGATTGATTTTCTTTTTTTTTTACTTCAAGGATGTTTTCTGGTCAGTAGAAAAGAAAGAGTGCAATGACGTCCCCATTGATTTGTCTCCAAAGGATCATTAAAGACCATTTAATCAAGGGCATGGGGGTAATTGGATTAATGTAGTAACTCTTCTCCTTGAGACCTTGCTTTATAAAACATATTGATTTGATTGCATTGAGAGTCATTAAAGATTTTGCTGATGTGAAGAAACATATAACTGTCAGAATGTATTGAAATATAGTTTTGCTAAGATTAAGAACAAATGGCTTTAGTTGTAATCAGAGGTAGGCCTACAGTGTATACCGAAATTCAATTGTTTCATTTATTTTGGGTAGAATTGACTATTGTGGATATAGCAGGCAAAGGAAAAGGTCAGTATTTAAGAATTCCATGTAAATTCTTTCCAAACTGGTTTGTAATCATGCTAATTTTAAAGAAGATGATGGATGAAACTGAATTGACGTGAGCTACTGTTATGAGTGGGATAATCATTTGTTATTTAATATAATTTTCCATCTTAGCAGCTATGTCTCTGCAGTGCTTGCTTAGACATTTCCCAAAATTTCTAAATTAACTTCAAAGATTGATTTGTCTTCTTGACAAACTGTGCTTTTCTGTCACTCCACAATCATTTACATTAATTGGGCCGCTCTGGGCAAGCATCCAAATGGGTTTATAACAACTTGGATGTTGGTATTTAGGTGTTGATGGTGGGGGTGTTTGGACCTTTAGGGATACTTTTAGGGAGATGGAAGAGAATTCCTCCTGGTATTTTTATGTCATATCCATTATTTATAGATGCAATTAAAAGCAGAGCTGAAATTCAGAGGGGAGGGAGGTTCATGAGGGAATATCCATCTGCCATAATGTGTCATGCAAACTTATCTTAGCAGAAACTTCAATGCATCATGATTCATAAAGTGGCCTGGAGTGCGTCCCACACTGCTTGCTCTCACAGCATGTATGGACGGGCTGCGGGTTGTTCAAAGCTCGGCTGACGTTAAATGACAATGGAGTGTCGAAAATCTCCCCTCGCCCTTCCTCATCACCTACACCTAAGTCCTTGAAATGGTTGCAAATCCAAGGGTGCCTTCTAACTATAGTTAGGACCTTTCATAATTGTTTGAATCGTTTGTTTAATTATTAATTCACCTAATTACATGCTTATCAGACCATAAGGCAATGGCCTTGCATCCCTGCCAACAACCAACGATTTTCTCCACCGTTCCCTATCGACTTTCCCAATGACGGACGCAATCTTTCGGCTGTGAAACGGCGCGTGAAGAGTATCAAATCAGCCAAGAGATGCAATTATGGAAATGTGGCAGCTTTTGTCCGTTTTTTTGTTAGTTTTGTCGCCATTCTTTGTGAGGAGGTGATGAGCACGGTCGGTTAGGTTCTTTCTCTGTAGTATTGATCAGAATTTTCCTGAATTAGCCTGCACTTTGCATGTCCTTGTAGTGAGGGGTTACTAGAAAAGATGAAAAGAAAGTAGCAATATAGTTAAAGATTATGGGAAGTGTTGAGTTTGTTCAATTTGCCGCCTAATGGATGTGGATTATTGACTTTAAAGTTGATTTTGCAAAGACGAATACTCTCAGGGCATCTTTAATTGAATTTGAAATGAAGTGACAAAATTATCTAAAAGAAGTCCTGGTAACCAGAGGGTGAAGGCCATGGACTTACCCAAACCCTACCTTTGAAATTCTGTTCTTGTAAATGTATTGAGTCTATAATAGTTTATCATATTGAATGATTTTACAACAATGATGATTTATAAATATGAATTTCAGATATACATTTTCCTGTAAGTTTATTGACAGTTTCAATGAAATGTACAAGGTTTAGATGTATGTACTAAGCTGTGATTCTATTTGAATTTGATTTTTGATTTTGATTTTAAATATCTAGCTAAATAAAGAAGGTTTTGTATAAAACTCTGTACTCTGTACTTTTAAACTTGAATTCAAAAGGATTATAGATCAGAAGATATTATGAACACATAACTGCTTATTCAGGTGTCGGTACTTTATGAAGGTTATATTATGTGGTAAGCTGTTCTGTGATGAAAGACTGGGGTTGCCAGTGGGAGTTCAATTTGGAATCATTATAGAACTTGGAATATTTGTGAAATCATAACTGTCAACAGTCATCAAAGGGAAAGGCTTAAAGTATGACATCTCAAAACAGAGGAGGTTAATATGGTGGCTCCTAAGGGACACGCAAACGCAAAATTCGACGTATACCTATGCAACAAATTTGTGGATTTTCACGTCAAAGACGTGAAAATCCACAAATTTGACGTATACCTATGCAACAAATTTGTGGATTTTTACGTCAAAGACGTGAAAATCCACAAATTTGACGTATACCTATGCAACAAATTTGTGGATGTTCACGTCAAAGACGTGAAAATCCACAAATTTGACGTATACCTTTGCTTGGTAATTTTTTCGTTTTTTCTGTACTCAATGGCCCTGAAGGGACACGCAGACATGAAAATCTGCGTCCGATATTCATGTCTGCGTCTCCCAAAAGGGACACGCAGACGTGAAATTGGACGCAGATTTTCTTCTTCTTCACGTCTTGGACGTAAAAAGACAATAAAACCCTTGCATAGGTATACGTCAATTTTGTGGATTTTCACGTCTTCGACGTGAAAATCCACAAATTTGTTGCATAGGTATACGTCAAATATATACGTCTACGTCGGCCCAAAAGGGACACGCAGACGCGAATATTGGACGCGAATTTTTTTCCAGTAAGCTGAGCACCAGGAAGATAAGCGTACATGGGTTTGTTTGCCCCTAGTTACTGATAAAGGGATTACCAGCTGGTATCGAATACTCTGTCCAGATTCACAGTCTTCTAATTGCAGACCCTACACCTAACTTATTCAGTGTAGTTTGCAGGCCCAAACCCTGGTCAGTCGTAAAAGAGAGTAAAGAGAGTCTGCACTATAAGACTACCATATGCTGCTCCTGACACAACCAGTAGGTAGCTGGACTAGGCTTCTCTCAAGGCACAATGATTTTTTGGGGGGTAAAGTGTCAAATTAGGGTCTGTGCTTGCAGACTATATTCAGTGTCTCTAAAGTCTCACTTGTTATTGTTTTCAGCAAGAATGCACTTGGCAATGGAATGCTACAGGTTGCAACGTACATGTTATTCATGCACTATCATTATTATTGTTTGAGGACAATCAGATGACTAATGGAGGAAGTTATGAAACAATAACAATACAAAATTGGTACCATAAATTATGTGGACTTCATTTGTTTCATTAATTTAGTTACCAACAGCAAAAAAATACCGTAGGCCTACAATAATTTTTTGTTAAAACCATTTTCATGACGAAATCGTATAGAGAGAGATAAAAAAGAAAAAAAAGAAGAAGAGGGAAATAGAGGAGTGATAGAAAGGGGAAAAAGAAGGTGAAGAGAGAAGGATATGTTAATAGAGAGCAGTAGAGTATGTACGTGGCTCCTAAACATCATGTCTACAATTTCAATTCAGACAAAATGAGACAACAAAATCACAAAGAAATGCAAATGCATTGAATATAGCTCAAATTGTTGATTTTCTTCTTCTCTCATTACCAATCAATTACTTCTTTTTGTGCTTCTTGTTGCCATTTGCCCCCCTCCTATCACCCTTTTATTTTCTCTGTATTTCTTTCCATCTCTCTCTCCCTCTCTCTCCTCTGTCTCATAATGTCCCACCACTCTCTCTCTCTCTCCCCTTCTCTCGATCTTTTTCTTTCTCCCTCCCAATCTGTCTCTCCCTCTCTCTCCTCTTTCTATCCCAATCTGTCTGCCCCTCTCTATTTCTCTCTCCCAATGTCCCTTTCTCTCTTTCTCTCTCTCCTCTTTATCGTTTCTCACTCCCAATCTGTTTATCCCCTCTCCCCTCTCTCTCTCCTCTTAATTCATCTTTCTCCCAATCTGTTTATCCCCTCTCTCTCCTCTTTCAACGTTTCTCTCTCCCAATCTGTCTCTCCCCTCTCTCCTTTTCTCTCTCGATCTCTCTCTCTCTCTCTGTCGAAATTCGAATACACATAGTACAGAGAGAATGGGAAGGGAGGAAGGACAGGAGAGATAGAGAGAGATGGAAAGAAATAGAGAGAAAATAAAAGGGTGTGATAGGAGGGGGAGGGGGCAAATGGCAACAAGATGCACAAAAAGAAGTAATTGCTTGGTACAGGCAAAATATGTTTACACATTTCAAAGCGTAATGTATCTAGGCCTTCTATAGTATATATCAATTTTAGTCCATAAAATAGAATGAAGTGGTGTACAATAATTAATGTCGAGATAAATTGTTTAAAACATAGCTGAACAAACCCATATACACTTATCTTCCTGGTGCTCAGCTTACTGGAAAAAAATTCGCGTCCAATATTCGCGTCTGCGTGTCCCTTTTGGGCCGACGTAGACGTATATATTTGACGTATACCTATGCAACAAATTTGTGGATTTTCACGTCGAAGACGTGAAAATCCACAAAATTGACGTATACCTATGCAAGGGTTTTATTGTCTTTTTACGTCCAAGACGTGAAGAAGAAGAAAATCTGCGTCCAATTTCACGTCTGCGTGTCCCTTTTGGGAGACGCAGACATGAATATCGGACGCAGATTTTCATGTCTGCGTGTCCCTTCAGGGCCATTGAGTACAGAAAAACGAAAAAATTACCAAGCAAAGGTATACGTCAAATTTGTGGATTTTCACGTCTTTGACGTGAACATCCACAAATTTGTTGCATAGGTATACGTCAAATTTGTGGATTTTCACGTCTTTGACGTAAAAATCCACAAATTTGTTGCATAGGTATACGTCAAATTTGTGGATTTTCACGTCTTTGACGTGAAAATCCACAAATTTGTTGCATAGGTATACGTCAAATTTTGCGTTTGCGTGTCCCTTAGGAGCCACCATAGGTTAAGGACATGGCATTTTATAAATAAGTCTTGCAAATTTAGAATCTTCGAATGAAAACAACAGTGACCCCTTAAAGTTCTTAGGAGAGACGAGGAGAGATGGAGAAAGAGAGTGTGAAAGAGAGAGAGAGAATGTGTTATAGAGATACTGTTCATAGCAAAAGAGGAAAAGGGACAGAGGGAGAGGGAAAGTGAGAGAGAGAGAGAGAGAGAGGGCTAAATAGTCAGGTAAGTATGATGGAAGATACCGGTAGATAAATTAATTCCTTATTTTTGTTAATGTTTTTTTTTATGAACTAGATTACTCTAAATTACAAATACATTTAAGTTACATGTGAACACAAACATACATGTAGATGTAAATGATGACTGAAGATAATACTTCTACAACACCTCCAGGTGACACTTCTTGCAATTAGCGCTCAACATATAATGCGTGCTCACGTTTAATAGGCTCTGCATAGTACCCAATGCTTACAATATACTATCAGCTCGCTTGAACTTTGTACAGAGTAGTAGTAATTGCCCCCAAGGTGCTAATTGATCAGGGATTGACTACACGCTGCGATGACCAAACAGTCTCAGACATGCTGGAGACAAACCGGTATCTCTCAACAATGAAGGAAGACGGGGTTAATCCAAACACTTGACATAGGTGAGGGAAACCTGTCAAGTGCCACTGGGTGATCACCACTCCAGGGCTGCAGAGAACAGAATCGGAAGTGTCTTCTTCAACAGGCTGGTGGTTGGTTCACGTTTGAAAGGGATATTAAAATGAAAGAGGCTTTTGTTCACATTGCCTAACACTTTGGTTGCTTTCTCTGCTTCTCTGCACGGCCACTCACTTGCCACATGCGATTTTGCACAAAACAATGCGCAGCAATAATTGATGGAAGGAGTGCTTTGTGCAACCATGGACCCTACTCCATGGTGCAACACAACGGCTTTGCAAATTACCCATTTCTGGTCTTGATCAACTCTATGAAAAACTTGTAAACTTTCTTTGTTGACAAAAAAGTACTATAAAATACAAAGAAAACCTGCAACAAACAAAGAGGAAACCACAAGATGAAAGAGTTGGCAGCTTCTCAGGGGCGGATCCAGCTTTTTATAAAGGGGGGGGTTGGGGTGGTATGCGAGGGAGCGTAGCGACCGAGTCCAAGCGAGCGGAGCAAGCGAGGGGGGAGGGTGTGGGAGGGGGGTGTCCCCCCTCCCACAGTAGGGAAAATTTTTGAAAATCTGTGTGTGAAAATGGCGTTTTCTTGCGATAAGATTTTAAAAAATGGTCCCCGGATTTTTTTTGGGGGGGTTGCAACCCCCCCAACCCCCCCCCTAGATCCGCCACTGCTTCTTACCAATGTCTAGTAATAGTATTCCATTACAAGTGTTCTGAAAGAAACCGGAATAGAAATCTTGGAAATTTCATGGCTATTAGCCCCCTCTCTTCCCCCTCCCCCAGTAAAACCGGGTTGTCTCCACCATGTCTATAGAAGAGAGAAGGGGGGAGGACTGACCCTGCGGTCAAGATTAACCTACCCTTTTAGAGCCCAGGCTCCAACTACTCGGGAAGGTCACGTGTATGTAAAGAAGCCTCAAAACGTTTATTGTCTGCTTCTTAGGGAGGGGGAAGGGGAATAAAGAAATAGTCTACCGATTCATGCTGCTCTGTGCAGGTGATTGACGGGAGATGGGTACAATATTATTTCACATTCATAGGACATAGAAATGTTTATGTTTATGTACGTTTGTATGACAAAGAGAATTTTTTGTTGAACCCATCTTACCAAAGTTATATCTGAAGATGGTTATCAACTCTTCATAAAAATCATAATATTTTTTTTTCTTTCCGGATAGATTATGTTTTTATATGTTGTAGGGCTTACAATGTAAACGTACATTTTAAAACTAGAATCATAAGCACAGGGCTTTATATTCATTGAATTGAATTGAAGGGGGTATGAAACAGTGTCCTATTGCTAAAAACATGAACAATCTAAAGAAAAAACTAGAAATTCATTATAGATCTGTAATATAAGTGACTGAAAAGCATATTTTCAGTCATAGTCTTCAAACAAGACTAACTGGAAAGTCATAGGAGGAGGGGATACAAAGACCAGTGTATAAGTCGGTTCATGGTTAACAGACTTCCGAATTGTAAATAAAGATTTTGGAAAGTGCAGAAGATTAAACTTCTTTGTCCTCTTAGCCGAAAGAGAATTGGGTTTTTAGAAAATGTTTACCTTGGACTGGCTTTGACTTTGGTGTGCTTCAACATATTAAGTAATTAGGCCAATAAAAGTTATTTGTCCTAGCTGTGCAACAGGATTTTTTTTTTTTTTGGGGGGGGGGGGGAGGGGGTAGTGTAGATGGTGGCTTTAAAGGTACTATGTCCCATTTGCAGGCCAAAAAATGCAAAAGTTAAATTCCAACTGCATTTGAAAGATACTGATTTAGAACTTCCCTAAGAAAAGGTGGGGCTTGAAAATGTCTTCAAGTGGGAAAATAACGACTATCAGTTGTCAAATCGACTTTAGGGCTATAGAGCCCAAAAGTAATAGTCTTGATTTTCAGACAATTGTACCGAATGGTCATACGTTTTATGCTGCGCAAAGATTCAATCAGTTTAATCTTGGCCATCACAAGAAGTGGGTTATTGATGTAGACAAATGCTCATGTACCCTGTACAACTCTTTTCATGTATGTTATTACCAAAGAAGAAAAAAAGCCTGTCAGTCACTCAATAGTGTCTGACAGTGAAGTCTAGCAGGTTTCCTTGCATAATTTGAATGCAAGGACACTGCTAACGTTTAAATTTCACAGATAGGACATACATGACATATTCATAATTCCTGCAAAGTTCTACAGAATTTGAGGTTGGCTGCAAAAGGGACATAGTACCTTTAAGGTGAAATGAGCATTGTACAAATCAGTAGTGTTATAGTTGGCTTTATTATTGCTCTAAGTCATTTTAAACATGAACATCAACAGAGTTGGGATACTTCATATTCAATCTTTTAGTGGTGGCCCATAGGCCCTACTTCCAGTGGCTTGAGCAAAACTTTGATGAAGGAAAAAGACTTGGTGGAATGCATAGTCTGTAGGGATCGATGATAAATGAATGGAAGCCAACCATTAGGAAAAAAAGATACCAACAGATTTATCAAGCCAGACACATCTTTCATCCCATGGCTAGCTCATACAAATTGCTGCTGAATTCCACTCTTGATAGTAAGGCGAAAATAATTTTGTGAAATATTCTACTCCAGGGCCATTCCCAAATCTAATGAGTGAGATATGACAGTTGCTGCTAGGATTCCATTCCTTTGTGTCTGCCATTCTGATATCATGTCCAGTGACCCAGACCACTGACCAATCAACAGACCAAGATATATTAGCCAAGAGGTCAAAGGTCAAAGGCAAGATCAGGAAAGGTCTTGAAGCAGAAAAGTGGTGATTGGAAACATGTCATATCCACTGTTGATACGACCCATCACAATTTTCAGAGGATTTATATCCCACAAAAGTCAGAGTAGATTGTTTCAAATAATCAATCTATTATCTCTCTCTCTCCTTTGGGGGATGGTTTGGGTAACAAGAGCAGCCAGTGAAAGTTCACGTTCCAAGTATAGACTCCTATCTTGAAAGACTGCAGAAGAAATTATTATGTTCCATTTGATATTTATAATGATCAGGATACATTGGGATATGGCTCCACCTAATACATTTGTTCACAGGGAATCAGAATTGCAATTTTTAGGTTCTGTATGCAGGTTCCCCCCTTTTGTGTGTGTGTGTGTGTGTGTGTGTGTGGGGGGGGGGGGCAGAAGTTAAACTTTAAGCAACAACAACAACTTGAGGAAGCAAGTACTTCAGCAGTATGAATGGAGACAAGAAAGTTAGTTTTTCTTGCCTTTTCATGTTTGCTAATAGCAGAACACTCAGCCCAAAATACAGTTGTTTTTCAATTTGGCTTTTTGTTAGATTTAGAGCTGGATGGTTGCTTTGCTTTACTTTACTTTACTTTTACACTTTGCCAAGATCTCTTTAATCCCTTTAAAGAGCGAGGGGGTAATTACACTGAATGAACTTAAGGGATTAGGCCTGTTTTCATCAGCTCGAGATTGCCAAATATCCAGCTATTTGAACTATCCCGATTGCAAATTATCCAGTTAATTTGCGTCTTCATCAACCTGAAGTTGCAATTAGCGGTATATGTGGTTGAGATAATCATCCCAAGATATTTTGGGCTAGTTTGCAAAATATCCCCCTATTTGGAAAAGTATCCCGCTATTTGTCTGGTGCGTCTTCACCAGCCCGAAGACTCTAGCTAATTTTCCGAGCTTGAGTTTCAAGTTTCGGGGTGAAGTCTCGAGCTGATGAAGACGCGATTTGTAACTTCGGGATTATTTCCCAAATCAGAAATAGCAGGCTATTTGGCAATCTTGAGCTGATGGAGACAGGCCTATTGGGGCGGAAGAAGGAGTTGGTATATTTTGGGTAGTTTGACAATGAAGATAATCAGTGCTTTTAAAGGGGAGTGGAGCGTGCTCCTTCAAAAGCAGAGGAATAGTAAACAAACAGCAAATTGACTTGAGAATTTTCTCATTCTCTAAAGCTTGGTTGAATATTGGTAGCTTCCAAAATATTTACACCAGTATGTTTGCACAGATTCTTACAGGGGAGCATTATGAAGAGGGTTTTGTTTGTGTGTACATGTATTGTTGGTGTTACCTGTCAGCTCTGTATTTCTTGTTTTTCATGATAGCTTTCTTTAATTTGCCTGTTTGATCTATGCTTTCTTGTATCCAACATGTCTTTTCAGTGATTTTTATTCCAGCTCTGTTTGTATTTCAATCATTTAAGAATGTCTCAGCCTCTCAGGCTTAGTTCAGATGTTTCCTGATTTTTTCACTAGCTGCATTTACACTGCAACCGTGCTAACGCATGCAGGGTATGAGGGGCACATGCGCACTACTCATCACAAAATTGGTATGGGCAAATTTTGACGGGGTTTTTATGGCGTATTCCAGTAGTGTAAATGGTAGTCCCAAAATAGATGATTTTTAAAAGTGGTGTTTGGGCTGTGTAAATGGGCCTATTGTGAAAGCCAGAGAGTCACTAACGTTGGAAAAAATACATTTCATAATACTGATAAGCAGCTAAGAATTTTGTTGTTGTTGTAATTCCTGCCTATTATATGCTTCTACACATGACAATGACATTATTCCAATGTCAAAGAAATCTAAATATATATTACAAATATGTATACAAAATTTCATCACTCAAGGCATGCAGCTCAAGGCTGATATTGTATGTTTTACAAAGTAATCAGATATTTACAATATGATTTTAATACCATCATCAAAATACAAAAGCAATACCGGTATAACAAGATTACAATGGTCGTCCCAATTAGAATGCAACAGAAATTCCCAAATGTAAAAACTAAACAAAATTGAATAAAACTTCAGAGGAATAGGTCTTGCTGGTTTGACTGCACTCCTTATTCCTTTGTTTTAGCTGTGAATTACCTTAATCCTGATAATTGCTTGCCTAAAGCGTTGCCACAGATTATGCTCTCTTCTGAGTTCATACATTTTTTCCTGAAAATTTAAATCTTGGAAAAGGGCAGTCCCAAGTTTTTGTCATTGTAAATGAAGGAGTCAATGAAAGGAGAGTCTCCCAAATAGAATTTTATTTGATTTGCATCTCAGCTGGGCTGGGCTGGGCTGCTCTCATATACAGTTGCAAGTGGAAAACATGATTGATCGAGAGGATCGTGTTTCTGGACCCCATTAGAAACATTCCCTCTAAATATTAATCCTGAATAATTACTCGCCAGCAGACTTGCCCCGAGAAGGGCAACACAACTTGATTATGGCAGCTTATAACTTTGGCTTCTAAGCAAACACAATCCCCTCGCAATAAACGCAGTTACGCCTACTGCAGGAATTCAATCCCACCAAATTATTATTAATGCCATTTTTTCGACGGTATATACTTCCCTGGAAACACTGTATCTTATTTCCTCTCACAAACCATGCGTAAAATAAAGCGGGCACTTACATCCGAAGGGAAGAGGGCTGACACCTGATAGTTGCAAGTTGGACGCCCTCAGAAGAAGGGCAGGATGTTCAAGCCAAGACTGATGGAAATATTTCATGGAGACGATGACATCTAATATTGACTACTTCGTGTTTGTGCAGGCTGAATTCGGGTGATCAGTATTCAGGTTCAATATTTTCCTGTTTTCTACAGAGAATCTTGAAATCAGATTTTTTGTTTCTTTCACAAGGAATGCATACATTCCCTTCACCTAGAAAGGAAATAATCTGGTCATGGTAAGAATTCGTCGGAGGCTAGGAGCACAATTCATCTAAATGCTCTTTTCTGATGAAAAATGTTTAAAGGGATTCAAAGAGGTGGTAGCTATTGATTTTACTGTACCCAGGCCATTATCCTCTTAAATCTTGTAATAACTTGCTATGAAGATCAGTCAAGTTTGTTAAAAAGAGATCATACTCCTTTGCTAGTCTGCTTCCAATTATTTCATCTGTTGAAAGCCAGATGGGCATTAACTGCGTGTTAGTCTATGGGTTATCACCCTTCTGGTTCTAAACAGATGATTGAGTCAACTCTAGTAACGTTGAGTTTTTTGGGTTGAGCCTTAAAAAGACTATTTGACTGAGAGAAGCCATGAAATCCCTCCCAAAGGTGGCCCTTTACCATTACTTTAAAGTCTATGTTAGTAAGTAAAGGATCCATGAAGCCAGCCACCCATCAAAGACGAGACTTGACAGCATTATACAGGGGAATGATTGGCATGCATTCATAGACTTAATTACTGTAAAGATGGCTGGAAGGGAAATTGCCATATGACACTGGGTTTCATTTCACCATCACAACCATCTTCATAAGATATCAACCTGTTCCTCTACCATGTCATGTTTCATGTACCCCTCTCTACACCACTTCCTGGTATCCTTTACCCCCCTGGTATCATTTACCCCCCTACTCCGGTGCCTTGGTCCCTAATGTTCCCCCTTCCAGTACCCACCACTCCCATCCCCACTCCCCAGGTACAGTCAATGCATCCTGATACCCTATACCAACTTCCACGGCTTACGTTTCATGACCATCATCCTTAGATATCAAACTATTATCCGGCTGCTATCACATATGTTATATGTGATGCCTTTCAGTAAGGGGGAAATTAACTCCCACACTTTACATGGCATCCTCTGTGCGATTCAATAAAGGGGATCTTCTTGTATTTGAGTTGCTTATTCAAATTTCATGGTCCGGGTTAAGTGGCCCTACTTCACACTTTGGCCGTCACCTGCCCTTAAAAGCGTGTTTCCGGCGGCGGCCGTGGAGCTCATACGACGAGGATGGTGAAAAATAGAAATAATAGCTGGCTATACGGCAAGGTTCAATGACCTAGCTTGTAGTTTGGGGTCAGGTGGTTAGGGAATAGTCTTAAATTACAGACTTGTCCTTGACAGACTATAGCATCATGTAAAAGTGTGTGTTTGATATGGTATCGTGTTGATTTTGTTACATATGAGCTTATTTGTAACACGAGATTTAGGAAAAAGAAAAAAGAAAGAAAAGAAAAAAAAGTAGAAAGGGATTAGGTACAGAGATAATTGAGAGGAGAGAGAAGAAGAAAGTGAGAGACAGGAATAGATTAATAGGGAGAGAAAGAGTGTGATCACATGAAATACAGGGACAGAGAGAGAGAGAGAAAGAGAGGGGGGGGGGGGCTGGAAGGGATTAAGATAGGCACTCCTTACTGAGATAAAAGGCACTAATGAACTTAATGATGATGCCTCTTCAGGCTTTCATATGGCAAGGGCAATAGGGCATATGATTCCCTAAAGACCAACATTCATTAACTAATTGTTTTAATCTAATAAGAATGCGAAGAATACATGTGCCATAATAATTCAGTATTTTGGAGATCTTTAATTTTCCTAATTTGATTGATAGCCTCAAGATGAGAAGCAATTACTTGGCAATCACCATTCTTCCCCGTTTACCCTTCTGAACTCGAGGTGTTCTATTTTTTCAGGGTAACACAGTTTATTTTGCTGTCAGCCAAGAACGGGAAGAAATGCAATTCCCTGTCTATTAATTAAACTTGGTGCAGTCGATGCATTCTTACCTTTGAAAGGTGTACTAGTGTAATGTCTGGAAGGTTTTGTACTATTTGTCTTTTCTTATGGTCAAATTGTGCTTATTTCTATCCTAAAATATACTACAAAATTGGAGATGTGAAATTCTCTAAGTATTCGTTCAAAGGAGGATTTTTCCTTCTTCTTTTGTTATTCCCGTGTATTTGACATCAATTTCAAATTTATTTACAGAAGTGTGATTCAAAAAAATAAATCATGTAGCTATTTATTCCTTTATCCAAAGATTATTCACTCTAGCTGTATATTGTGGGTTATCTTGCTTCCCATGAAATGTTCATGTTTAATATGAAATAAAACATTTAAAGGTGTTATCTACTATTTTGTGGTCATGGTCTCATAGCAATGTATTGATATATTTAAAATAAAATAATAACCTTTAAAGATTTAAGCCTCTCCTCATGATGTCTGAATGGAGTTTTGTTGGTATAAAAATGAAATTCATTGTTTAATCGAGGAAGTGGAACTATGGTAGCCCTTAACCCTTAGGGTAATACAATTCTAATATTGAAATAGCTTTTGTGAAGTAAAGATAAACACTAGAATGTCTATTAGTGAGGATAAATTCATCAACAAAGGCTGTTTTATTAAATAGCCTCCAATCTCAAGTCTGAGTTGTTGCGGTCGCAGTCCGAGCATGCCCCAGTGCTCCGTTGTCTTGTGGATTTTAGGGAGGGAGGGAGGGAGACATGTTGTACCCCTGGGCAGCATCGTGCGGATTACCGTCAAAGTTTCTGACGTGGAGCAGAGAAACGCTGCTGATGAATGGTGTTTACAGGAGAGAAACGTGAAGAAATAGGGTCTTATGGGAGTCGGAATGGGCGAAGACGGAAACAGACAAATGGATGGGTGGGCAGTGGGACTGAAAGATAAATAGAATGATGAATTCATTTAAATCTGCCGGATTCACTGGAAAGTGGTTTTGCTTGACTTGTGGGATGTGTTAAGCAAAGTCTGCAAACATACATTGTAGATCCAATTGAAGCATTGTTTTGGGGTATATTCTGCAAAATATTGTTGGAATCTTTTTATAGTAGAGAAAAGTGCATTTGTATTCAGAATTTTTTTTTTACTTTCAAGAACCTAACACTATGAACATGACTGACAAAGAAAGCGGACAAAATATACAGTTCCTCAGGTAGACAAAGGAACATCCCTTCACTGCTATTGTGTAAAAATGTGTAGAACAGGTGTCACATGCATATTCACCTTTTTACATAATAGTAGTGAAGGGATGCTCCTTTGTCTACCTGAGAAACTGTATATTTTGTCCGCTCTCTTTGTCGTCATGTTCATAGTGTAAATACTCCTTTATGAACAAGTACAGCCTACCGTACAAAACCACAGTATTTAGTAAAACATCCAAAATTTTACATTTGTACACGTCTGCATAATCAAAATCACATCAAAATAGGCTTTCATAGATTGTCATCCATAAAATTAAGCAAAGCATCTTATTGAAATGGATTTATCTTTGAAAGTCTATATTTTTCTCTAATTTTAATCTTAATTATTTTGTGATTTGTGATGCTTATGAACATCTTACATGTAAATATTTATGCTGGGGTGATTTTTCAGGCATCATGCCTGTACAGGGCTTTAGAGACTGTCTAAGATTGCATACATTAGTGCAACGCCTAAACCCCCCTGCCACCATCAGAGCAAACCAAAGTGATTTCTGGGTCACGGTGGAGTGGAATAAAACCACTTTGATGGAAAAGCATCTCTGATGATGCATCTCCTGCGGGAAGTAAAAATGGGTGGAGATATGACTTATGAGGATCTAGAAGGGCTTGGGTCTATGTTTCCCATGATGACAGAGCTTTCCTGTACATTTACATTATCATCTGCAGAATATACTGCAATATCCTGAGATAAAGAAATTATACTACTGATACGTTATTGTATTGGGGGCGTGTCTGGCTATATCCACTAGGACGGATGGACGTTTTGATGCTACTGGGCGGGATTACATGTAAAAGCATTTGTTTTCCCCTGTTGTGTCTTGTTGAGATTGCAGGGGTTTCCCCAAATCCCTTTGATTCAACTTTGAGTTTCAGAATGCTTTGAGTCTTTGACACACAAAGCTTGCATTGTAAATGAGAAATCCTACACAGAGATGTTAAAAGGTTTCAAGTTTGAAGTTATGCTCCACTTATACTGATAAAAATAATAGAGGTTTAGTTTGTAAAGAAAAAGAGAGTGAAAGGAAGAAAAAAGGAAGGGCGAGAGGGACTGAGGAAGAAAAAACTGGAAATATTTAAAAAGAATGAAATGGAGAAAGAGAGAGAGAGAAGGGGGAAGAAAGAGAGTGAGAGAGAGAGAGAAGGGGGAGAAAGAGAGGGAGGGAGAGAGAGATAGAGAGAGAGAGAGAAGGGGGAGAAAGAGAGGGAGGGAGAGAGAGATAGAGAGAGAGAGAGATAAGTATATGTGTGTGTTTCATGTAGTGGATTAGAGGGGAAGAGGAAGGATTCAGTGGAGAGACACACCAATCTCTGATAAACTTTATTTTTTATGAAATCAATATTCATTGACTGTTCTAATTTCTTATCCAAAAAGAGTGCGCTTTTCACATGAGTAAGTTCCCACTTTCTTCACACTCCTTCCTTTCGCATATTCTTCAGTGAGTAACATATGAATGACCAGTAGCAGTGGTAACGCACCCCATATTGATCATACTGGTTTGCATCACATAGAGGCTCTTAGCATCGCTTTTCTTGTGACAAGGATAATCCTCTCCTCAGAGATGGGGTCTCTCATACTCCAAGTTTGTATTTGGAATAATCATATTGATAAATTCCACCAGCCCTGGGGAGGGGATTGAGGACACGTGTGTGCGAGAGATGTAAAAAGAGTTTGTTACGAAAGGATTTATGAAGTTGATGCGGGAAGGGAGAGAGCTTTTGTGATTGCATTTTGCCCTGTTTTATTGTATGCTGGCAGGGGGAAGAGAAGGATAGCTCATGTTGGTGTTGAAAGAAAGTTGAAAAGTCATCTTCAACATGGATGAATTGTTCTAAATTAATACGAAGAAGCTAGTTTGATAAGTTTTATCCCTCAGTTTCACCTTATGTTTAGAGCAAGAATGGCAGGAACTTTGTGTAAAATGAGAAGAGTTTTATAATGCCCTTCTTTCTCACTTGCTTAGTTGGCTATTTCAAGAACTCAATTTGGTACTTGGAAAGGCTAGTTATTAAAAGAGAAACCTTTTTAAACAACTTCTCTGAAAACAGTAATTGAAACCAGTAAGAACAGAAGGTAGGATACAGTAAATTCCAAATTTATGAATCTTTTATAAAAATTGTTCTGAGAAGCATATAACAGATGTTAGTTAAAAAAATACAAAAAAGGAGGTCCTCGTAAAATTGAGAAATCTTTTATATTTCTCAGCACTTTTGATGAAGTTGTGAATGGAGCTGTGCGGGCCAATTCCAAACCACCTTTAATGCGTTTATAAAACGATAAATAGTTGTGATGTGAACAATGGTTAACCATGAAGTGTGATTCTATTGAAACGTGGAATACTTGAATGAACATCGTACTTGCAGATGGTGATGAAACGAGCGCGAACCCATGTGTCTGTATTCACGCCATGCAAACTGTGTTGCCTTGCTGTGTTGAGCTGGTGAGGAAATGCTCTTGGCTTTCTCACTCATTCACACTCATTCACAACACTGAAATGCTGATTGCGTTTTTTTTTATAAACGTTGTTGCAGAACTCTATTTTTGTCTCCTTATTGATTGTGTTTAATGAAATAAAATAAATAAAATATATGTGTTAAGGTCATTTGACTGTTGTATTGCTCAGTTCCTGAAATCTCCAAGCTGCAGGTGTATGAACCGAGATTGAATGTGTTACTCTTTTGTGATCCATAAGGTCAAAATATTTTTGGAGTAACTTTATGGAATAAGAATGATTTTGCAAATACGCCAATCTGATTTCAAATTAGTGTCATGATGTTCTAGTATTTGAAGTTATTTTCTATTTGGTGATGGTCATTTTTCACTGCACAAGTGGGCTTTTTTAAAAGGTAAAGTTAACCAAAGACTCCGCGAAGAAAAGACACAATTACTACCGGATGAAGCTTATTTTGGAAAGTAGTCTTTTACAAACTTTGATCAATGAAGTTGCCACAGATGAAGAAATGTTTACACAGAAACCTAGATGTTGGAAAGTCTGTCAGGAATTTTTATCGAGGAAATCAAAATCAAGTACCTGTTTTTTCCTTTGATTGAGTGGGTTACTGACCCCAAATTAAAGTAAATGGAGCATGAATATAAAAGGATGAACCTTATAGTATAAACAGAATTACTTACTACCGAATGAAGCTTATTTTTGTAAAGTAGTCTTATACAAACTTTGATCAAATGAAGTTGCCATTGATGGAGAGAAGTTCTCACACAAACCAAGATGTTAGAAAGTCTTGATTTTGCACAAGGAAATCGAAATCGAGTACCTGTTTTTTTCCTTTGATCAAGAGGGTAACTGACCCCAAATTAAAGTAAATGGAGCATGACTATAAAAGGAAGAACCTTATGACATCAAAGGACGGGTAGTCGATGCATGAATGACAAGGGGTGATTGGTCAAGAAAGAGAAAGTGACAATATGGAAATATATGGAGAGAGAGAGAGAGAGAGGGGAGGGAGAGAGAGAAGGAGGGAGAGAGAGAGTGGGTGAGAGAGTTAGAGAGGGAGAGAAAGAGAGGAGGGTGGAGGTAAAACAAATACAAAATATTTTAGACAGTAGGCCTTTTTTTGGAAAGAAAATTAATATTGGAATATGAAATCGAAGAGAAGGATGGGATAAAGAGAGAGAGAGAGAGAGAGAGAGAGAGAAGGTAAGAGGGTGTGAGTATGAACCAACGAGGTAAAAAGTATTTCAATGAATATGGTATCATTGTGGGGAGTAAAAGCCAAGACACACCACCAGGTACCTCAAAACCTGGGATTCTCAAGGGGGTAAAAGATGTTCCTCCAGGGGTAAAACCTTGTCATGATTGTCCAGGAATATACAGATTCTAATGAATCATCATTCTTCTATCTTAGGTTTGCTTCTACTACCCATCTTGTGCTTTTTAGTTGTTGAGAGTAATACCAGGAAGAAAGGACTTCATTCCAAGGCATCCAATTTTCCCAGGGTAGAAAATATTCTGTACAATGTGTCTGTGAAATAGCAGTGAATAAGGTGTCATCTCTTCCCTTCCTTGTGAAGGTCCATAGAGCAATTATCGGTAGGATGATGATGCGTGTAGAACAGCCAAATCTCTGACCAAGTGATGAACTAATGAATGATAAAAGAACATACAGAGGAGCACTATTTTCTCTTGAGAGCTGTAATAAATAGCAAGGAAAGCTAACAGAGAGCTCTGATGGAGACAAAGAATGTACACGAAATGTTTTTAGGAAATATCACTGTTAACTACATGACATCCATGCAAAGTGAGAACTGTTGTTCATTTGACAATTTTCAGTCTATAAAATATGAATGTATATGATAGGTGATATCTCATTGCAGATATTGCATAGAGGATGTCGCAGGTTTCCAGCATATATTTCCATGTGGTTGACATCAACTTGATGCTTGGGAAGAGAAAAATGAGATGAATTCGTAGCAGATGTGATCATATGATCTTCCATGAACTAAGGTCACTATTAGATGCATAACGGGGACCCTGGATGCACATAAGGGCACCATTATAGACTACACAGTGACTCATAAAAACATTAAAGAAAAACGAAAGACTACAGGTTTGTAGAGAATTTTGTTGGATAATTTCATAGAAGATGTGATCAAATGATCCCACAAAAAACTATGGTCACCACAGGATGCATAATGGTGCCTTGGATGCACATGTGGGCATCAGATAAGCTAGACTACACGGTGATTCATAAAAAACATAAATGATCACAGGTTTATAGAGATCAAAATTAGATAAATATGTAACAGATGTGATCATAATTTTTCCGTCTAAATTCTTAAGGATGTTTATGTAAAAGTAGGATAGTAAGTCATTTTGGCTCGAGGCAGAAAAACTATTCTCAACGAAGTAAGGTCACTGTGGGATGCATAATGGCACACTGGATGCACATGTGTATTTATACCAGACTGCTCAAACACAGTAACTCATAAAACAAGTTTAAACATATGAAATGATTGGTAGAGGGAAATGAGATATATTCATATCAGATGTGATATCATACGATCATGAACTAAGGTTACTATTGGATGCATAATTGATGCCCTAGCTGCACATGTGCATGTAACATACTGATCAGGTAGACTTCACAGTGATTCATGTTCTAGTCCAATAATTAGTTGCTAAAAAAGCACAATGTAAAGTTTCATTTTACTATTACTAATGGAAATAGCAAGTAGAAATATTTCACTCCCCCCGGTAGTTAAATATCTTATATATAAGTACATTATTATAAATAAGACACACACAATGTAACCAAACTCGAATTTATCTATCGCCAATGGTTTGCTAAAACAACTACATTTAACTATGATTTATAAACTGAGCATCCGTCCCATGTTTATCCATGAAATTGCCCTTAACAAAAATCAATCTTCCAAATGCATTCTCTTTATTTTCCAGACAATAGTTGTTCATGACATTGCCATGGATACATATTGTTTCTTTCACAGACCATTAGGCTGCATAAATAAAAACATGCTGATGATCCGTGTCCCCTATTACCAGTATCAGCATTACAGCAATCCCATAGACTCTAAATCAACATAAATACACCCATGATGGGGGCCGGGTTTCTTGTAAACTCGTCAAAATATCTAGTAAAAAGGGAATGACAGCAGATGGGTTCTTGGCGCATCCAGTGAACTCTCTGCCCGAGTTTTCTTTTCAGACGATAACGTAGAAAAACAGGAAATAAAATCAAAAGGAATAATAGGAGTAGAGAAGAGGATAAAAGAAGGAAAATTAATGGAATATTTCTTTAGATAGGCTGTCATTGAAAAGTGTTTTCAGGCCGGTGGCATTTTTGGGGTGCTTTTGTTAATAATGAACCACAAAATGAAGCACACAATCTGTCCAATTTCAGTAGGAAGAATCCCAGATTGTTAATGTGTTTATCAGAAAGGTCTACGCTTTCATGCGTGTGATCCGTTTCAATCTGAACATCGGTGCATAAAAAAGTGGTCATATTCTTGGTTTTGTTGTTAATGTTTTGTCTTGGCAACAAAAGTAATGACTTTATATTTTTAAATGAGTTTTCACTGATTACATGTTACAAATCAATATGAAGATTGGCCTTGCACTATCAATTGATTTGGAATGATTTTGCGAAATATTCAATCAATATCAATTTCTCATGAGGAAAAGCGATACCAAGTATAGGGAGGAAGTGCATTTTAGTAGCTATTGTGGATACTGAAACCTGTAGTATAAAAATAGAACTGAAACCTGTAGTATAAAATTAGAACTGAAACCTGTACTAGAACTGAAACCTGTAGTATAGAATTAGAACTGAAACCTGTAGTATAAAATTAGAACTGAAACCTGTAGTATAAAATTAGAATTGAAACATAGTGAAGAAGTGCTGTATTGATTCTACCCATCTCATTTCGATGTTGTGAGTTTCAATGTAAAGTACATTACCTCTCATGCAATGAATTATACACAGTCAATAACTATGTTAAGCAGGTGCTATGGTATTTTATCACCCACTTAAATGCATTAAATTGATCAATAAAAATCTAGCATTATCCTATATCCGTTAGTTCAACAGCTTCAGTATCCAGTGTATGTTGTAGCCAATTCTGTCATAACCAACATGAATGAAAGGCCTACTACATGTAAGTCACCATGTTGTATTTTGGGAAATATGTCTCCTTTTCTGTTAAATTTATTATTCATGTTTTGTTAGAACTATACACTGATTTAATGAAAGAAATAAAAGTTATTTCTTACCAAATATTACTTCTAACTAACTTTTGGATTCAACAGTATTATAATGAAAGAAGGAAAAGAAAAGATTGACGATGTACGAAGAGGGGTGTTTGGAAAACGAAGATCGAAGAACGAAGACCGGGGACCATGTGCGCACACGTACGTGCGTCAATGAGATGATCCCCAGTCTTCGATCTTCGTTTTCCAAAATAACTCAGGGTGTTTTGGAAAACGAAGACCGAAGACCGGGGACCCATGTATTATGTGTGTTCGGCGTTAATAATAATTACAATAATACTTAAACACTGTCAGAATTATAAAAAACTATTATGACAAAAACAACAACAATAATAATTATAATAATAGTATAATAATAACAATAATAATAACAACACTAATGATAATACATGTATAAAAGACGATGATAATAATGATGATTAAAATGATAACATTAATAATATTAAGCATAACAACTGATGCAAAGGAAAACCAACAAAAACATAGCCTTTATAGACAGGTGGCTGCTACAGACAGGTTCTTCACACCTAATCTATATCCATGGGAACCAATTTTTAGTGGCCACTGATACTAAAGAGAGATGGCCGCTAATTAAGACAGGTTTTGGCTGTATTTTCATCATTAATAATCGCATATGTGCGCCCGGCCAAATCGAGGAGAGAGAGGAAGAGACGATCCCCGGTCTTCGATCTTCGTTTTCCAAAATACCCCAGGGTGTTTTGGAAAACGAAGACTGAAGACCGGGGACCCATGTATTATGTGTGTTCGGCGTTGATAATAATTACAATACTACTGAAACACTGTCAGAATGATAATAATATTATAATAACAATAATAATAATAATGATAATAATCATAATGATGATGATAAAAGATGATGATAATAATGATGATAAAAATAATAACATTAAAAATAAGCATAACAACTTTTGCAAACGAAAACCAAATACAGTGAAAAAGTGTCTATAATGTCTTCCCAGGGGAAACCCCCCAAAATGGCCTTTTTAGACAGGTGGCTGCTGCAGACTGGTTCTGAAACACCTAATCTATATCCATGGGAACCAATTTTTTGGTGGCCACTGATAGGAAGGTGTCTACTAAAGAGAGACGGCCGCTAATTAAGACAGAGATGACTGTATTTTCATCATTAATAATCGCATATGTGCGCCCGGCCAAATCGAGGAGAGAGAGGAAGAGACGATCACCGGTCTTCGATCTTCGTTTTCCAAAATACACTGGGGTGTTTTGGAAAACGAAGACCGAAGACCGGGGACCCATGTACTTTACGTGTTCGGCGTTAATAATAATTACAATACTACTGAAATACTGTCAGAAAGATGAAAATGATGATGACAAAAACAACAACAAAAATGATAATAATAATAATAGTATAATAATAATAATAATAATAGTAATGATAATACATAATCATAATGATAAAAGATGATGATAAAAATGATGATAAAAATGATAAAATTAATAATAAGCATTTTTATAACAACTTTTGCAAATTATTTCTTGTTGATCAGAGAAAGAACAACCAACCTGAGTTGTTATCTTGTTTATATAGAGTGTTGTTGTGTGTCTAATTTAGCAGTCATAACAAAGCAATAAAAGAGTTCATTATTACATTTTACAAGGCAAGTGATTGATTTTACTTATTGCTGGTTGTGTGCAGTCATATGTGAAGAGAGGAAGGATGTGATCACATTGGAACGTAATGCACAATACAAGTAATTTGTTTAACATTCTTGTCACAGTAGTGATAACTGGAGTTATATTAGAATGATTAAACAAGAAATATTAATATCTTAAACTGATTAGGAAAGTGGGTCTGGAAGTATAAGATTATAGGTAGTTGGAATATAGAAATCCAGTAGGAGGGGGGTCTCATATATTAAGACATACGGGGGTGTGCCGCTCTATTGGACCCATTTTTAACAAAAAAAATCCCTAAAAATGGGTCTGTTTTTTTCTTCAAAATTTCAAAAATGTTCGGGTGGTTGCATTTTCGGGTGGTTGCATAGCAACCACCCGAAAATTGTGAAAAAAGGGCCTTTATTTCGAGTAAAATCCCCCCAAATGACCCTCAGAAATGGGTAGGGTTTCGAGGCTTGAGCGGCACACCCCCTTCCAAGCCAAATCTGAGACCCCGACTCCGGGCTGGAAATACATGATAAAGGCAAATGCAATTTGTGAGTACCGGTAGTAAACTACAACCTTAGTTGTAAGATCCCCGGTCTTCGGTCTTCGTTTTCCAAAACACCCTGGGGTATTTTGGAAAACGAAGATCGAAGACCGGGGATCGTCTCTTCCTCTCTCTTCGATTTGGCCTGGTGCACATATGCGACTATTAATGATGAAAATACAGCCAAACCTGTCTTAGCTCTCTTTAGACTAGTAGACACCTATCTATAGTGGCCGCTAAAAATTGGTCTATTATATACACTTTTTCTCTGTAGTTTTTTCTTTGCATAGGCCTATTATGCTTATTATTAATGTTATTATTCTTATCATTATTATCATCATCTTTTATCATTATTATGTATTATCATTAATATTATTATTAATATTGTTATTATCATCATTATTATTATATTATTATTATTATTATCATCATTGTTGTTTTGTTTTTTTCATCATCGTTTTTATCATTCTGACAGTGTTTCAGTAGTATTGTAATTATTATCAACGCCGAACACACATAAAACATGGGTCCCCGGTCTTCAGTCTTCGTTTTCCAAAACACCCTGGGGTATTTTGGAAAGCGAAGATCGAAGACCGGGGATCGTATCTTCCTATCTCTCTCTCTCTCTCTCTCCTCACGTAGGTGCACTACACGAACAAGTGCATGGGATCGTCTCTTCCTATCTCTCTCTCTCTCTCTCTTTCTCTCTCTCTCCCCCACGTGGGTGCACTACACGTACAAGTGCATGCACGCATAATACATGGGTCCCCGGTCTTCTGTCTTCGTTTTCCAAAACACCCTGGGGTATTTTGGAAAACGAAGACAGAAAACCGGGGATTGTCTCCTCGACGCACGTACGTGCGCGCACATGGTCCCCAGTCTTTGTTCTTCGGTCTTCGTTTTCCAAACACCCGTACGAAGAGGCACTGCCACACTTTCATTTTCATTACAAACGTAGCACAACAACTGCAGCACATTTATTTAGATGTCGTGATCCTGTCACTTCACCAGTCACGCCCAGTAAATTCTGAGTCGCCAGCGAAGACATAAGATTTTGTTAAACACTCGCCACAAGAAGGGAGATCTTCTCTCTAATCTCTTGATCCCTGTCTGACAGTCTCACCACAATAGAATTGAGACCCCCAAAAGGGAGAAAGGTTCATTTTTTGGTGATTTAGCGTAGGATTAGGAAAATAGAGAAGGATTGCTGACAGTTGTTGTACAAACATTTGTTTGTATTTTTTCCAGTTTATTTTTAAAATGTCATGTGTTTCGTGTACAAAGAAGCCATGTCTCTGAGAGAGAGAGGAAGGGAGAGAGAGAGAGAGAGAGAGAAAGAGGGAGGGAGGGAGGGAGGGAGGGAGGGAGAGAGAGAGAGAGAGAGAGAGAGAGAGAGAGAGAGAGAGAGAGAGAGAGAGAGAGAGAGAGAGGGGGGGGGGGGGGGGGGAGGAGCATAGATGGGCCACAAAGGGTTGGAATATATAAATGTTGTTTGTTTCGTTAATGTATACAAGTTCATGTCTTTTGAGATGAATGGAAATAAATAAGCTTTGGATTATTCTATAGATTGGATGAAAACAAGGGGGAATTAAGGAAAAAACAAAAAACAGTTTCATTTGTTGAGAGAAAAAAAAACCCCACAAAAAATGACCAAATGTTTTGACAAACTATGTGCTTAAACATATATGTAATCACAATTTCTCTACTACAACAAATCTTGCCCAGTACCCATTCCGTGCAGAGGAGACAAAAATATGTAGGGCAGGGATAAACAGCCCGAATGGGTTTAGAGTGGGGAGGATTTGTTGAGAGAGACAAGCCACTAGGAAATATGATCGCATGATGTTTGCTGTCGGAAACAAGCCTCTTGACCAGCAGGTTTTGAATGTCCAAGCCATCTAACAATGGGCATGGGAAGGCACGTAGGGATGGGTGCCTCGTGCCTCGAAATCCAACACTTAGAGAAAATTCACAGAGACAGTTATAAAATGAGCTGTGTTATGCTCATTTATGAGCAGTTATATAAAAAAGTCTTCACATTTGAACTTGATGAATCGGCTAATAATGAAATTGGCTGCTTGCGCGATGCAAGAAGGCCATTACTGCTTTTAATATGCTTTGAAACAGAGTAGGCATGAATTCAATGTGTAGACTGGATGTTACCAAACCGAACAACATTCTGATGTAGATATGATGTGAATATTGTGATTTGAAGATAAAGCAAATACAATGAATATCCGTATTGAATGATGATAGTATTGGAAATAAGGGAAATAAGGAAACAAGGAAATATAGAACTGCTAAAATCAAACATACTGTACATGAAGATTAGGCAGTTTAAGCTAAACCACCTCCATATACTGTACATGTATGTGCTATTGATTTATATTCTGCATTTTTGATTTGTCACACAGGGTTCTCTTTTTTAGACAATTATTTTGGCTCTCAAAGAGACTACCCTCTTTAAAAAAATGAAACATAATCAATACCTTTAACAGATTGAATAAATCAATACTTTATGATCAGAGAGATTTGAAAAACTATATTTAATGATCATACAGGACTTTGAAGCCATATCTGTTTGATATTGAAGTGTTTCTCTTGGGATTACATCATCTAATTAGTCTTGTAGGTTCTTCACGGTAGTTCAATGTCCTGTAAGGTATGCCCAGAGGCTACTGTGCTCACGGCCCGAACCACGCAATAATTATGCAACCCCTTCGCATATACCGTTGTTTGGACAGTACAGCCATTTCTCTATGCTTTGCGTTGAACGTTGCCCCTGGCTTGAATCTAAATGGGTATGATACATGGCACGAATCCTTCATCTTGGAGCTTTCTTGTTTATCTTCATCTTCAACTCCACATTTTGAAGCCATGAGCCGAGGATGATGATGACGATGATGCCCCTCCGTAATACCATCATCTCTACGTGAAGTTTGGGCAGGCAGAAAGCTCTACACATTTCTTCCTCGATAATGCAGTGACGTGGGCAATATCATAGCAGTGTTTGTCTTTATATCTTTTGTTTGATGACTGTCTTGTGCTTTTGAATGTGGAAGATCATGAGGACATAAGCTGAGAGCTGCAGGGACTGCATCAGTAGAGTGAGGTGACACTTGATTACTTTCTTTATGTGATTGTCTTTTTATTACCCCTTTAGAGGAGTTGCATTTTTTATTTTTTGTATAGATGCAAATATGAAATAAAGTATGATGGAGAGTTAGCATGCAGGGGGGGGGGGGAGATAGATAGAGAGAGAGATAGTGAGAGAGCGAGCGTGAGAGAGAGAGAGAGAGAGATAAATAGATAGATATATAGAGAGACGGAGAGAGAGAGGGAGAGAGAGAGGGAGAGAGAGAGAGAGAGAGAGTGAGAGAGAAAGAAGCAAAACAAATACAATATAAATACATTTGCATAACTACTTTTTTGATAATATGTTTGTATGGGATGCAGGGAAATTTGTTATGAAAATTGAATCCACACATTGGATGTGCAGTCATCCTTTTTTATTTTTTCAACAAAAGCAACATCATTTAGACTAAATGCAGGGTTTTTCACAGATAATTCTGGTCATATTTTATAACACGATTGCCCATCAATTTACCCTATGGGTGGTCCTACAGACTCTTATCAATTTGAATAGATTCATTACATCTTATCTTGATCAAAAACACATTTCTGCATTACTATGTCTTTTCATTACAATTCACTACAAGCCAACTGAGTATACACCATCCATACAAAATCTTCCACAGTGTCCCATTGGTCCTCTAGAACTGTTCAGTGTGTTCCAGAGGTCCAGCATATTGAAATGAGAGACCCTGGTACTCTTTTGTATGGGTTTGTCATACAACCGAGTTTGCAAACACGCGATACAATGTGTCAGAGCGTTACAACCTGAGGGCTCAAACTTTGTGATCGTGGAATGTCAACTTTATATCTCGCTCCAGAGGATGCAGCATATACTATATGACGTTCAATTTAATTAATGTGGTGGAGGATAGAAATTTGTGCTGATTCTGTACAAACAAACCCAACTAGGGGAAGAGATATTCCTATCTGTTGACTACTTTGGAACACACTGGGGAATACATATTTTTTAATCAGTTAACTTTCGAAATTCATTTGAAATATCGACAAAATATTTTAAAAACAATATTTGAAACTGGTACAAAAAAGGGATGGGAAATTTTGGAGGTTACAATAGTGTATTGTGAAACAAAAAGCTGAGTTCTGTTTGCATTTTCATCTACCGGTACACTGTATGGTAATATATACACAAGTATCGTGTTCAGTCTTTGTCAGTGGCTCCAGGATGAATAGAAACTCTTTAAGTCATGTACATCAAAAGAAAGCTGAAAGTACACATGTAGGCTCTTGGAAGATGCTTGATGTATATATTTGTTTTAAGCATGTCTCGTAAGTATGTAAATATGTGTGAGCGCATTAAAAGCAGTCTGAGTAAACATAACGAGCATGAATAATGGATTTTTTTCGAGTGGGGGGAGGTTGACGGTCAAATTCAAACGAGATTGTACCAATTAGGCTCATTTCCATTAGCCCCAAAACAGGCTCAGACGAGATAGTAAACTGATCAGAGCTTTTTGTGAAATTACTGGTTGTCCCATACTTTGAAGGTCCTTGTTTCCACTAGCCCAAGTTTCACTCCCGCTCATGTGAGGAGTTTGCATTTGCTTTAGAGTTAACAATTTTTCCTAGAGCATTATCAATGGTGCACTATATGCGCTGCTTCTTCTCAAATAGTAGATTATTTAATGAAAGATTTCTAGTTTGCTTTGAATAATATCAGTAACCTGCACCAATAGCCTCTTCTTCATGAATTAGCATGAGCTTAGATAGAGCATGGACTTAAGTAAGTCCATGGATAGAGTGAGGAGGTATCATCAGGATAATAGTCTCAGATCAGAATTTTGTAGGCCATTTGGGAACTTGGGCTAATGAGGACGCGCCTCATGAGAGAGAGAGAGATGAGTTTATCCCAAGTCACTGGATAATCAAGTGTTTGATTTGAAAGATGATGCATTTGAAAGAGTTTGTTTTCCATCATAGTCCAGATCGCAAACACAAAGCCAGATATTCCCCCCTCGTGTGTACACAACATGAGGGTATGACATATTGGAATAGAGAAGTGGAGAATAGCCATTGTTGGGAGAATATAATGATGTGTGCATTGTCATCCAATGTTCCAGTCTAAAGGTTATCATGTTTGTTCAGAAGATACAATTACGTTTGATTTTGTCAGAGAGAGGCAGACAGAAAATGAAAGAACTGAACTTTTTTGTTACTTCTGGTGTTAAAACGGGGCACTCATTTTCATGGAGTTTCATAATTCTGAAACACATATTTTCAATACCAGGAGGCTTCAAAACTCTGAAAATACAATAGGGTTCATAAGTCTGAATATTTGTTGTATTCTTCCTTTGTATTAGAATGTATTCTCATGTGGAATGTTGTCTCAACAGCAATTAAATGAGTTATTATTTCATTTTTTGCCTACAATGCTGAATTATTTTTTAAATTCAGAGCAAGAGAAGGATCAAACTTAAATTCAAATATGAAAGTTATTGTAGCCGATTTGGCCTTAAATACCTTCAAACACAGAAAAATAAAAGCAAATTTTGTAAAATCAATCATAGATAATTTAAGTCTGGACAGGTAAACATGAGCGGATTTTAATGTTTAATAATGCTCTTATTTTTGCATTTATACTTTTCAAAGGATTATATACCTGTAGGTATGAATGATAGTTTAATACAAATATTATTAGGCACTACATATCCTGGTGTGTTGTGTTTGATATATATATATATAAACCACCAAAAAAAATGAACGGCTGACAACCATCCTTTAATGATAAGTACCAACATAGCGCTCGAGGCTGCAAGCCATGGGTTTATTGGGAAAAAAATGCATTTATATGGTAATTCCATTTCACTGTTTGCTATAAATGTCTCATATTCCTGATCAAACTTTTAAATATCTTTATTTTGTGCAGACCATAATGTGTTCCATTCCTATACAAATATACACTAGTCAGCAGACATGTTAAACAATGTTAAGCCTTAATGAGTTCCATTCAGTGGTATATTTGCACACCTTATTATTTGAGTTATACTCTATTTGGTCATGCTTTTTCTATTTGTTTTTCTGATCAGGCACAGTATTTTATCTAAATATGTAGCTTTCTGAGCGTGCAAGCAATAATACAAGAAGCAAATTTGTTTCGCTTTTGTTTGCATCTTTTATTATGAAGGGTTGAATTCGGTTAGAAGAAAAGTAACTAGACAAACTGCCTAAAGGTTTAATGGAATTAGGCAAGCCTTGTATTTTTGTGATGTTTATCCATCCTTTGCAAAATTGTTATATTATCTAAACTCACAGAAATTAATGAATAACTTCAAAGTATATAATATAGTGACAAAATAAAAAATGAAAGAAATGGATGTATTGAAAAGAGAATTGCTGTACTTATACTGCTTATACTGTTTATGTTATTGGATACAATTCAGTGTATTGCATTTTAATTTTAGGGAGAAAAGTGAAAATATGTCCAAGTTTTTTATACACTAGAGTATCATGTGATTGAATTCTAAGTATTACTTTAAATACTTTTTAGGGGAAGAGTAATTTGCATATCTGAACATCCTAAGTGTTCTTTTTATTGCCTCATATACACTAGAGTTAAACATATCCAATATGGTTTGTAGTGAAAAAGACATTTTTCACAGTCACCCCTTGACCTGCACTATTTCAGTCTCATTTTAGTCCCTTGCCATATGCGTTAGGGCTGTATATTACATTAGAAGCACTTCAATTTCACATTACAAAAAGCCCCTTTTGTGAGATGTGCCATTGAGACACAGATCTATTACATTTACCCAACCTCACATTAGATTAGTGTTTAGAGAAGTATGTAATACATTGAACATATTGGGGATTTTTTTTTCCTTAGAGTATTGGATCAGTGCACTTTTTTTCCAGTATTATTCATCAAATTCTCTTTACATATAATGTAACTACATTTAAGAAAGGTGATGTAGTTCTAAATGCATGAATGCAACCTGTGATTCAAAGGAATGACCAAAAAATGAGAAATGAGAGGGATTCATGTAATGATTTCGATCAAATCTAGCTGGGCCTGCGGATTTGCAGGTACTCAATATTTCATGCCTGCATATTTCTGACACATACTTGGCCAATTCCCTTGATTGGCAATGTGTAAGTACCTCTTGATCAATCTGTTCATCACCCAGTCGAGGGATATAGCTAGATAGAGATAGATATACAGAGAGAGAGTGAGAGAGGGAAAAGAAGAGTGAGAGAGGGAGAGAAAGAGAGAGAGAGAGAGAGAGAGAGATAGAGATGGCTGACAGATTGAGACAGAGGCAGAGAGAAAGACTCACCCTTGGAGAAAGAGGCAAAGAACCAGAAATGTTGCCAATTTAATAGGAGTTGATAAGGGTACGTGATGATCCATGATTTCCATCCAATAGAGGACCGTTGAAGAGGGAGAAGCCAGCCGTGCAGGGATTTCAAATGCTCTTGTTCTGGAAATGACTGATGGATGCCGCAATTTAAGTGGCGGGATGAAGTATGGATGATGATATTAATTAACCTGCGCAGATGGAATGAGAGCTTCATTGACAGGTAGATCTTGCAAGCATACAAATATCGTTGGCAAATGGTTATTGCATTAAAATTCAAAATTGTGGTTTTGCAATAGACCTAATATGCACAATATGGTGAAACAAGGTAAATATTGAAAGAGAGGTATTTTTTGTTGTTGCTTGAATCAATTGCTTTCAATAAATCACACCGCTTTGAAAGGATTAATACTTCAATATTGAATTATGAAGGCCACTCAGTGTAGAATGGAATTAGAATAATATAAAAGAGCACATTGAAATTATTCATAAATATTTTGCCATGCTTTTAAGGGCACTTGAATTTTCTCTCCATATTTCAATTAAATGACCATAATCCTGTATAGATTCAGTTGAATATAAAGCAACTATATGTCTAGAAAATTTCTAACCAAGTTTATTTTTGCATTGATTTCTTTTTGGTGAGCCTTGTTTTAATTTCAATAATTAACTTGAAATTGAGTGTAAACTTGTGTGGAAAATGTGGTTTTGGCTGTCTTTGGAAATAAGTTCCATAATAGAAAACATTTCAATGATTCAGTTTTATGCTAGTCATGTCTTCCAAATTTATCTTAATTCATACATCGTTTTCATTTACACATTTCTTAACGCTGAATGCTGAAACACAGTACCTGTAGTTAAACAGCTTATTGTCCATACATGTTCAAAGGAATACCTTCCAACCCATCTTGCCCCTTCAAACCATCACTCTTACAAATCAAAGCAAAAACCAAATTAACCCATCATGAGGGGTGAAAGCATCTATAGGGCAACAGAAGTAACAAAATGGACGAAATGAGTCCCTTATCTGATGGAAGCATAGTGACAACCTGAGCAAGTATCCGTCTATCAGCGGACGATCTTAACTCAAGAGCTCAACTGTCAGGACTCCTCAGCGCATCCGATGAAGAAGCAGGGATGATTCTTATCTCCATCTTAAGGTGCGGTACTGCGCAAGGAAAAAAGCCCAAAATGGGAAAGAAGTGGTAGTAAACGAGAGTTGTCTCTGGAATTTCAACTGGGAGCTGTCAGCCAGGAGATGATAACCATCTATCATGAAAAAAAACCCCATCTCCGGGTTCCAACGGACGTGCATCTCTTGCCATCGCCATGACGATAGAGACTGTTGCTCAAATTAATTTGCAGGAGTTTGCCCTTTGATGCGCAGCTAGCTTAATGTCTCCTTTCCTTGTTCTCACCTCATTAAACCATGGCAATCAGTGCTTGTCGACATTAATCAACTCATGCATTCATAGTCTCAAGAGAGTGAGAGGCAGCCAGGATTAACCATCTTGTCTCTGTTGGTGTGTTAGATGAGAGGCAGGGACCTTAATGCTTTCAAGGGATTAATGGTCTTTCAATTCAATCAACAGTTTGCTGCAGAAAATAATTTTGAATACAGTCAAGTAATTAAGTAACCATCAATTTTAACACCTTATGAGTGTGGATTTCTAATGGATCCATAATGTCCGTAGACAAGTCCACAATTAGTAGACAATAAGTCAACAATAAGATAATCTGAGTTAAAGTAAAAAGTAAAAATGCTGCCAAGGGTTGTAACCATCGTAAACAATTGAAAGTAATTTGTACATCTGAATGATTGAGAACTAGTTAGCAAAGAGAGATTTCAAGAATTTATTAAGATTTGTTTTAAAACAAAGGCACCTAATGAGCAGATAGTAAGAGAGAGAGAGAGAGAGAGAGAGAGAGAGAGATGATTGATTCTGATTTCATTCATAAAAGGAGGCATGATGGCTTAGTGGTAGAGCTGGTGTCATGTAGGCAGGTCCCAGATTCAAAATCATGTTAATGGGCTACCGGTAGTCTTTATCCTCATTTCGTAGTCCACAAGATAACAATTTAAGTCTTAGGTCCCCTTATTGCTGCTTACTTCATACAAGCCGGTACTTGCTCCCTTAGCAGAGAGGTAGATATATCATAAATAATTGTTTCTTTGTTTGTAGTTATTTTCATTTATGATTACAAAATTTAAAATAAACATAACTTCTTCAAAGAAAAAAAAACATCAGTTTTAATTTTAGATCACATGCGTATGATATATGCGGTGCCTGTTGAATGCAATCTGAGATGAATTTCATCCATGGAGGTGAGTACCCATGCACTCGATCTCCACTATGTTTTCATCTTCAGTAGATAGCCCTCATGTAGAAATACACTGTTCTGTCTTTAAGAAGAAGGCAGTGAGAATGTGCTTATTTTTTTCTAGAGCACTTGTAAGGCTAATGTGGTCCTCAGTGTAAAGAATACATTTTGGCTGAAGATGCACATATGTGAGAGGCAAGGTGATTGTAATTTTTTTTATCCACTAAAAATGTGCATAAAATCTGTAATCTTTACATAATCCACATAGTGTATGCAGGGGTAAGTCGTTGCAGGTAGATGCATTTCACCTGGTATAGGAATTAAGCTGTTGACATGCCTTTTGAAACTGCTACATTTTATTTGTTAAATCTATTTTTTTTTGGCTGTGATTTTTCTATGCTGTGAATATGTACAGGAAAATGCCACTCTATGTTGCAATGAAGTACGAATCTCACATTGAATAGTTCTCTGATTAAAAGCATGAAGCTTTATGTACTGCTTTGAACAAGATGTCATTCACTTTAAAAGATAATCAGATGCATCAGCAGATAACGGTAAAAGTTACATTTTAATCATTACTTTAGTAACAACCCAGTAAATAATTTGACTCATTTAGAAACAGATGCCATCATTCAACATTTAATAACATGGCATGTTACCTGTAAAATTATCTTAATTTCTGTGCTATTAATCTCACTCAGTAACTGCTAGGAATGCAATATACCAATTAATTTCACAGCCACAGGCTGCATCTTTTGTAGACGGTAGAGCTGATTCGAATGTCAGGGTTATTCCTTTGATCATAGACAACGTGTTCAGATTGAATGTACCTAACGTGGTGTAGCTACCACCTGCCTCAAGCTGATACATCATGGTGTTTTGAGAAGTGTCTGTATATTCTGTATGTGACTAGTTATTGGTTGATGACAAGTGAAGATGTATTTGTTTCTGATCACTGTTATCATTATCATCATGTACATGAATATTAAGTGTAATCATTGTTGAGTCATCATCGTTATGATCTTCATCTTCATCATCATCATCTTCAACATCAAGATAATCTTCATCGTCGTTGTCGTCATCCTCACCATCGTTATTGTGGTCATTGTCATTGCCATCATGGTCATTGTTATCGCCATCATCATCATAATCATCATCATCATCAGTCCATCTTTATCTGAAAAGCTTCATTACCTCTGACATATTATGACTGAGGCCTAAAAGCATATTTCTTAAAGACGTCAAGCAAAACTCTTTGAACTCATCAAAGGCCTCTACTACACCCCCTTATCCCTTCCTACTACTCATACTCAAAGAAATCTATTTAACCTATGATTATTTTTTATTTTTATTATTCCATTTTATCTGAGCCATCTTTATGTTATCATCTTCATCATGTAACCTCCATCCCCAGTGGGGTGACCGCAAATCTCCTACATATAACTTCCTCCCCCAGTGGCATTCCGCACATCTCTTTCAGATGCGATCCCCATATCCCCATTCAAACATCCGTTTCCTCTCCTGGCCTTCCTTCCTCTTTCCAAAGGTGTTAAGGGGCAGGCTCTAATGTTTAAGGACTCACTCCAAACATCCATTCATTATTCTCAGTAGGACATAGAGCGAGACATGAAAGTCAGGGGTAATACAACCGCAGTGATAGCAGGTGCTTTTTCAGCTGCAATGATCAAGTTCTTGGTGAGCGAAGAACCAGCGCTCATGTTGATTGACTCCCCGTGTCAAGTGGCATGGTTTAGAAGGGCTTGGGTTTCTCTCACCTGTGCCCAGGTCAAGATGGTACTGAACAGGGCCCTCAAATAGGGACAAAATCCAACAAAGGGGCAATCCTTTACCCCTCTTAACCCCCTCCATAGCATCCCTCTCCCAATTCTATTCTATTAACATACCAGTACCATTTCACTGCTTGAAAATGGGTCTCTTGACTTACGAATGATTATATTTATGTATCAACTCACCTGTGCCCAGGTCAAGATGGTAGTGAACAGGGTCCTGAAATGGGGACAAAATCCGTCAAAGGGGCAATACATTAGCCCTCTTAACACCCCCCATTGCACCCCTCTCCCAATTCTATTCCAATAACGTACCATTTCACTGCTTGAAAATAGGTCTCTTGACTTACGAATGATTATATTAATGTATCAACTCACCTGTACCCAAGTCAAGATGGTGGTGAACAGAGCCCTGGAATGGGGACAAAGGGGCAATACATTACCCCTTCTTACCCCTCATCCCAACTCTATTCTATTAAACATGTATTTCATAGCCTGAAAGTAGGGTTTGGCCGTGTAATTAAACCCCCACCCCCAATTCACCCCTTCACCAACATAGTAACATACCTTCACTATGGGGCGCCAAGTGTTACCCTAGTTTTTCGGTATAAAATCACCTCATTTTGTTACAAAATTTGTACCGAATTAATTTTGTTACAAAATGATTGGTACCGAATTTATTTTGTAACAAAATTTTATTTTGTTAAAAACTTTTGTAACAAAATAAATTTTGTTACAAAATGATTTGTACCGAATTCATTTTGTTACAAAATTTTTACCGAATTCATTTTGTTACAAAATGATTTGTACCGAATTCATTTTGTTACAAAATCATTTTTACGGAATTCATTTTGTTACAAAATTATTTTTACCGAATCTATTTTGTTAAAAAAAATTGTACTGAATTGATTTTGTTGCAAAATGACTTTTACCGAATTTATTTTGTTACAAAATGACTTAGTACCGAATACATTTTGTACCGAAAAACCAGGGTAACACTTGGCGCCTTTGGACGCCAAGTGTTACCCTGGTTTTTTTGGTAACACTTTGCGCCTTGGGTCGCCAAGTGTAACCCTGGTTTTTCGGTATAAAATCACCTCATTTTGTCGCAGAGTACACTCAAAACTGTATTTTGTAACAACATTATGTTATACAATTTATTTTGTTACAAAATTACTTTGTACCGAATTCATTCTGTATTACAAAATGGTTTTTTTTGTGGACGGAATACATTTCGTACCGAACTCATTTTCATTCTGTGTACGGAATTATAGTCCGTGCATATAGTTTTGTGTCCGCGGAATGCAAGGTCAGTGAACAGTTGATGCTTGGGGGAGAGGGAATTAATTATTAACCTTGGTATGAAGTTGTGTGCATACTGCACGCACTGCCTCATCCTGATAGCACACTAGTAGCGTACAGTCATGGTGTGTCTACACTCAACAATACCAAGATACTGGAAGTTAAAGTTAATCTGGACATGAACAAAGCGTTTCGCTATTAAAACTGTAACTAGTGACTTAAACTAGAATATAACAATGTGCTATGGCATAATACATAGTAACTGTCACATGTCCTTGGCTAAGAATTTTGTATAAGTAAGCAAAAGACAAATATACTGACAGCATTGATTATTACTGTTATTGAGAGAATATAGTTTAATTAAACTATATTATCTCAATAACAAAAATAATAAATACTTATAAAGCGCCGCACTTAGTTAATAACTTACTCAAGGCGCAAATTGTGGGGTAAAGTTACGAAGAGAAAAAAGATATACATAACTATCAATATTTGCAAGTTGTAAATCTTTATTGCTCTTTATACCCTGGAGGACTTGGATGGGGTAGCGGGAGGGGCTGGCGGTATCGAGAGGGGTGATGAGGCGAGGGGGGTCCGAATAAGGTGGATAATGCATTGGTAAATTACTATGATAAAAAATTGATATATTAAATGTAGATTAATATGAATTTTTGGACCCCATGGAAGCACATACGTACGTGAACGCTACGGTAGTCTTTGCCTTGCTTTGCAGCTTTGTGTTTTAAACTTCCTTGTATGAAGTTATTAAATGTTAGGCTTACTCAGTAACTACGGTACGTAGGCACCTTCTTTATTTCTTGCCCATTTAAACAGTATCTTGGTATTATTGAGTGTAGACACACCATGTGTACGCTACTAGTGTGCTATCAGGATGAGGCAGTGCGTGCAGTATGAACACAACTTCTTACCAAGGTTAATAATTAATTCCCTCTCCCCCATGCAAGCATCAACTGTTCACTGACCTTGCATTCCGCGGACACAAAACTATATGCACGGACTATAATTCCGTACACAGAATGAAAATGAGTTCGGTACGAAATGTATTCCGTCCACAAAAAAAAACATTTTGTAATACAGAATGAATTCGGTACAAAGTAATTTTGTAACAAAATAAATTGTTTAACATAATGTTACAAAATACAGTTTTGAGTATATTCTGTGACAAATTGAGGTGATTTTATACCGAAAAACCAGGGTTACACTTGGCTACCCAAGGCGCAAAGTGTTACCGAAAAAACCAGGGTAACACTTGGCGTCCAAAGGCGCCAAGTGTTACCCTGGTTTTTCGGTACAAAATGTATTCGGTACAAAGTCATTTTGTAACAAAATAAATTCGGTAAAAGTCATTTTGCAACAAAATAAATTCAGTACAAATTTTTTTAACAAAATAGATTCGGTAAAAATAATTTTGTAACAAAATGAATTCCGTAAAAATGATTTTGTAACAAAATGAATTCCGTAAAAATGATTTTGTAACAAAATGAATTCGGTACAAATCATTTTGTAACAAAATGAATTCGGTAAAAATGTTGTAACAAAATGAATTCGGTACAAATCATTTTGTAACAAAATTTATTTTGTTACAAAAGTTTTTAACAAAATAAAATTTTGTTACAAAATAAATTCGGTACAAATCATTTTGTAACAAAATTAATTCGGTACAAATTTTGTAACAAAATGAGGTGATTTTATACCGAAAAACTAGGGTAACACTTGGCGCCCCATACTTCACCAACATACCTTATTCACTGCATGAGTAGGACTTCTGACTTCTGAAATACATTTACATTTATGAATTTGCTGATTCAAAGTGGAGGCCATGAGATGAAAAGGTGAAAGAGGTTGGACCTTGAATTTATAGAATTCCTGGAAATAGATAGAGAGAGAGAGAGAGAGAGAGATAGAGATCAGGAGAGAATTATAAGTGAGAGAAAAGAGCATGCTGAAAGGTGATAAATGGGTGACCATGAATTTGAAAGATTATTTCATCCGAATACTGTCATTTATTCATTTATTTATTTATTTATTTATTTATTGATGCATGTCCACAATTCATTGGAGTAAACATCACATGAAAAAGAATATAATATAGCAAATCATTTTCAATTTCACAATCCATTTGAATTGACTTCACATGAAAAAGAATGTAACAATGATTTATCAAAGACAAGTTGCAACTATTGTACAGTTTAAAGAATGAACACACAAAGCTGATGAAACATAAGCATAGAGCTTGAATCGTTACAACACATTTCAAATATATAATATTTAACATAAGAAAAAGGGGACCATGAGGGACCAATGGTCACCGATTAGGCATTGTTTGCCATAGGGCGCAAGTAGTTATAAGTAATGCAGTGGGGCTTTAAATGACGTCGACATTAGAATCAAACCCAAGTAAGTGGATTTACAGGCAGGAAATGCCATTTCATCTCTAATTTTTAAATCCAATATTCCTCTTCACTGTGGTATAAAGTTAACCTGATTTAATGTAGGTTAAACTTTCAACATCCAGTTATAATCAAGTGGATTATATCAAGGACAAGGTTTAAAAGAGGTGCATTCCAAATGGATCCCAAAGTCTCAAAATAAATTTTGATTGATAATCATAATTGTAAAAATGCTTTCTTTCTTTTTTTTCAGTTTCTGTGAGTGAGGTTCAAGTGCTGATCCGGTCGGATCACAAAGTCTCAAAATAAATTTTGATAGATATTCATAATTGTAAAAATGCTTTCTTTCTTTCTATTTTCAGTTTCTGTGAGTGAGGTTCAAGTACTGAAGGAGCAGCTCCGGGTCCTCAGTGCAGAGATGACCAGTCTAAGACAGGCCCTTGGGTTTCATCAAAGACCACTACCAGGCTCACACTCAAGACACGTCATCAATAACCAAGGTTTGTAGGACCTATGTCTTCACGAGTTCTTGGGGTTTTGTCTGTAAAGAGTTAGATTTAGCTGTTTCAAACTTGCTTTAATTTAATTTATAGACAAATCTCGTTGTGTGAGTGGTTGGGGATGGTGATATTTAAGATGTGATTGTCAAAAATGGGATGTCAAGTTTTGAAGTATGATCAGTCTATCCTATTGGGGGAATAGAGTCATCATTAAACCTGGCAAAATAAGCAGGGTTTGAATCCAACACAACCCCTCTTATTGTATATAGGAAAGAAATCTGATGTTATAAAAAAGAGAGAAAATGTCATTGCCAAAATTACTTAAGTGCTCACGGTAAAATGTTACTGATTATACCCTCTCTAATTGTATATGGAAAACAAATCTCATGATCCAAACAAGAGAGAGAGAAAATGTTGTTGCTGAAATTACTGAAGAGCTCACGGTCTGACATTTTAAGAATCCATGCGTTGCAAAGCATGACTGATGTTCGAATGAAACAGGAACAATACCCACAATTTAATTTGCTCTTCCTTTTCTGTCAACACAATAGGAAAATCTAAGAGTCTCTTCCCTAACATCCTTGTATGTATCCTAGGAGACATTAATTAAAGCTGTGACAATCAAAATGTCAAGATGTCACGAGGCATCTTAATGTACTTATGTACCGGTGACATGCACATACAGACTTCACATAGATGTATGCCACAGTAACCATGCATGCAGCAGTGAGCGGTTTGTGTGTACTAAATGAACATGAAGTGGGGATGAGAAGAGAAGCCACTTAATTGCTTTGCACCCGGGGGAGGTACTCAGCGCTGGTTTGGACGGAGGGTGTGTTGCTTAACCCTCAAAACCACTACCCATTTTTGAGGGCAATTTTGCGGTAAAGCCCATTTTTTCACAATTTTTTTGAAAATTTTGATTACATGGACCCATGGTTAGGAATATTTTTGTCAAAAATAGGACCCACGTTAAGGGATTTTTTGGTGAAAAAGTGACCCATTAGAGCTGCACACCCGTATGTCTTAATATGTGAGTACCCCTCCCCTGGGGGCTTTGCAACAAAGGTCCTATACGTAGTCACTTGTCTATAGGCGCATTTATACTGTCAAATACCTCATTTTGAAATGTCGCGATGTTTCGCGCACCCGTTTACACTTGTGCGGAAACATCACCGACTGAAAAGCTCAGTGATGTTTTGGCGTGTTTTAGTTGGTAATGCGCATGCGCGGCACTTCGATGCAAAAACTTCTTCTTTCTGCCTTTCCTTATGTTATTCTTTGTTTCTTCCTTTTGTATCACCTTCTCTTATGTTATTCTTTGTTCTTTATCATTTTATCACTTCCTCTTTCTGTCTTTCCTTATGTTATTCTTTGTTTCTCCCTTCTATCACCTTTTCTTATGTTATTCTTTGTTTTTTATCATTCTATCACTTCCTCTTTCTGTGTTTCCTTATGTTATTCTTTGTTTCTCCCTTCTATCACCTTCTCTTATGTTATTCTTTGTTCTTTATCATTTTATCACTTCCTCTTTCTGTCTTTCCTTATGTTATTCTTTGTTTCTTCCTTCTATTATCACCTTCTCTTATGTTATTCTTTGTTTTTTATCATTCTATCACTTCCTCTTTCTGTCTTTCCTTATGTTATTCTTTGTTTCTTCCTTCTATCACCTTCGCTTATGTTATTCTTTGTTTTGTATCCTTCTATCAATTTCTCTTTTTGTGTTTCCTTATGTTATTCTTTGTTTCTTCCTTCTATCACCTTCTCTTTCTGTCTTTCCTTAAGTTATTCTTTATTTCTTCCTTTTGTATCACCTTCTCTTATGTTATTCTTTGTTTTTTTTATCATTCTATCACTTCCTCTTTCTATGTTTCCTTATGTTATTCTTAGTTTCTTCCTTCTATCACCTTCTCTTATGTTATTCTTTGTTTTTTTTTATCATTCTATCACTTCCTCTTTCTATGTTTCCTTATGTTATTCTTTGTTTCTTCCTTCTGTATCACCTTCTCTTATGTTATTCTTTGTTTTTTTTTATCATTCTACCATTTCCTCTTTCTGTGTTTCCTTATGTTATTCTTTGTTTCTTCCTTCTATTACCTTTTCTTATGTTATTCTTTGTTTACATCGTTCTATCATTTTCTTCAAGGACGACAGCTAGCTCCGCTCCTAAAGTCAAGTGACCTAACATCGCGTTGTTACAACTGCGAGCGTTCATACTTGCCAAACACGCCAAAACACGCCAAAACACGCCAAAAGATCACACTTCGTTTTGGAATGTTTCGGGCTCGGCATGTCTGCCGGTAAAGCGTAGTTGCCCTTGGTAACATCGCGGTCAGGCTCCGGTTTGGCATTTTTTGGCGTGTTTGGAAGACAGTGTAAATGCCCCTTATGTGTAGTATGCTCAAGTACGTTTACCCCCCCTCCCATTAAGGGTTTACCAAGTCATGTATGATATATGCGATCAAACATACTATGGAGAAAGGAAAGGACATCCACCGAGGTTGTGCATGATGAGAAGGTATTCTTCAACTGATTAGATTTGAAGGAATGAATGTTCATTCTCTGCTGATAATGAAGTTATATATTGCTACCATGATGACAGACATCCTTGAAAAAATTGTCGTAAGTGAATAAAGGATCCCAGAGATTTTCATGATTGTGATCAATCTGTAAGATGAACTTCAATGTCATGCACAAGTAGATATTTTCCAGTGATAATGAAGTTATGTTGATGACAAGATGACAGACATCCTTGAAAATCCTGTCTTCAGAATAAAAGAAATACATGTCCCACAAAATTGAGATTTCATGATTATATTCAGACTGTGTAATGGAGTCCATGCTCATGCACAAGTCGATGTTCTCCAGTGATAATGAATTTATGTTGTGTAAGAGGAAAGACCTTGAAAATCTTGTCTTCAGCTAAAAAATAAAAACAAGTTTTCCAGAAAATTGTGAAATATACAGGAAATGGGTGTAGATCGGAAAGATAGGATTGGTGCTTGAAGTAATCCATATTCTCTATTATGTTATATCTAGGTTAATGCCCATCTCATATGAAGTGAACACATCTCAATAAAGGACATTGCCTTGAAAGTTTGTAAGATTTTGATTTTTCAGAAGCAAGGGTTACTACAGACTAAAACACAGTCTTAGAAATATGACATTACATGGACAAAGGTAAATGACAGACAAAATAGAGAGAAATTTTGTAAGATTTTGGTCTTTCAGGAGCAAGGGTTACTAGAGAGTAAACACTCTGGGGAATATACATGGCATTAAAAAGGTAAATGACAGAAAAAGAAGATAGTATACAATGGTTACTGCATTTTTAGACCCATTTGCATAGTCATACCGAAGAGATACTACAAAGTGAGCTCCAGTATTGAAAGACCCTCCAATATATAAAATTGTTTGTTGTACACAACTGACGTCAACGTTCTGATTGGCAAAAACCTGCTGTACCCCTGGAATCATGATGATAATATAAGTAATGATAATGATGGGGATAATGGAAATATGAATGGTCATTATATAGTGCTTGTAGATGTCAACCCTTTGTCATAAATAGAGTTAAAATACCCACAGTTGACCAAGCCTCAAAAGTTTTGGATGTATACATAATAATTTTTGAATAGGTATATTTTCTATCTCAAGTTGAGTTGTTCTGCACAATGGCAATGATTTAGCTTTGGAAAATTTGTTCTGTAAGAACTACGAGCCGATAACAAGTTATCATGTATAATGTATTACTTGCATCATCAACTTTTAGATTACCACCTCACCTTATGTACTTTTAATGCTTATTTGAACCTGGCAATACTTTTTATTTTACCCTTTATTTCAGTTTCCTTACAATGTATTTTTGATCTTATGCAATTACACCTTGAATTCTGCTCAAGTGTGAAATAGGATTATTACACTGCCGACTGTAAACATTTACCGAATGTTGTGAGCTATTTTCCGAGCGTAGTGTCAAAAATAATCATACCATGCTGTGATGTAGCATCAGAGTTTGGAAACTTGAAATTACGTTACGCAGGACCTGTTTCATTACCATAGCAACGGCATGCTACATTAGCATTCCGTCAGAGCATTAAATTAAAAGGTCACCTGGGCAAGGTTATCGCTCCGAACTATGTTCAAATTTACCCAACGTCTGAACATTCCAGCATGTTTAAGTACCCTGTAGTGGAATCTATTCCGGGGGACTGGCCGGGGCAGTTCCTCTGATTTTACATCTTGATGTTTGATCAGGGAAATCCGGGAGAAAAGAGATTAGGCACGAAGCATTAGAAAGAACCCTCGCCGCGACGGTTGGGTGTTAGCAGGAGCGTTCAAAAGTCGCAGGTGTCCTGGGCAAATCTTACAAGTTGGTACCAAATCCATTGACTGGAGTGTAATCTGTTTTCGTTTGGGGGAAGTAAGTGAAGTGAGTAATTCAACGTTGTTTTGATTTGTACAGGTGAAGTTATGTAGCTAAAGGATTTTGAGAACTACAATGGATAATGTTGTAGAGGATTTTGGCTGGAGTTCTTCAAGAGAAACTAAATCCCCTTCAACATAAGCAGCTTAAGAACATAATATTTTTGATTGACTGGGTTGTTTTCGATACTCTTCATAGTTTGCTTAAAGTATAAATGAACATTAGAAACTGATTTCAATTCAGGACATAAACAATTTTACATGTAAAAAATGTAGCTGCGAAAGCTTGTTAATCTGGTAATAACGCCTAGCAAAACACATAGGAGAAATAATTCATGTTTTTTATCCAAAGAGTTGGTCACAGCCTTGCAAAGAGTGCATAGAATACACAAAAGGTAATTTTTATTCATCACTTCGAGCCTAAATAGATCCAGGGCCCAATATTTACAAACACAATTAAGCCTGCACTGGCTTTTACTCAATAGGCCTGTTTCCATCAGCTCGAGATTGCCAAACATCCCGCTATTTCAACTATCCCGATCGCAAATTATCCAGTTAATTTGCGTCTTCATCAGCCCGAAGTTGCAATTAGTGGGATATTTGGTCGAGATAATCATCCCAAGATATCTTGGGCTAGTTTGCAAAATATCCCGCTATTTGTCCAGCGCGTCCTCACCAGCCCAAAGACGCGCACTGTGCTAGAATGCTGAGCAAAATATTTGAGCTAATTTCTCGAGCTTGAGTTTCAAGTTTCGAGGTCAAGTCTCGAGCTGATGAAGATGTGATTTGTAACTTAAGGATTATTTCCCACATCAGCAATAGCGGGCTATCTGGCAATCTCAAGCTGATGTAGACACCCTAGTTTGTAGTATAGTGGCAGATCGTTATTGGATCTTTTTATAATTAGTTGTAATTTATAGAGATCTCTGACCTGGGAGTCGATACTAATTTCCCTTTTGCCAATGCATGCATAGCTCTATTCTTTCAAGGAAAAAGATGTAATTGACATACAATACTAGCATTCTTTTTGTAATTACATGGAGAATATACCAGTAGGAAGAAAAACCCTTTCGAGATGACAAAGTGGGCATGGGCTGGAAGGAGTACCATGATCTAACGATAAGCAGGGTCTATCACACAAGTCTATAAGCGTAGTCAAATCTAAGGGTATTCATGTCTTCTCAAAAAGTAGAATGTATACCTTTCAAGCCATAAAAATGCATAGCAATTATACTGCCAAACTAGTTATTAAACATTTTGTAAAGAGGATGTAATTTATAGGTGATGGGATAGCTACTAAATGTCCGGTCTTGAAAGACATCCACAGAAATTATGACTAAAAATAGGTACTTTGGAAATAATATATGCCTTTTACAGTAGGGCCTACCATTTAAGGTCAAGGTTGGGCTCCCGTAATCAAAAATATATTTTTAAAATCACTCCTTTGTGAATTAACTGTAATAATCTGAAATCACCCGAAATAGTTTCCTACCTAATCTATCACAATTTAGACACCCAGCCACAAAGAATTTCCTTTCTGCTAAGTTACGAAGCCTGGTAAAGTCATACGCCTGATGAATGGACTTAGCTATTCTCAAGCAAGCCCTTTGTATGGGCGGCTACCTTATGAATGAGCCAGGCATTTCCAAAACAAATTATGAAATATCAAAGTGGTTTTAACTGTGTCATAATTGGAAAAATTGATATGAGATTTCTGACTTGAATGAAGGTCGACTATAGCTAGCAGGAGGTTGATTTATTGTTTGAGAAATCTGGGGGTAGTCTGTGGAAAACAGACGCTCCAGTTGATGCTTGGTTGTACACAATAAATGTGGTCGACTGTGACTCAGACTAGCAAGGAGTTGTTGTTGTTGTTAATTTTGTTTGTATTGGCGTGTATCATTCATTTATGAATATTTATGCCAAATTCAAGTTGTTTAAACAAAATTAAATGGAAGCAGAAGAGAGAAGGAAAAACAAATCTACGCTGTTCAATCGAACAGCATTGATAAACTTTTGAAAGATATTTGTATGAATTCAGTCTGTAGTTTAGGGATTTTTTTAAAGTGTACGCTTGATTATAGTTTGAACTGGCTTCACATGTTTGCAAACTTTGCTAGAACTTCATATTGGTGATCAATCAGTATGTTGTAAAATTTTGAATATGCTTAGCTCATCAACCAATAACATTACATTTTGGGCAATTATTAAATTTTAATAGGACATTACCTATGAGTAACAAAGATGTTTGTTTTTATTCTAAATTTTGGAATATGAATAGTTTGGCCATATTGATGAAAATTTATTTGGATATGAACTGTGATGAGTTTTTTGAAAGAATTTAAGTCTTATGTGTACATGAAAAAAAAAATCAGAAAATAGTTTTTTCTTGATACAGAAGTCATCCTTGAAAGTGCAACTTTGGTCAATTCTATTTGAGACTATTGCACTATTCTAAAAGAGGAACCCAGAACAAACGAAGCATGGCAGGCATTCTGAAATGCGGTCAATACAATCACAAGTAATTCGTTCTAATAAAGCAATTTTCGTACTTGTATGGGGACTTTGGCACCAGAACGTGAAAGGAATAGCACGTCATCTCGGCTACCAAAACAGACTGGTATTTGTATTTGTGAAGATTTCCACCCTTATTTGTGAAAGCTGGATTTATCTTAGAATCTCTGGTGTTTTTTAAGGTCATGAAGTAATGGGTTTTGCCATATTTGGTTAATTGCTGCAAGTCAAATAATGCAGCAAATGAATAAGAACATATGGTCTATTCATACTTGTTCACAGTGAAGCCATTCAAAATCATAAAGTGCTTTCAGCGTTGGGATGAAATAAAATGAGTCTTTGTTTGTTAGAGCACAACCTGAGATCAACAAGCACCATCAGACGATGGTCAAATTTAGTCCTAAATTATTAGGATGTTATTTAGGATACTGAATCGGATGAAGCAAGATGGGTAAGTTTCATTTTGGTTATGTTATGTTTCAACTGTTTAAAATGGTTGGCGTGCTCAGCCGTGCTGTGTTCAAGCGTTTGTTATTTCATTTGGGAATGTATGCATGGAGGAAATGAGAAAGTAGGCATATTGAATCAAGAATAGAAAAACAGGAAGTGATAAAAAGAGGGGAAGAAAGAGAGAGTAAAGAGAGGAGGAAGGAACGATGGGACCTAGAATGATCATAAGAATAAAAGACTGTAAAATTAATGAAGTTTTAGCCATAGAATCTGGAAAATTTAAAGATAAATGAGACCAGCAGAGGGTTTTATTAGACATTAAAATTAATGAGATTGGAGTCATTGAATCTCTAAGGGTTTAGAATTAAGAAACTACACCAATTACAGTCAAAGTAAAGAAAAGATTGCAAAATTAATGGGATTGGAGTTAGCATTTCTCAAATGCTTTGAGGTCAGGGAGTGAAGGAAAATGATTTAACGACATAATTTGATGATAAAGGGTATTCCTTTGTGGGTAAGAGTGATTAAGTTAGATTATATGAAGGGCTTTTGAAATCACCCGCTTTGGGATCACACTTATGTGACAGATGACCTCAGCACACAATCGAAAGAAACCAGATTGGAGAGGTATATACTATGTGACTTCTTGAACTGTAATGTGGTGTGTCTTCGTTCATGTAAATCTCATCCTCTATCATCTTGTGCAGTGGGTGCTTAAAGGTAATACAAAGTTTTGGTATGGGGTCATGAATTTGGTTCAAATGAACATATTGGAAGCATATGCGATCCTACAATATTCAGTGATCATTGTCGCGGTTGAAATCGAGTCTTTAAGTTATGAAATTGTAAATAATAAACTCTTTATGTTGTATAGCTCCCTCTCAAGGTCAAGATATTAATTAAGCCATAAAACAATGTTTCTTGATTAAAATTGACCATTCGGCTATTCCCGTTTGGAAATGACATATCACAACTACATATTCTGAGATTTTCATGGTCGCAGCTACCGTTGTATGGCCGTAAGCGCCATTTGAAATTTATCAACATTTACCGGGAGCACCGGTAAATTGTTATATTCAATTTTTCTCGAAAGTAAAAATGTTTCAGGAGCTACATTTTTTAGTGGTTATAATACATCTACAGGGGCATCCAATTATATCAAAAATGTAAAGAATTACTATCCTGCATATTTTAAAAATTTCCCAAAACTTTGTATTACCTTTAACCTCTTTAAAGGTAAAGACCAGTATTGGAAACGCCCCAATTTCAAAAAATGAAATGGAAGCTCTTATTACCAATCATGTGAAAAAATATGTTTTGAATAATACATGATGATAACAATTTTGCCGGGAAACCGCCTACTAATTGATATATTTGATAAATTAGTTTATCTATTGGTATGTGAGAGATAAAAACGCACGTGTTGCGCACGTGTGCGTAGTCCCATATACATCTTTCTGTGTACAGTGCTTGTAACTTTACGAAGACTGGGCCAAATATCTTATCATTTTGATGATTCCAGAACCTTGCAGTACACACCAATACTTATATGCTAGATGATCAACCTTTTTTGATCGATTCTACAACGTTTCTTTCACAATGCAATCGCATGACCATAACTGGTCTTTATCTTTAACAAAGAAGTAAGGGAGTTTAAAATGAGAGGTATGTTGTAAGAAACCGTGTCCACCACATATTATTGGGCATGGCAGTTATTTAGTATTTAAGATGATACTTTGGGCCTTTGGCTTTTTTGAAGAATCACCCTGTTCTGCCCATCCTCAGCTGCATGCAAATACTTTACTAGAAGAATCAAGAATATATATTGGTTTGAATTAATGCTATATTTTCTCATATTTGTTTTCAAATGTGTTTCTCTCTCTTGTACTTTTTTTAAAAGCAATCAGAATATAAACCCTCACTAAATTACTGCTGCATTATATGCATGCTTTTTGTTACAGACATGCATGCTAATAAATTACATTGATATTCACATTGTACTGGATACCCATCTAATACCTGGGTGGAGAGAAACAATGTAGATACAATGCCTTCCCCCTGGAGTCTGGACAAGGATATAAAGCATACAATGTATCATAATCTGCATTATAGTTCAGCGCATAATAGCTCAGCATATTAAAGTATTGAAGTAGAAATCCATGTCTCCTGAGACTTTGTTTTAAAGCTTGTCGGCACTAGTTAGGCCAGGACGGATTAGACCACCCAGGGTGGTCACTGACAGGTGGTTATCTCATCAAATCAGCTCTCAATTTAACATAAGAAAAAGGGGACCATGCGTGGGGGACCAATGGTCACCGATTAGGCATTGTTGGCTATATAGAGGGCACAAGTAGGTATAAGCAGTGCAGTGGGGCTTTAAAGTATTGAAGTAGAAATCCCGGTCTCCTGGGACTTTGTTTTAAAAACGAAGGATATGCCTCCTTGAACGACAGCGCTCTGATGACTTTTATGCGGTACATTTCACATTGCCTAGAAGCGAAGATCTCGAGCAGATATAATCTTTCTAGCTGGAGTCCATCTCCTATACGTCTCTTGACCCGATCTCAAGGAGCAGTTGGAGGGCCACGGAGCCTGGTTTGGGATGCCTTTCAGGCCAAGTATTAGCTACATCCATGACAAGGAGAGCAACTCATGCACTTCCCAAGCCATACTGACAAGACTGTCACCATCATAAGTACAAGTTTGCGGATATTTAATTGAAATCTGTGTTAATTGTATTACACACATTTCAATGGGATGTCAGGGAAGAAATACCTAGACAGTTGCGTGAAACGATGCCCAGACTAACGACAGATCAACAACAAATCCCATTGCAAAGGAATGACTTTTGGTTGGATGTCGGTTTGGCAGTGTGATTTGGGATATGAAACTAAACATCAAAGTTGTAGTGTCTGTAAAATTGTATGTTGATTTAGAAGTTTCCACTCTCTTTCTTTGAAAATGTTATGCTTACCAAAAAATGATTTGTCATGGTTTTATGAAAAATATAAACATGTCAAAAGGAAACATCCAGTAATATTTCACTTGATTGAAGTTGATTTGTTCCATATTGCACTGGTTAATAATGAGGTATGTTTTGGTAGAATATAAGCAAAAAGCGTAACTAATACTTATTTCTCCTAATTCTGTTGATTTCTTAAGAATTATTGTAATATTTGCCAGAGGTTTATCTGACATTGAGCATTGAGTATATTTAGATCTGTTTTATACCATCCTGTCTAGCATAGCATAACATACCATGCTGTTAATTCTGCTTCATGTTGTCGTTATCAAGAAAAGTAGAATACAAACAGAGAAATATATCAAAAATGGAAATAATGTGATAAAGTAGTAACATCGACATGATAAACCTGATTGAAAGCTCCCTGAAATGCAATGAATTTCAGTCATAAACACCAATTAAGAGAAAGAGAACAAGTAAACATAGTCGAGGAAGTGTGAGTAAAACTTCTTCAGTGCAATTATGGTTCTGCTAACAGTGGTCAGTTAAAAAGCTATCCCCAAATTTGCCTTTCATGTTTGTACTCAATCACTAGGCAAACAAGGCATTACAGCAGTGTGTGTGTTTAAAATTTTCTGGTCAATGCTGTTAAGAAAACAGCATCTTCCCATTATTGATTATGCTGACCCCCCCCCCCCATTGATGACGCATCTTTCTAGAGAGTAATAATTTTGAGAGACCCAAATATTAGGATGATATTGGAAGGAGCTTGGAGATGAAAAAAAAACTTTTTTTTTGTGACACGTACCAGCTGATTCAGTAGCTTTATGGATATTAGAAACTCAGGACAATGCATTTCCAATATTAAATATATAAAAATACATGAGTATAGAAGTATACAGGACATTTTTAGTACTGATGCTACTGAAACATCTCCTGAATTTTTCTTAGAAGGGTAACATTTTGATGGTGATTTAAAAAGAGTTTCCAATAGGAAAACAAAAGTATAATTAATTTTGAAAGAACAATTTTCATTGAATGGGCCATGCGTGATTATATGGTAGATTCAGGCATACAGGTGCAGTACTGTCAGATTGTCTGTTGAGAGCCAGAAGGGCATTAAATCTGTATCATAGAATATTATACAAATAATGAATGGTTATGAGTTCAATAGTGCGAATATGTTCATGAGTTGAAAGATTAACATTCTATTCAACGAGGCGTCAGCCGAGTTGAATAGAATTAACGTTAATCTTTCAACGAATGAAAATATTTGCACTATTAAACGAATGAAAAACATTCATTATTTGTTTTATACAACATCGAAGAAGACCTAATAGAACGTTAATCAACAAATTATGCTTTACTCCTTATAAAGATAAATTACAGTTCGAGTCAAGCCTTCTCAATTACATGCAGATTGCCTTCGCGTCAGATACACGCAGGGATACGCGTGCGCACATGCAGCAGAGAGGTACGCAGTCTGCATATAACCAAAAATGCACGGCGCATATAACCAAAAATGCACGACCGTGCAATATACCATCTATTGAATATCATGTGACCAACAATCGTCCAATCAAATGACAAGGATCCACGTAGGTGTTGTATAAAACTTAATACCCTTCTAACCCTCCTCCACTAATGAAATATATTTTAGGGATGAGTTAAAATAGAAGTGATATGTAGCCATCGACATAAAGAAGATAGAGACTGGGTACCGTACCAAATATTTGCATGCCCTATATCCTAGCTGTACAAACACTGGACCTATTTTAAGATGGAGTAATATTATGGGAATGTCCGACGTGCTTCTCATCACGATCCATCTGGACATGACAGCTGCTATTATTAATTTTCATTCAACCTTTACTTTGACATTATCATCAATCTTTTTAATATTGAAAGAGAGGCCCCTTCGAATCCAAAAGAAACTGAAAGGATGTTTTGGGGTAAACAGTTTGTTGCAGAATAATTAAATTTCTTAATTGGCTTTGAGGCAACGGCACAAACTTGACCCTCCGCCCTCAGATGGTCATTATAAGACATTTTTTGATGAGATGACAGCTCGTTTGTATGCCAAAATTGATTGTTTGTCAAGAGATTGGTGCTATTATTTAGGAAAATGCTGCCATGACTTTGTTCTCTTTATGTAATTCTGTCTGTTATCTAAAAGGTAGAATTGGTTGATGGAACCTGTTACTCGGGATTCTGTATGTGACAAATTGCTGTGACAGAATCAATGTATACAGTATGCTTGCGGTTGCACCATGTGAGAGAGAGGGAGGATTGGGAAGTCCTGAAAAGGACTCTCGATAATCTTTCTTTCTTGAGTGTGTGTAGTCCTGAAAAGGACTGTCAGTGATATCGCCTACCATTCAATCTAAGATCGAAATGTATGTGCATGATCAATCACAAAATTATATGTCTCTTGATACTGGTATCTTTTTGTTATGCAGTATAATTTCCTTTTCAGAATTCTGTTTATACACGAGCCCTGTTCTTGTGCATATTGCCCAGAACTAGTAATCCTTCTTCTGTCTGTATTTCCACATCATCTATTCAGATAAATCAATTCAAATTTCCATTATCCGCTCTGTTTGTACTTTGTTGCATTTCCATCAAGTCTTCCAATGCTGAGGAAAAAAAAAGGTCCATGCATCTTCTTCTTGTTTCTAAGATGGCGAGCATCTCCTTTTCTTTTAAAGAAATGACAAGAATTATTCAAAGTTAATTCATTGAAGCATACATGAACGCATAGCAGTACCCATTAAGGTAACATGCGCACAACCAACAAACCATAAATAAAGAAGACTTTGTATTCTTAGATAGACAGGAGAATCTGAGAGCATCGAGGCAAATGACGTGTCTCCATGGCGACAGGAGGATGTGGATTTCATGCTAGCTGTAGCGTGAAATATACTGCTGGAATGGCAGGAATATTTCATGAATATTAGAGCTTTGAGAGAGGGGATCCTATTATCTTGTTTTTTCTTTCAGATGCAGTATTTTCTACAGTTCATGGTTCTCATGTTGAAGGGAAGAATATTATGAGGATATAGTATCTTTCTATTTATAAGGAAAACATTGTGAGGAGTAGATCTATGTAGATTTTATGAAACATAAAGTTGACCAAACAATGGCATCAGAGAGGATCCTATCGTCTTTTTATTGTCAGGATAAAAAACTTGTAAAGTGCAATATTCTGAAAGAACGTGATATTCTGTTTAAAGAGAAGAATATGAGGATACCTTTTTTTTTACAAGGAAAACATTTTGAGGAGTATGTGACAATATTACAAAAATAAGAATGAAAAAAAAAAGAAGAGTTACCAAAGAATGTCATGAATATTTCATGACTATTACAGCTTTGTGAGATAGGATCCCATTATCTTGTTTTTCAGACGGAAAAAGTTGTAAAGTTCAATATCCTGAGAGAAACAAGATTTTTCTTGTGGGCCTCTGTCTTTATAAGCTGCTTGTTTTTATAACTGCCTGTAACATTGTTACAAAGATAATGCTGAAAACAAGTTTTGCTTGCTGGTGCAATATATTCAGGAATTATTTTTTGTTGGTCTTTTAATGAACAAAGCTGAATGCAGTAACATGTGGTGTAATTATTTTGTCTGTATGCCAACGAACTCAAGGTGTAGAATAGAATTGAACTTGAGACCTTGCATGAAAGAAGAGCAAGTTATCTTTTCATCTAATAACTCCCTACGGCCAAACTCTATCAAGAAATAGATTAAAACATCGAGCCTCAGTCAGAGTAGATGGAAAGAAAACTTTATTACAGCGTGTCATATATATATCAGCATCAGGGCGACAGTGACAATGCGCTGATGAATCTGAGCTGAAGATTGGCTTTCCCTTTGATCAATGGTGACTGCATCATCATCGGCACGGTGGTGGTGTCTTCATAGCAACGGTCCCCGGAGGGATGCGACAAGGAGGAAGCAAGAGCATCTGATGTATCATAATAACCGGATCATATCATAATTACATGATCGCATCACTGTCCCTCCAAGGCATGCCATCGTCAGGGTCCCATCCCTGGTGGTGCTACACTCTCTCTCAGACGGCGCTCGTAATTGCGCCACCTGGTGTAAAGTTCTTCGGCATCCGATATTTCTCTTGCGCTCCCTTGAAACCGGAGTCCCACCACCACGGGGTGTGAGTCGCGCACCTTTGGCCAGGGGTGTCTAGCGCTTGTATTTACTAAGGATGCAGGTGTAGGATCTTACGTTCCCCAGCTCTGAAATCGGCTCCCTGCACTTGCACCGTTTATGAACTTATATGGGTGGGATTAGTTTCAAACTCAATATTTGCGGAAACATTTCCCCTTGTTTTTCCTCCACTTCTGCCCGGGCTAGAGTTACAGTTCGAATCTCTCCTGGAACGAACTCGGTAAGCTTTATGAGCTGATTTCATCCCTGTGAGATCCCAGGGAAGTTGAGAGACGCTGAATAATGCATGCACACAAAGTCAAGAAATGGATCCAGCGTCAACACTTCAGTAGAAGTGTTGCAATATCTTGGCTCGGGGATCGCATTTCCGCATCTTTGATTTGTTTCCCTTGGCTATATGACCTACATGCACCCACAGCATTAAGACACATTTACAACCAACATCTCAAACAAGTTATATCTTTCAGTCCTACTATGGTCCTGATATGAACTTATGGGGTAGCTTCCAATTACATATTTATTGTGATTCATCTGCTGGAATTGCTAACATATTCTCTTTAAAAATAAGAAGAGATATTCAATGAGATTTTAAATTTGATTCGTACTCTCTTTTCTGGTACCATTGAATGTGATTCCTGCATAGGGGATGTCGTGAGAATGGTTGGGAGCTGTACACTGTGCAGGTTATCAGGTGAATATTGAACTGGTATTAAACTGGGTGAGAGTACTGATAGGTGTAGAAAACGTCAGGTCTGTATGTGGATTATCCAAATATTTGATGAGCATTATCCATTGGTTTCCTGAAAACTGGCGAATGAAAATCAGTGATGATCGAGTGTGAATCCCTCGCCTCCTCGTGCAAATATTTACAACTTAATGGAGGATAGAGAGACAAGTTGGAGAGAGACAGACAGAGGGAGGGAGGGAAATACAGAGAGAGATAGAGAGAGAGAGAGAGAAAGAGAGAGAGAGAGAGAGAGAGAGAGAGAGATGGTAGGGAGAAAGGGAGGTAAGGAGGAGGGATGGAGGGAGCGTAGGAGAGCAAGAGATATGGAGAAGGGGGGGGGGGGGCAGGGAGGGAGAGAGTGAATGAGTGAAAGAGGAAGGGTAGAGGAAGAGAGGTGAATAGGGGGATAGAAGATTAGTGATGATAGAACGAGAGAGAGAGAGAAATGATAAAGAAAGAAATTATTACAGAAATAACAGATATAAGAGAGATAAGGGTGAGAGAAAGAGAAAGAGAAAGAGAAAGAGAAAGAGAAAGGGAAAGAGAATAGATATAGAAAGAAGGCTAGAAAATGTGAGTTAGAGAGCGCACATTTGGATGAAATTGACAAAATCTGTCACTCACACCTCTTCAGTGGTCCCATTCTATCAGTTAGGTGTTGGGTAATTATACAATACAAACATGCCATCCATTAGTGCATAGATGACCGCTCCTCATTGCCAACATGCACATCCCTAGAGACCTCAGAAAGGTGAAAGAGGGAGGGATAGGTTCGTGGATATATATATACAGAGATGTGCCAACCCATTTACCAAACTCAATAGATCTGCTAGGATTAGGTGTGTTCTGTCAATCCCCTCGCAGCTTAGCTTGGCTGTCAGATTTAGATGTAAACCTACAGGATTTTGCAGGATCATTCCCGATTACTTTTAAAATATTTTCCACAAAGATTGATATTGTCAATACATTTTTATTTGAAACTCCTCCCAGTCCTTATAACTTTGATGCTTGTTTAAATTATGCTGTTTAAGTGAATTGGCTTTTGCACAAAATAGGCTTCAAATATTTTAAATGATTAGATAAAAGTAGAGAATAACACAAACAGAGTAAGTTAGCTTGGGTCCATCTTTAGATTGTTGTGGTCTACCTTAAATGTGGACATACAGGATTCAGTTGAGTTCCTTTTCATAAAATCTCTTGCCTTTTCAGTAATTGTGGCAATACTTTGACATAGAAAGCTCCTTCAGTCATGATGATAAAACCATGTGAAACAAAGGAACCCCTCATTGGCAGGTTATTGAACTAAACTCTCATTTGACCTGCAGAAAACAATTCCACGAAGCACACTTGACAGTCTTTATCCCTGTGGTTGTCATGCCATGTTTACCTGACAGGATTCATTGACTGCGGAGAATCTTCTTCGTCGAAACATAGTTTTAACAAATGTGAATGGCATGAAATTTACCAGCGAACAGGTATGCGTGTCATAAGTAATTCAGATTCTGTATGTGCTGCAGCATTATGGTCTCTCTTTATTTTTCCCTCCCAGTTTATTTTTCTCTCTTTCATTCTCTTCCATCACCAGATCTGTCCCTCTTTTGTGATCCCTTTTGAAATAGAAATCAGGAAGGACAACATTTTGCTGTGTTATTAAGTAAATGAAATGATCTGAAATGGTACCCAAAACCAATGCTATCCACAGCTCATGAGATCTCATTTAGATTACATTTTCAAGCACACACCACATGAAATGAATGTGGTGTTATCCCATTGCCTTGTCTAAATAAGATATAAACATTGTGGATATGCATGGCTTGGTGTGAACTGTCCTATTCATTGTATGAGTAGTGGGTGTGGGGCTTAACGCTGGTTTGTCAGCTTGTGGTATTTCAGGCTGAGCGCCCACAAAAGTCGCTACATCGTTCATTCACATAGAACATAATAAATTGATCAGTTAATCATTCACTGCAAGTAAAGGGAGAGAGAGAGAGAGAGAGAAGCAGTAAGTAAGAAGGAAAAAAAGAATCTGATATAATATTTATATTTGCTTATATAGCGCCTATCACTTAATTTATCAGAAGTCTCTAAGCGCTCTACAATAATGCAGCATAATTACCCTGGCTTTAGCAGCGCAGCTGTTACGTGCACTGCGTTTCAAGGAGTAAATTCCTACCAGGTCCCCATTTACTTCACAGATATGGAAGTAAAGAAAAGAAGTACAAAATTAGCAAGTGAAATTAACAATGATTTTGAAAGTGCTTTTATCAAACACCAAACATAGGATTCGAGAATTCTGAAATTATGCAGACATAAATAAATAGCTTATGAAAGTAAAGGGACAAAAGTTTCCTCTACAGGTACAATTGCAACTCAGTCTGAGATAAGTTGTATGATATGAGGGATGTTGTTGAGTAAAGACCTTTGAAAGCAGCCTGCAAACAAACATCTCAAGAGGTGTTTATTTTGACTTTTGTCTGAAGTCGACTGTTTTGCCTCTGATTTGGAGGCAGTCTTTAGAACTATTTGTCCCTGAAATAACTTACCTATTTTCTACATCACCTGCTATATACCTGAGCTGTGTACAGCTGTAGTGCTGAATAAAGTAGTTTTACGATCTCTAAGATACAAACGGATATATTGGAATGATATTTTAGGTAAAAGGTTTTATAAAGAACACTGCAAAATGTGCTATTTGATATCTTTTAAATTATTGTGTCGCATTCACAGTTTCTTGATGATATTCTATATGTTATTGTGGAGTAAATATTAAAAAGAAGGCAGATATAAGAAAATATGGTAAGAAGAAAAGAAGTTTTCTATAGAAAGAGGGTTTTCTATAGAAAGAAGTTTTCTATAGAAAGAGGGTTTATTGAGGGAAACTTTGTTCTTTTGAAGAAAAAACAAACACATGTAGGTCTTTCCACACCTTTTCCCCAGTTTCGTTGTGATTAAAATGAACACATGTTTTTAAAAGATTGAATAAGCACTCCTTGTGAGATGAAAAAGAAAGAAATACGACAAGGAGTATATAGATATCTGATAGTGTGAAACAGTTCTGAAATCTGACATATTTGAGTTTTATTTCAAATCTTATCTAAAATCTCAAGAGCTTTAAACAAATCAAGACCAACATTTGTCTCTGTCAGAGTATAATCTCTCCTGTATTCTTGTTTTAGTTTTTGTAAAAAAAGGACCACAAAAAACCCCTCTAGAGTCTAGACATTGATAAAGTCCATATCTAAACGATGACCTCATCCAGTTGGCTATCAGACTAGTTGCCCCATTTTATGCATGTTGTGGTGAAAAGGATTTCTGTTTAAAGGGGCAGTTTTATCAATTTTACATGTACTTGACTGTCACAGTTCTGAAGAAAAACTTTCCAACAAGCTTTTTATATTAAATATACAATGTAATAAAATCATAAAAGTGTATTTTAGATAACAACAACAAATATGAAATGGCTGCTGAGTGATTTTAAAGTATATAAAAAAAAATATGTGTAGTGTCCTGTCTGTTTGAAAAATAGGAAGGCCCCTCGGTTCATTTTCACTGACAGTCGGGCTATTTTTTAAGATGGCCGCGGGTATTTTCTAATTTTTTAAAAATCAGAAATAGATCCATTTTAGCAGTGTTTTTCATGTTTTTTTTCTTTAAAAAAAATAAAAAATAAAAATAAAATAGGAGGCGGCCCCCCAAAAAGGAGGGGGCGGGGACGGGGACTCTAAACGTGTATATTATTTTTAATGGCCTTAGTCCCCTTTCTTTTACTGACTGATATCTGGCATGATTAAACTATAAATTCATGTATAATTGCTTTTAAATGAAACGGAAGTCAACTATATCTGACTTGACAATTTGGGATATTAAAGCCCATCTGTACTAGTTTGGCAAGGAGGGATTAGACCACCCAGAGAATCATGGGGGACCAATGGTCACCGATTAGGCATAGTTTGCTATACAGAGGGAGCAAGTAGCTACAAGTAGTGCAGTAGGGCTTTAAACAACTGCATAAGGCACAATTTTTCTCTCAAATACTTTTGGCGAATGGATATACAGAAGAACAACTGAAGAGGTGGATGCTGGATAAAGCCAGAATACCGGGTGGAGAAGATTTTTTTTTGATTGTCAGCCACTTCATCTCTAAATCCACCATTAATACCAAGGAATTCCTTTTGGATGAACTTCACAGCTTTGTGGATTAGTTTTGACATTGACCACAAATCCTTCCAAATGGGTCATAATCTATCTAAATCCTTCCTAATCCTTCAGTTATTTCAAGTCGTCTGTTTATATCATCATCTTTACCGTCCTGTTGGTTATCATCTATTGGTCTAGATTTGATAGCTCTTGAAATGCACTTCAAATCTATGCATTTACTGTGTTTGTGAAATTGTCGCTCACAATTATATGCACAGCTATATTGGCTAGCTTGGTTTTTTTTGCACTAGGGTAGTTATTGTTTTGAATTCAATTTAAAGAAGGAATTCCAGACACTACCTTGGAAAAATTGGGAAATAGAGATGTTCTAAAGTGTACTTGGATAACAGTGATGATTCTTTTTTTCAGACATATTGTGCTTTTTAATGTAGGCGGGGGAATAAAGGAATATATTGGTAATGTATAAAAGGAATTGTACAAAGCAGTAGAAATCAGCTTGACAATGATGATTCTTCAAGTGGCAAATCTTAATCTTATACGGTACTTAAACTTGAAAGCAGAACCAAAGAGAGAAGAATCAGAGCTAGAAGCTGAACTTGTGAACCCAAAATGTCTTCCTTCCTTGTAGGATTTTCAATTATACGCGCACAAAGAGCCACCATAGTAATGACCAATTACGTTTGATTAGACACCTACCTAAGAAGAGCTTAATTGTTTACTTAATGACCAATACCTCCATTAAACAAAATTGACCATTACATTGTGAAGATTACCACAGTTATGTGTGTGCCTCAAAATCAACATTATCTACACAAATATTTCCATTCTGTTAATATTTACTCGTGACTCACATTGGAGTTATCTTAAAAATAATAGTCGTTTTGGTAGATAAGTGCTGTTCACATATGCATCATTTGATAACTCTTTAGTCAGCTGGACGCATGTTTGAACTGGTCGGGGTGGAAATAGAGATGTGCTAAAAGTGCACTTGGAAAACATTGATGATTCATTTTGTCGGACATATTGTGCTCATTTCATCCAAAGAATTTGGGATGAGTTCTTGATAACTATTTTTGAATTACATTGTGGTATAGATTGTGCCATGGTACTTCAACCATACAAGTGTGAAAAGGGCGAATGTCCGAGTGAATTGACCACTACTTGGCAGCTTGACCCTGCACTGGACATTGCAAACAGACCACTCATTGGTTGGGAGGCAATCCCAAAGCCGCAAAACCGTAGTTTGTTTTATAATCTACTCGAAAAGTCAATATTTGATTTTGTTAACTGTGCCCAAATTGTTTGTTTTGAGCTGACTAATCAGCCACCTTAAATACGCGAGTGGTAATCTGTGGAATGGCTTCTTCACAGAATCGTGCAAAGAAAAAACATCTCTATTGTCAGAGTCGATGACTTGGATTTACACCTGCGGCTTTGCATGAATTATGCAGAGGTTTTTTTGGCTCATTTGTGTGGGGAGGTTAATTTTTGAAGAGGTCTGCAGTTTTACAAAGAGCTTTGTCACAGACAGTCACATTGTACATTTGGAGCTAATGCTTCGCAGGAAACAATTGGCCATCAGCATTGGTACTGCATGAAAAAAGGATGCTTTTAAAATCGCTAGTTTTGAGAGCATTTGTTTATAAAGTGCATGACTGGATATGTTATTTCTATAATTTGAGCAAAGAGAATAGAATGGCAATGTTTGATTTTTAATGCAGACTAAACTGCCAAGGACTTTTGGGTGTGAAGAACTCTGGTAGACTGAAAAAAAACCAACAACACCAAACATTGGCTAAGTAATACCTTGTGTGCGCTAAGAAGATGTGCGAGTAGCAGTATTCAGTCTGGTCTCTCGATCACCAAGAAAACCAACCTTGTACATTCTTTACGGAATATAGCTGCAAGAGCCAACAGACTCAAAGCATACATCAGGTAAATGTTACCAGACAGTTCTTTTTGAAATATACTTTGATTCAGTGCTTTCATCAAGGAGAGACCCAGTGGCAGATGGAGAGCAACTTTAGCTGGCAGGGAAATTGAAGAGCTGTATATATTGTGTGGCTGGTGACTCGATAACAATAGCCATTGTCTGATTGAACATAAGTTTTGTTGTCTGTTGAATCTGTTCATCGTATTGGAAAAACTGGAGCTTCTTCATTGCAATTGGCAAGGTTTCAGATTATAGCTAGACTCTCCAGGTAAGTAAAAGGATTTTTTCAAGTGGAAAAGGGAGAGTTAAAATAAACGAATTGAGGAATGAGCTTTGTAGAAAATTTGTGGACACTTTTATGTGCGAGGGATAATGATGTCTTTCCCTGATATGACAATTAACTGATTACTGTTCAGATTTTGAATAATTTCATTCAGGTTTATTTCATAAACAGGGAAATACAAATTTACAATTTCAAATCATATTTCTACCAAGTTATGTAATAAGATACTGATGGGAAGAGTCGCAAACCATATTTTCTGTGGAGATGAGAGAAATAGGTTCATTAAAAGTGAAGATATACATGTGTACATGTAATTGGAGATACATAGATCGGTTGATAAATTTCTCCTTGCAGTAAAAAATTACCATAAAAGTGGCCCCTAAATATTGTGCAACATCCTCTTCATCCCTTGTTTGCTGATGTGTCTTGTAGACCTTACAACTCATTGAACAGCTTAAAATTTGACCTCATCAAGTTTTCCAGACGGGAGAAGCCATGCAAGGCTCAATTGTTTGGTTGGACAGAAACAGTCGTGCAGACTATTGGGTTTACAGGCAAGGATTGTCCTTTTGTGTGTGATCCTGTGCTAAATTAGTCCTGTTTTCACTAGCTCGAGATTGCCAAATATCCCGCTATTTGAACTATCCCATCGCAAACTATCCAGCTAATTTCTTGTTTTCATCAGCCCGAAGTTGCAAATAGCGGGATATTTGGTCGGGATTGTCATCCCAAGAAAGCTTGTGATAGTTGGCAAAATATCCAGCTATTTGTCCGGTGCGTCCTCACCAGACCGAAGACTTGCACTATGCGCGAACGCAAGCAAACTATCTCGAGCTAATTTCTCAAGGTCGAGTTTCAAGTTTTGAGGTCGAATCTCGAGATGATGAAGACGCGATTTGTAACTTTGGGACTATTTCTCAAATCAGAAATAGTGGGCTATTTGGCAATCTCGAGATGATGAAAACATGCCTAATAATACCTCCCTCTTTACATCCTGGACACCATCATGGAGATAGATTCCCCCTCCAGATATGGCCTTTTTCTTCAATCTTGTGGCTCGGAAAATCTCTGAAATATTCATAGGGTTGCATTGACCTGGATGGAAAATCTTTTGTAGTTGAAGAAAGACGTTCGGTGTGTGCGATAAAGCTATAGAGCCTAGAGATGTGGTCGTATTAATCAGAGGAAGTTGGATTGAGCAGAATTGACCATTCCTTGTGAATGGTATAAGAATATAAGCAGGTGATGGGTTGTGTGGTTGAAATATTTTCCATAGGAATCAACTAATGTGATTTGTAAGCTATTTATAACTAGAACAAGATATTTATTAAATCTGATTTAGGGCACGCAGCATTTGATGCAGAATAGGAGATTTATATTGCAGTCATGAAGCCAATAGTGGTCGTATTGTGAATATTGCATTAACTAAAATGAATTTACTGAGTTTTTCTAGTTCCTTAAATGTTTGTCACATATTGATTGATTGATAATATGTTAGTCTAATCTGTGCAAAGATTCAACAGCATTGTTGAAATCTAGATAGAAAATAGTCATAGAAGGAGAAGGAGAAGGGGGGGGGGGGAAGAGAGGATTTGATAAAGTTTAAGTTACATTCAGTATATTCATGATCATTATAATTATACTATGCCTGTTTAAGAAATTGATACAGCTTGTCATCTGTAAAGGACTAAAATGATAGATATTTTATATATAAATTTGCTTATATTTTTTGTTTTGAATATACATTTAGTTCTTTGTTTCTATTTCCCTTCAGACGTTTGTTTTGGCTCCACACTCTCAACTTGCAATATTGATTTTGAAAAAAACCCAGAAATGTTAATTTATGCACGTTACATGCCACATCAATTACCTCAACATAACCAACAGTTCTTCACTTTCAACCAGAACCACTAGAGTGAAACATCTAGAATGTGATCCTTTCTTCCTTTTCTTTATTATTGAATAATTTGTGGTATCACCAAAGGACATATATAGCATACAGTTCATTATGATTGTTCAAGAAATTGATAGCACTCTGCCTACTCCTTATGATTTTTGTTTTTGCATTCAGTTTTAAGTTACCATTCTGACTTCAGATTGTCGGAAAACAGGCATCAATCATTTCGGTAATAGAATGTGTGAAAGTATGTGCACGTCTTTAGGGGGGGGGGGCAAATGGTGTTTCTCTCCGTTTTGCTCTATGACCACAATGGATTTCGATTGTCCCATGGTATTCTTCCTGCATTATATGGACCATTTCTCATGCAGACTCCGTGACAAAAGAACAGGCATAGGCCGTTTATCCAGCCATCGCCATAGATACAACATCCCATCTATCTGTGGGAAATCTGAAACCACTGTGTTTTCCTCCAGGATTTACTCTTGGAGTGGGGTCAATGACCGCTAGTTCATCCGTGGCTCTTCAAAGGGAGGGATGCGTTCCCCAGACTGACTGTCTGAGACAGAGGGAGACAGAGGGAGAAGAGGAGGAGAGGAGGAGAGTTGAATGCTTTGTGTGTGTGTGTGTGTTGGGAGGGGGGGGGGGATAAAGGTTAGTGTATGGCATAGAGGGAAGGAGGGAGATAGAGAAAGGCAGAACGAGAGAATGAAAGAGAGAGAGAGAGAGAGGGGAGGCAGAGAAGAGAGAAAGAGAGGGAGAGAGAAAAAGAAAGAGGAGAGATGGAAAAGAGAGAGAGAGAGAGAGAGAAGAGAGAGAGAGAGATAGAGAGAGAGAGAGAGAGAGGGAGAGAGAGAAAAATAGAGGGGACGTTCAAGTTAGAGGCTGGAGGAAGGACAGTCGGATGGAGGTAGGGATAGACCGAGTTATTTGTTGAGAAAGATAGGAATAAAATTAAAGGAATAGATGAATCGGACAAACACACATGCAGACAGAGATGCAGACAGTGAGTCTGACAGACAGACAGACAGAATGAAAGGAATACAAAGCATAAGGCAAACATGAACAGAACTTAATAGAATCTTCAGAGTGACAAATTCAATTAAAGTTGACAAATCAAGAATGAGGAGAGATTTTTAAGATAAGAGGAACATTTTGAGTGAATTTGGTTGCAATCCCAAAGTTCTCTGAATGTGTATGAATATAAAGAGAGGTGAAATAGAATTCAAGAGAGGTTGTTTCATCACTAGATTGTAATCCCAAAGTTTTTCTTCAGAATATGCATGAAGAGAGATGAAATATTTTAAGTAAGGATGTAAGATCACTTTGTTGCAGTTGTCAAGTTTATTAGACATCTAGAAAGATCAAAAGATAAAGTGGAAAGAGAGATAACAGAGAAGATATGAGGAAAAACTTTAAGTGAGGCTGTATTACAGCATTTCTTTAGTTGCAATGTAAGTCATCATTTCCTTTTCATGGAGAAATAAAGTGGAAGCAGACATAATATGGAAGATAGCGGTAATATTTTTAAGTGAGGTTGTAACATAACTTTTTTTTACAATCCTGAATTTCTTCTCCTGATTGAGGGGGGTGATGATGGCCACCACCACACGTAATGATTATATGCCAGACTTCAGTTGCGCCCCCTCAAGAAACATCCTAGACCGCAGCTCCACTAGCTAATCACCAACCCGTAGCTGAGGTTGAACCTTGGCCACCCTGCCAAGGGGGCTTCTCTATCTCTGAGTGCTTGTTAATGAACCTGCAGGGTTGGTGCTACACTGTCAAGTCATTAACTCATTTAGAAAAGAGCTTGTTTTTTGAGAGAGTAATGTCCTTGCGGTTTGCTGCACCACAGCAAGTGGTGTACACCATTAGAGAAACGATATGAATTCTGTTTTGTATTAAAACTTTTCTGTGGACTAGAAGGAAAGACTTTCTTGTCATTTATTTCCTTGTAGGCTGGTCAACCACTGTATAGCACTTTGAAGATATGCAAAATTCATCATCAAGTTACTCTTTTTATAATGTACCTTTCAGCTACTTGTTCACTTGTTTACTTATGCCTTGATTTTTTCCCCCTAAACTTTTCATTTAAAACAATGCAGTGATTTTGTCTGTGGTGTACAGTAGATTAGATTTAAATAAAGAGTCATTGGTTTGAAATTCTAAAGATTAGTTAATAATCGTCTAAGTGTGATGAGATATTCATATTTTTTTCCTTCTCCTCTTGAACTCTACAGATTCTGGTTACAGTGACAACCTTGCAGAGAGCCTTTCCGCTTCTTCCTCCATCTCCTCGGCCTCATCGACGACATCATCCACCGCGCCGAACAGCTCCTCGTACTCCGTCTCGTGCTCCTGCTTGTCCTCAGCGGCCAACCAGCGCAGGACCCCACCTTTGACCTCTGACCTCTACGGGCGACTGAATGACCTGGTCAAGATGCCGCGACCCGTGGCTGAGGAGAGCGTGTGTAAGGCCCTGCAGCAGAGGTGGATGTGCGGGGAATGTCAGGTGAGCAATTAAAGCAACAGGATTATTATTGTGAAACCCGTCTCATAAAGAATCGCTATTGATCTTAAACAAGCACCAGAATCCTCTTATCTATCACTAATTTGCAGTCTCCTATCTCTTTATAAGATTGGATGCAGAAACTCTAGCTCTTTTACTTTGAACTTATCAAGTTGTCCATATTTGTGAAATTTTCTTGCTGCAAAATAAATGAATTACAACATTAGATATTTGTAAGTTGGAAATTTTCTAACCCCCAAAATGATTTCTGTGAAATTTTGTGAAAGCTTCTTGTTTTAAAGTAGGGTCTGTAAGGAGATTGGAAAGTTACATGTAATAATAGCGATTGGTAACTAAAAGAGCAGTGGACTGCCAGTTGACTTCTGTCTCACATTCATTGTGTATTGAAAATATACACTCAAGACAATGTGTCAGTATAGGGATTTAATGTGCACCAAATAAATAGTTAGTAGTCAAATATTCTATCTTTCTATTGTGAGTTATACAAAATGAAATGAAAACTGTGTAGATATAATTACATTTATGTGTGTGACAGAGAGGGTGGATGGAAAAAACAGATAACGTCCCTGTTTTCACGAAGTGACGGTAGTGAGGAAAATCGTAACGCAAAGTGTATGCGATTTACATTCACTACCGTCACTTTGTGAAAATAGGGACAATAATATACACTAAAAGCCTATTACATTTAAAAAAAAATATTTCCCCATTTTGCAGACAAAGATAGGACCAATCATCATAGCGCTGAACCCACACCGAGGTCTATCTCAGGACCAGGTCCTGGAGCACAGTCAGCCTAGTCAGTACCCTCATCTCCAGAAACTAGCCCAAAGGGTCCATGCACAGCTTGTGGAACAGCGCAGACCTCAGGCTGTCATTCTAAGGTATGTTCCTCTATTCAACTACAGGTTATCAATGTAAAGTTTTAGAAACTTATGAAACTGAAACAAAGAACGTACTGGTTGCACCCATAGAGATGCATATTCATGGAAAAGAAATAGGTGGCCATTTTATGGATGCGTTATATACGTCATCAGGGGGTGTTTCACAAAGACTAAAATCAACTTTAAGTTGGATTTAACTATGGCAGGCAATTCATGCCACAGTTTGCTCTCATCATTATGATCTTTAGATAATATTTTTTTTTCTTCAATAATGAATTACCAAAAAATATAAATTCTGTAGATATGTGACCGTGATTTGTACGTCCCTTGAAAGACCAGTGGCATTAACGGTGAGAGCAAATAGTGGCATGAATGACCTGCCATAGTTAAGTCCAACTTAAAGTCAATCTTAGTCTTTGTGCAACACCCCCCTGGTGAGAGATAAGAGGGCATTAACTCTTTAAAATGATACAAGCTAACGTCCTTCCGTCTCCCAGAGATGATATAGATAGCAATGTGATGTAAGATGTTGCCATGCTACTATACACTACCTGCAAAGTTTGTCTTTAATACACCAAATGATATAAACATTGACTTCTTGGTACCTGAACTGAATGTCACCCATGAGCTCAAATGTTTGCCTCTTCAAAATCCATTACCATCTTCAAGCACACTCAGAAAAGCTTAAGAATTGTATTTCTTCTTTTCACTAGAAATAAGTCATCTTTTGCAAGGGCAATATATATATATATATTTTTTTTTTGGTGTGGAGTGGGCGGGGGAGGGGGGGGGCATCTATAGCTCGGAATGGATTTAACATGTACAATATTAAAGGTTATCTCACCCTAGGCAAGTCATTTCTCTAATATCATAACTCCTGAAATGGCTCTTCACTTCGGTGAGCTGTAAATCTAGGTTATGAAGTTTGGTGATATATTGCTTAGTTTGAAGAGTTGCGGTGTCCAGTATTTGAGATGACAGATGTAGGTAAAGGACAATCAAAGTCGTTGAGAAGCATTATGAGTGCGTCTCATCTCTAGACCTGATCATCTCAAACATCCCACATGACTTTCAGTAGTCTGGGACTAAGTCCCAATATTTCTCTGCCTGTGCATGCATGATCTTTATTTAATCTATGGAGATATTTTTCATAAGGAATCTCTTAACATTTCTAAATCGGCTGGCAGTAAAAGTGGCATTGAATTCTAAGTTTGAACAGAATTCATATCATAATTCTAGACTTTTTCAGCTATTAACAAGAAATTTAATCAAAACTTTATGTATTTAAAGGAAAATTAAGGATATCTTAGAAGTTTAGTCTCAATTAAACTAGAACACATATGGCTTTTACTTCACAATCCTCTTTTTAAAATGTTTTATTTTTTATTTTAATTTTTTTTAAATTTTTTAATCTTCACTTTACTTCACTTTACTGTTATAAAATATGCATAGAATTTGATAATTTTCTCTCAAACTCTTAGCCATGGGCAATGAGGACAATATGTCAGGAATGGTCGACATATAGGATTTTATATCGCAGTAAGAGAAAAATATATTCGAGAAGACTACTTTTTAAGAAAATTTAATTTATTTAATTGCACAATGACAAATTAGCCCAATTTCAAACTTCACAGCTGTATTAAAGAATGGTCTGACTTGTTAACCTATCTGAACGAGAGGGACGATGTGAGCGAAGAACTCTAGAGGGCCCATGAGTAAAAACCATCGATATACGATGGAGACATTCTGAATCAATAGAAGCCGTGCTTCTGCTGCCGAAATTGATTCTCCTCGACGGCGAGAGAGACAGAGACGCAGCAGGCAAAACAAGAGAGCATCCCCCGGAGCAAGATATGACAGTTGCCCGTATGACTCTTGTGATGAAATTATAGATTTTGCATGTGAATGTTATTCCGTCCATATAATTTGTGAAATTATAGTGTTTTTATAATTTTGTCACGCATTGGATGTCTCACTGGAGATTTCATCGTGATTAATGGGTGATTATTTTGATAAATCATGGGTAATTCAAACAGAGATTCACACTTCTTTACAAAGAAGATGATTCGGGCAAGATTGATCAGCGAGGAAACGAGTCTGGATGCCCAAGGAAATATTTTCCTTGGAAGAAGAAAAAATGAAAGGAGAGAGCAATATTTTCATGATCATCATCAATTTTGATGTGTTATTCTTTTGCATATGTAATATAGAAGGAAATATCAAAGTTTATTTAAGACATCTCCATGTGTCTTCCTGAAATCCAACCTTTTGGTTGCCAGATAGGATTAATAATGAATATAGATGACTAATTCTTGAATACTCCCAGACTTTGTTATCCCTCTAATTTCATTGGCAATCCAAGTCTCTATGTCTTTCAAGTCTCAACATCTTTCATTTCTCTGTTTTAATTTCATTATTTCTAAGTTGGAAAAAAATATACTACAGGAGAAGGGAATGGGGAAAATTGCAGTAGAATGAAAAAAGAGAGGATAAAAAAAGACAAAGATAAATACTCCACCCCACTTCCTATTACAGGAAAGTTTTCCTGAAGTTTTCAGATTTTATTAGTATTGGGATTGGCGGAGATTCATTTACCATTTCAATCACTTCCCTAGCATCACTTGAACAATGCCAAAAGGTCTTGTTCGATTTATTCGTCGGACACCGTCTCTCGTATATCTCTCTTGACACCATATCAGAGTGTCTGAAAGTCGGTTTGGATTACGGTAAGGCTTCACGATTGGGCCCCTTAATCGAATAACGTGGATGTGCTCGACGACTACGGGGGCATCACCAGGATATTAGCCCAGCTAGGTTTCCGGGTGCTTTGATCTGCTTCGTGTACCTAGGGAGATGTGTTGTCTCCGTGTGTCTTTTGCTTATTTCCCAGTTTTATTCATGTGCACGAAAGAGTAGGGAAGGAGCGGGCTTGGCCTGTGCGATAACTAAACATGAATCCACCGTCAAGGGCATTGATGATGTTGAGCCAGGGGCTTTTGTTCAGCACAGAGCTACTAATTAATACTGCCTTATGTTTAATTATCTTTGATGCTGTACATGACTGTTGGTTGATTTGATTGTGGAATTTTAAGAGATGGTGAAGATGATGATGATGGTGATGGTGATGGTGATGATGGTGATGATGATGGTGATGGTGATGGTGATGGTGATGATGATGATGATGATGGTGATGGTGATGGTGATGGTGATGGTGATGGTGATGGTGATGGTGATGGTGATGGTGATGGTGATGGTGATGGTGATGGTGATGGTGATGGTGATGGTGATGGTGATGGTGATGGTGATGGTGATGGTGATGGTGATGGTGATGGTGATGGTGATGGTGATGGTGATGATGATGATGATGATGTTTGACCTGACTGCCTATAAAGCAACTAATGGACCTATAGCTTTTAAGTCCTATCTAAGGGACTTAGTAATTGAGGATTAATGCCTACCCAAGAGCACTAATACATTTACTTGCTTTTGAACCAAGGTCCTCCTGGTTTATGAGACCACTGTTCTATACCACTGACCCATTACGCCTGTTCATTGGAACAGGGATGAGAAAAATTCTTCAGCGACTGAATTTTTCCTCATCTGTTCTTCATGAGGATTATCATTTGAGATTGGCAGGCGATAAAATGTATCTAAAGTGAATCTCGTTTAGGCATGTATGCCAAACTACTGATAGTCTAATTGCCAGAGTAAAAGGAAGGGAAAGATTGTTTATTGCTTGGTCATTGAACTTTTCTATAAGGAAAACATGAAAACACATCTAACAATTGGTTATGAAAAATATCGTTACTGTATTGTGAAAGATAGAAAAGAATTACATTTCTGAATAAGAGAAGTTCTATGGCCACAAATTCAATGCTAACTGCCTAAATGCATTTCCTTTTATCAGAATGGATGTCTAAGTAGATTGCAATCTCTATGTGTTTATGAAATCCGTTTCATTTGGCCTTACCTGAATATAACAGATCTATACAGTTAGGTTTCCTTTTTGTGTTACCATCCTCCATTACCATAACAAATAATGTATGAATTGATTTTCTGAATAGACAGGCAGATATGAAAAATAAAAGTATAAGAATATTCACTTTTCGCATACCAGGACAAAATGAAGAGCAAAGTAGGTGTCCTACTGTTATGGGGATTAGCGGTAAAAATGGTTACAAATTGCAAAATTATGTGAGAAAAATATGTGGTTAGCCCTGCCTTAGAAATAACCTTCAATATATTTCGACCAGAGGCAGGAAAGGGTTTTATATTGATGTGGTATATATTTGATTTATCTGTTGACACCTTTCTAATTAAACCACATTTAAAGTAGGACAAGATAAATAAATATGACCACGTTGGAAAATGGTAGAAACCATGCAAAGCTCATAAATGCTGTTAAGTAAATTTGTAGTGCAATTCGGGAATGATGTGATATGTCATTCATCAATCATTTTGTTTCCATTTAGGTGTTGGAAGGACTAAATAGACGTTATGAATAGGGAAAAGAGATCAAAAAGCAGATTAGCTTTAAATTAATTTTAGGAAATCAACCACTTTGTCTTTAGGAAAAAACCTCTGAAACAATATTTAAGATTAAAAATAAAATATTTTCCCTAATTTTATACGAAAAAAATATTTTATATGTGATGCAAAGCACACAAAACATTTTAACCTACTCTTGCATGGATAAAACCCTGTTTTATTAATGTGGTCTTCACTGAAACAAATGGAATGAATAATGATGAAATGTTTGCTCAAAATCTGTTTGAACAATAGTGTTATATAGTACAAATCCCCAAAGCCACGTGATTACAAGACTGTGGTTAGTGCTGTTTACCTTGATTGTGACCACGCATAAAAGTACAATAACTCATATTTATTATCATTTACCAAGGACGTGGGAATTGTAATTAAAAGGATTACCTGCTGATGTTTGGGCATTTCTTTTGCTTGATTGGTTATTCTTTGTTATATTTAATGAAGGCCAGTTTTCATTACTGGCAATACCATTCAAACAATGCCCTTTAATTATGAGTTAGCTCTAATAATAATGATAATTTAATTGAAGTCAATTCAATTAATTTATTTGTCCAATGTAAGTTCAACATAGATATTTATTTCACCCACATGTAAAATAAAGGCTCATGCTCATGATGATGCAAACCTTTATAAAAATATGCTACGTTTCTTGCAAAGAGTAAGCTTAGTGGATGCCTGTTGTCTATGGCACCTGCAGTATTAATTTGTTTGTGGTTTACTCTTCTATAGTAGCTGCATGCTTGTAGACGGATAAGTTTCTGAGCGCTTTGAATATCAACAACAACAGAAGTCACATGACAGTTAAAAACATCAGCAATGATGATACCAGCAACAATAACAACATAACCACCAACTACAACAATAAAGACAAAAAACACTTTGGGCATAGGTAGTGATTATTAATGAATAGTATCATCTGTTTAGAAGATGGATGAGCATGTACTTGTGTGATTGTTGATGAGTGGATCTGGCTCTCCTCAGATTATAAGCACCATATTTTCCAGGGCCCTCAAGGACAGTGTTTTTTTAATAAAGCAACACTGTTTAAATAAAACTGAAAATAAATAAATAATGAAATAAATATGATATTACAATACTGAAAATCTTTGATCTATGCTTGTAAATCCTCCTTTCTATGGATGATTGATGCATCTATGAGTTGAGATCAGAGATGTGATCAGAGTTGTGATGGACTGTCATATTGCTGTTTTGTACATATACAGAATGGAATTAACCTATAAATTTATCTGTTTTAATTATAGACAAGCAATTGAAGAACATCCACAAACTAGTTGTACTGACTATACCCTTTAATCTTTTCAGTTGAACGATAAAAAGCATTCAAAATCTGCATTTATATGAAAAGTAATCTTGTAATGGCTCCATTTATAATGTCAAGGTATTCATGTCAACAATACTGCTATCATAACTTTCATTTGGAGGGTGCTCTATTGGCCTGGGGAAAGATGGGGATGAAATTTAATCTACATGTATCTAAGAATAATCTACCATTTAAAACCGAGTTCTGGTCTACTTCGCAAGCAGATCCCTAGTAAATACGAACAGTCTCTCTTCCCCAACAATAGATTATCTATAGATGCGGTTTTCATAGTGCGAGAACCTGCAGTTTGCTACGATGACGACAAAATCAGATGATTGATCATTAGCCGATTGCAGCCTGTGTAATTGGTATCCTATTGATAGTCAATAATTGCATCTCTCGCTCTTACATGCAATTCATCATCGTTTGTAATGTCAGCCTGTTTCTGCCACGTCTTGCTGCTCCAATAATGTTCTTTATGAAGAGTTTCTCCTTGGCCCTGCAATTATATCTAATAGATTATAAAAAGAAAGCTCAAATGTGATTGCAAAAGTCAATGAATATAATTGTGTATATGGCCTACTAGTACTATGAATGATGGTCTATGGTCTATGAGGTCTATGAGGTCTATGAGTGTAATATGAGACTGCACAAATAATATTTTTTGTGGAGTCTTTGAAAAATTAGGGAATTGTTGAGACAGGTATGATTATGGACATTAATTTCTCCAAACTGGCATTATTGATGGCTTCATTTACCCACTAACAATCATTGGCTTCAGATTTTGTTTTAGAAAAGGGTGATATGAAAGTTACAATTTCTGTTTTGTGGAGAGAGAGAGAGAGAGAGAGAGAGAGATTGTAGTGGCATTAAATCTATTTACATGTAAATGGATGGATTGATGGATGTTCTTTTAATTAGACTAATATTTGCACCTCTGTATCAATTATGTGTACTGGCACTGACATAGGGGAGATTGAGAGCTGTATTCATTATTGAAAAATTGGAAAGAGAAGAAAAGTATGATTTTAGGAGGCCAAGAGCTTAATGTCTTTAACTTCTTTAGGGACATAATGTGGCATTCATAAAGAAATTTCCTGCCAAATCATGAATTTAAAAAAAAAATACAAATCTATGTTTACAATACTGTATATAAAGGTTTTCATAGCAAAAGATTGGATTATCATGTGGGATCATGATAGCTATTGATCAGCCTGTAATGTTATTTTACTGTGACAGACATAATGTATTTTTCTGTTAAGTTTTCCCCTTAGTGAAAGTGCAGAGAGGTTCCGGAAATTTTATTTAGTAGGGAATTGTGAGGGTGTAATTTTTTCTGTTTGGACTAGCTGTAATCCAGCTATTAGCCTTTGTTTGATTATTGTTTTGTTATAGGGCAAGTTCATTGAATTTCATACTTTACTGCGGTAGTCCACTCCTAGTACTTTGAGTGTGTATCCGCAGATCCAATAGTGCGGTATGGTATGTAATCCTGTAGGATCCCTATTGGCCAAAAATGATGGGGTTCAAATTTTCAGACCCCTCCTTTATTTCCTGGGGGGTCCATATTGGGCGCCAAAATGGCATATATAATGCGCAATAGGGAAATTTGGTGTCTTCGGGAAAATTTGAACCCCATCAATTTTGGCCAATATAGACCCTTTTGAAGCCAAAACAGCAAAAAAAAATCTTTGGCAAAAAAAATCCTACGGGAGCTGTTTCAGTGACATACCATACCACACTACAATGCCTTGGGCTGTTTTCTTGTAGCAGAAGGCATGAAATGAGTTAGGGTCTTTGTGCAGAGATGTGACCTCAATTAAACATCGGGGACTTATCACCGCTTTGACGATTATTAGCACAGGTGCTGGGGAATTGGGACAGGGAGGAAAGGTGTTTATGCACTGGTGTAACTTTGTTGAGAGACTTGTTGAGCTAGCTAGAGCAGCCTTTTGTTTTCTAACAAAGATTTGTAATATCCATTAAATTTCAAAGAGAGCTGAGAGGGATATATGGCAATGTGTTACATGCATAACTCCTTTGAAAGAATTAGTTGTGATATGTACTTTTCTATGAAAAGAATCTAATTTCATGAATTGGAATAAATATGCAGTGTAAGTGTTACTTATGTCGAGAGAAGTGCACATCTTGTAATTATTGATATACAATTGGTATGTGTTTCATTGGCTGATTGAGTCATGTCCAGTTATATTACCATATCAGATTTAATTAAAGGGTAAGAGCATTTTGTCTCATGATATTGAGAGTCAGAAGGGCATTAACTCATACCATTTTACATAGAGCTAGTGCCATTCTAGCTCTCATTGGATAATTTCATGGGTTAGTTCATCATTCTGCCTCAGCTTGTGATATTTTCCAACTGTTTCATATGCTCAGTGATCATTCCTTAGTTTGGGAATGATGTGCTAGCCGAGCCTCTCACTTCAGACAAAGATATGAACTTCTTATTTTTGTAAAAGGGATGTCATGTAGCATTTATGTGTACTGCTTTGGACATTTTGTACATTACATGAAATATGATGACTATCAAACATATCAGTACCTTTTTCAATATGAAAAACAATTTAGGACTTCTTATTTTAGTCTAACAGATGTATGTCGATTTACTATTTGTGTCATTTCTATTTCCAAGGTTTTAAAATTTACTTCTTGTATATACAGGGTAAAATTCAATTGTATTTAGTTTATTTTCATATTAAAGATTTATTGATCAATAGCATCAGGGTATCTGTAAAAATCAGTGTTTTTCTGTCATGTTTACTGTGAAATGCAATCATTTTGATTTAGACATTGTTAGTGTTTACTATCTTCAATCAAATTTGGCTAAAATCATCTTTATTTAATATTTCTGCTCTTTATATCTCCCTGCAGCGGTGAAAGCGGTAGCGGTAAGACCTACACATCTCAGCTGTTTCTACGGCAACTGCACAGCCTCTGCAAGAAGAGACAGACGGGAGGACCGTTAGATCAGACAGAGAACAAACAATTTCAGGTAAATCAAATCTTTTGCATGCATTTCTCGGCAAATACCTTACTCGGAGTCAGCAAGCATACATTGTGGTTTGATCAAATTAGTTTAAAGTTCCTTAGGCACTTACAATCACACAGTTGTATTTGTATTTGTGTGTGCATGGCAACCTAATCATAGGATTGCAAACATTAGGAATGGTTATTGGTTCCAAGTTGTATGATTTTGATAGGAAGTCAATTAAACTGCATAGAGAAAGGTTTGGGTAAAAATAGACAAAGAGAAGGCTCAGCGTTTGAATCCTGGCTTCTATACTCTGTTGCCCATAAAGTTTGAATGAATTTTCCTAATCTCTTTTTCTGAAAAAATGATTGTGGTAATATGATTTATTATTGATAGATAAAGTTGATATATTCTCAGAAATTTACTGATCTTTCTAAAGAGTCATTGAGATTGTTCATATACAAGTAGGCCACTTGATGATATAGAGAAAGCATATATTATGTGCAAGCCACTCACTAATTGAGGGAAGTAGCTATGTACCTGGTAAGGAACTTGAAAGGAACCTGACAAAGAAAGAAAGAAAGAAAGAAAGAAAGAAAGAAAGAAGAGGGGTATAGGAATAGATAGGCAATGAGAGGAGATTAAACAAAAACATTTTGTAAAAGATGCCAAGAAATATATAACTTTTATGAGTAATAACTTTTATATTTGATTTGATAACAAAATAACAAAACACGGGCATTTAAAATTCATTTTCTTAAACCTACAAACTCGGGCCTCTAGAAAGAAAACCCTCATTACAAATCTCTCAAAGAAAGTATGTGTATTCAATTCATAAGAATGTCACCACAAAACTGCATTTCTTCATGATTCTGTACGGGTGTCAAAACATGTGTGAAATAATATTTTGAATTTGGCATACCCCACCTGGGCAGTCTAATGACTGAAGCTAATTCCTTGTGACACTATACCAGGTTATTGTGGAGACATGAATCTTGATTTTCATCAATAATTTTTGAAAATAACAGGACGGAATTGTTAGTCGGAAGTGTAATGTGCTACGGGCATGAACTGTGATGTAGCAGTGTTTTGGTGAACTTTGGAGATGTATTTATTTGCAATTCAACTGAGAAGTTGTGAACTTGGAGGTTTTGTGGACCATGTTTGTAACTGAAAAGATTGCTATGTAAATATTTTTGACTGGGCTAAAATTCCTCAGTCTTGTTCATATTCTTTATTGCTCAATTTCTTATGTTGAAATGATCAGAATGTTCCATGAAATATAAATGTGACATGTTTTGCTATTTAGAATGACTTTTTTGAAAATAAATGGATGTGAATTGTAATAAGTTGGCTGCTGCTTAAATCTAATAACTACTATAAGAACATGCTATTTGACAATGTTTTAAAAACGTTTATTATTCATCCCAGAACATTAACCTTGATGTTAGTTTGTATTTAATTTCCACAAATTAAAAGCAAAACACTAATATTTAGTTTCTTTGCCTTTGTTTTGTTTTAGAATTTGACACATGCTTTCCACGTCCTCAGGGCTGTTGGATGTGCTAAGACAAGACATAACTCATGTGCTAGCAGACTGGTAAGTAACAACAAAGACCAAAAAAGTGGAGAGGAGATATTCTCTGTTCTTATCCAGAAGGGCGTTAACTCTCTTTTAAAGTATGAGTTAATGTCCTTTTGACTCTAAAAAGACAATATTTAACATTGTCCTCTTAAAATCACGTAGACTATATGCCATGTGAGCCTGTGTTATCGAATATTCAGCTCTGAATATGAATGTCTGCATGAAGCCAGGAGTGTATACACTTCTAAAGTGGCTGATGTAATTTTTCTTTATTCATCACGTTGATTGGATTTGGACTAAAACAAACTTTGACAAGCTCAGACTGTGTGTCACACCTGAAATGAGTTTTTATAGATTTCTCTTGGAACCATGTCAATCAGACCATATTCCTTTTTAAAGCCCTTTCGCTTGGTGCCTGTCAGAAAGAGAACAAACTTGCTTCAGATTTGAAACGGTTTCAGAAGAAAACCAAGTGGTTAAATACTCTGAGACAGTTGAGCTGAAAGTAAGCTCTGAGATAGAGAGATAACTTGCATTTCTCCTTGTGATATCATGTTGTGGTCCCAGGTATAGGTTTCTATCGTTGTAATAATCTGTTGGTTCATTAACATTCATGTGCGGTAACCCTCCCATCACAAAACATGCCCCAAGGCAACAAACTGCCCTCATCCCCCCCATCGAGGGAGCTGTCCCGTCTACTCAACGTCCCAAGACCGCATCACCCATCTTGACGGGTCATGGTGGTGGGGTTGGGCACTTCCCCCCAAAACATCCCGATTCCAGGGGAGAGATTGGACGTCCCGCCCCGAGGCGATATTCGAGGGGGGTGTCGTGTTCTGAGGTCTAGGCGAGGGGACAGGATTATGTTGCTCTTTAGGGATGATTAAAAAGGGAATCAGTTTCAGGTGTAAGCCGGTGATTGACAGTCAGTGAGGCTGATAGTGGCAACTAATGCAGTACAAGGCGTCATGACATTGATACCGGTAGACTATTAAGTGAGTAACAGTTTGATAAAGGTGTAGCAGTAATTCAAGGACCCATGGAGTTTAAACTAAATCTTTCTACAAATATATTCTTCATCCGTGGTACTTTCCTCAATCCAACAATTGTGATTATGTCAATACCGGTACTCTAAAAAACTGTTTTATCATAGTTCTTTCTCGTCAAGATGGCTTTAAGTTGGAATGTTTCTTGCAGTCTTAAAACTAATCATTCTTGACTTATGTATCCTTAAAATTTTCTTTTATTTTTGTGTTTTGTATAGGGTCATCATGTTGAAGTTCACTTTGCGGGCAACACAATAACGAGAACCAAGTTTCAATGTCCCTGGTTCGATCAAAGCAGAGTGATAGATACTCCTGTTGGTGAACGTAACTTCCATGTATTCTATCAGATGCTAGCCGGTCTTTCTCATGAAGAGAGAGGTGAGTTTACCACTCTGCAAGGAATCTTACTCCACCATTCCAAACACTGTATTATTTTTATAAGACTTATGAATTCAAAATATCGTATAATTTTTCATTTTTACAAATTTCACAGTAATGTAAGATGGAAACTGAATTCTTATTTTTACTGTATTTAATAGGCAGTTGTACTTGTGTATTATATTCTGATTAAACACTGAATAAACTGTAGTTCTTGAATTTTAACAGTGCACATGCCCTTGAAAGAAAGAGAGAGAGAGAGAGAGAGAGAGAGAGAGAGAGAGAGGCAATGAAGTTCACTATTGATAGAGGTGGATATATATAAGAGTTAAGGAGAATTCATTGAATATGGTAGGCAGGTAGAGAGAGTGTGTGTGTGTGTGTGGGGGGGGGGGGACGTCAAGGTAATTAAATGAAAAGATGGGGAAAAAGTCAATGAAGGAAGAGAGACAGATAGTGAGAGTAATAGAGAGAGAGAGAGAGAGAGGGAGGGAGAGAGGGAGAGAGAGAGGGAGGGAGGTGAGGGAGGGAGGTGAGAGAGGGAGGGGAGAGAGAGAGAGAGAGAGAGAGAGAGAGAGAGAGAGAGAGACAGACCAGAGAAAAAGAGACATGCCTACCGGTAGTATGTATTATGCTCATGTCTGTGTGGTTTTCAGTGACCCACTGGGAGTCTAGAAAGGCGTGGTGCATGACAGTGCTTTCATTCCAGCCTGCTCCTCAAGTGACATGTACGGAACGGAGCCAAGGGGAACTCCCTTGTGTCATTTGGGGCATGACATCACATACTACCTGGATTTGAAGGGGATGTCCCATATGAATATTAATGTCATGGGCAGGGTTTTGTGAGCATGGTGTGATTTTGTGCTTTAATCAATCTCAAATTTTACCTCACAGACCTGTCATTTCCTGAATTTATTTTATCTGAACAGATATATTATTCCTTCAGAACATGCATTATTTTGATCTTACATGTATTTCAAGAATTAATCAATCATTTTGGAGGAAGAAAGTAAACAAAAGATGACAAGGGCTGGCCTTTCTTCAAATCTATCACCTTCAGCTTCTCAAGTCTTAAAATGAATCTTCAAAAGTTACAAAGAAAAGACATATTAAAAAACAAATCAGAAATTGTTCTTGAATATATAAATATATTAAATGTACTTTGTGCAATAAGATGAAATGACTTTTTACATTGTTTGGAACTTTGGATCTTGTCTGATGAAATTGTGCTCAGACTTATATCAATAGCTGAGATATTTTTTTCTTTTTCTTAGAAAGATATTCACTGTTAATTCCACACAGCAGTTCATCACCAAGGGAGTCAAATAACATCACATGGACTAAGTGCAACATTACAAGTCATTAACAATTCATGATGTTTCTGAAAAATATATGGGTATCATTGTAATTTATTGACACTAATTGTAATTTTATTACTTTACTGCCATACAGCCAAGCTTCATCTCCATGGTTATGGAGTCCACAATCTTGCCTACCTGAAACAAAGAACAAGCCCAGAGAATGAGGGGGTGGAGAAAGAGAGATTCCACACTTTAAAGGTTGGTAGTTAACATTCATTATTCAAGAGATCAGCAGTGATTAAAGGCATCGTTTAACTATGTTAAATCTGAGATGCACGGTCCTACGTGTCATCAGTGTCTGTGATATTGAAGCCTTAAAAGTAGTAGTGTTATGAAAACCGTTTGGTAAACGCAAAATTTGATTTCGATTTTCAATCTTGAATATTTTGATAATCAGACAGGCGATCGACTTGTAAAAGTCATGGGGTTCCTGACTGACCTAAAGATTTATAATTATCATTGCAGCATGAGCTAAATCAAGGATTTTTTTAAAGGATCTAAGACAAAGTTACCCAATCCCTTTAAGACTCTCTAAACATACAAGTATGTCTCTTCTTCTGTTCTGTTGAACAAAGTTGTATAATACTTTCATATTGACTGATTCAATTAGTAAGGTACATTCAGGAGTATTAATTGTATGAGTAACCAAATAAAATAAAGAGAGAAGATGAATCATACATTAGGTGAAGTGATATTCAAAGCATATTCACAAGAGGTAATAGGAAAACACAATGTAATGTTACATTTTTAATGCGATTCCAAATCAAAACATTTCCAGTGTTCTTGCCTATAGGCATATGTGCATGTTCATGAGGTATTCACAAGAGGTAATAGAAAACAGAATGTAATGTTACATTTTTAATGCGATTCCAAATCGTAATATTTCAAGTGTCCTTGCCTATAGGCATATGTGCATGTACATGTAGCCAAAAAACCAAGTGAGATAGATAGTGTTTTGAAGCTATGATTTTGTTGGAAGTATTTAAAAGCATTTTGATGCTTGTAACCTTTCTGGTTGATTAATTTGTCAATAATTCACTCATCTTCCTTCCCATTAGTTAATACATGCTTATTAAAGCCATATCGACGTGTTCCGTCGTCATTACCGGAGGGTTATAAACCATTAATGGAGCAAACGCGTTGAGTTATTAGCTTACGGTAATGGTAGGATCATGAGCACGTTCTCTTGTGTTGGTTGACTTCATAGAACACTGTTTGAGCATGCACACCATCAGCTATCAGAAGCAAGCAGTAAGATGAACTAAGAGAAAAACATCAATTTTGCTGTTCAGTCACGCAATCCACTTGTCCCACACCATGTATTACTTGGTTCAAGCCACTCACAGCAGAGTATAAGGTTTCCTTGAGAACACCCACGGGATGCTATAGAAAACTCGAGTACCCTTGACCTTGCATCACTTTCAATATGTGGGACAACATTACGGGCGTGATGTATTTTGGGTCACAGGTGTACTTGGGTTTCTTCCAGCCTGCATTCAGGCCCGTGTGATTGAATAGCGTCACCCTCCCCGACTTGAAGAATGTCATGGAGTCTGTACTTTAACCAAACAATAACAAGGTCTTGGTGGGCAGGCACGAAGTGCAGGGGAATAATAGACTTTGGAAGTTCATAGCAAGTTTACTGAACTGATATGAGTTTGAAAATAATCAAAAACAACAAAGGAAAAGGATTAAAGAAGTTGAAAAGCTGATCAAACATATCAGAGAGCTCAAAATCACAAACATCTGTCTATGCATTCATGTTTTAACTATCCCTTTGAACTTTTAATCCTTAATATTAAGGTTGCCCTGTCAACTCTTGGTATTGAGTTCCTGGATGTCATGAGAATACTGGCGGCCATCTTGCTTCTCGGGAATGTGCACTTTGTAGAAGATGGAGGGTATGAGCTTGACATTAAAGGTAGCAATGGTAAGTCTGCTCAATCTGAAAAAAATGTCTATAGTCAGTAAAACATTTATATGATTTAAAGCTATCCATGAAACTGATCAGAAGTCCCCAGATGATGTGAATTCACAATTATCTTGTTCATTACCATAATGTAGTTTTATGCCATACTGCATGTATTGAGACGATCCCACCGCTGCCACCATGTATTGAGACGTGGTTCAGATATATTAGACATGCACGCTTAAGTCATTCAATCCCTTAGGATAACTACATGTATATCAAAACACTGCACACTCAACCTAACGCAAAATAATTAAAAGATTAATTGGAGGAAGTCTTTGGAAACTTTTGTAGTTTTTAAAAAGTGCCATTGTTAAAAAAATATATTGTGCCTCTAATATTCATGGTACAGGTACAGTGTATACCTGCAAGACTTCATCATTATTTTAATAAATTATCTTTGTGTTCTCTTTGTTTGTCTTATAAATCAAACTTGTGTTGACAGTTCTTTGGGTTTTATGGGACTTCTGCTGTGTCTATGAATATTACCTGTAACAAATGCTTTTAACTGGTTGCATCTATACTTAGAATCCTTGTGATTATTAAGGCCTCTCTTTTGTCTGTGACTACAATCTTCATCAAATTTATTCTATGTTTTTGAATATTTTTCTCAGAAATCAAAGCAGTAGCATCTTTACTTGGAGTACCTGGTGTATCACTGTACCGAGCACTGACAACAAGAACACATACTCTCAAAGGACAAGCGGTTAAAACACTGTGCAATGCTGATCAGGTAAGTTACTCTATTGTACCTTAGGAATATGAGAATTAACAAAAATATAGTATAGAGACGATTGTCGACTTATTTTTCACCCTGTTTTAGAGTGAGAAATGTAATAAAAATGAGCTTGCAGTTATACCTACAATGAATCATGGATTGACCATTATTCTGTTGATGCAATAATTATAATATCTTGATTTAATTAAAAATTCAATAATGTTTGGTGTAAGTTAATATATACTTTCTTTTGATAGTATATAGTAAGGCAGTAGAGTGGTGAAGTGTGACGTCATCAAAAATCTATTTTTTAGAATTTCTCATTTTTCTCATAACATTACGAATCAGAGGAAAATAACACTGAGCTCCTATAGGAAATCTTTTTATCCAGATGGTCATATATATCAGCCAATACTTAACATATTACTGGACATTATTTTTGATGCTCTTTCGGAAAATGAAAACAAAATTGATATATTCTAAAAATTATTTTTTTTGATGTCACAGCTTCGGTACTTTATACCTTTGCATATAATACTTAGTACCAAATATTGGTGCATTGATTATAAAGCAGTATATTATGCATATAAATTATGATCTACATTGCCGTTTTCTCTTTCAGGCTAATGAAACAAGAGACACGCTGGCGAAGGCCCTCTACTGTCGAACGGTTCTATCAGTTGTGAAGAGAATCAACAGTGTGTTCAAGCCAAGCTCGAAATGTCCACCCTATGTAGCGCCCTCTATCAGTAGCGAGGACACACAAAGTAGTGGTAAGTTTGCACATGCCTTGGGTGTATACTTTTGAGAAGAAGAAAGCCGTGCAAGTGATTTCACTTAAAGCACCACTGTACTACTTGAAACTACTTGCTCCCTCTATATAGAAAACAATGCCTAATCGGTGACCATTGGTCCCCCATGATCCTCTTTGTTTATGTTAATTGAGAGCTGAGTTGATGAGATATAGCCACCTGTTAATGACCACCCTGTGTGGTCTAATCCCTCTTAGCCAAACTAGTACAGACAGCCTTTCAGCTAAAGCTGTATATGGCTGGTGAAATAACTGCCCGAATTTATGTAATTCTTAAATGAAATAGATGTATATTGTTTACCTAACATTCAATTAGAAGTGAAGTCATTATCAATGCTGCAGCTTTTACTCTACATACTGGATGGCTCATAAAGAAATTATTTAAAACCGAAATGTAGAAGGCATTTTGTCAATGATTTATATTTTGGCGATTAAAATGCCTACATGTTTTGATTAAATTTGCATTTGATATATTTAATAGTGACACGTATTAAGTGTGACATTACAGTAATGTTCTGTTTCACTAAGCATTTCTACATATAATGAAATTGATACTTTCAAGCTAAATCAAAATATAACATTTAATTTTTTTAGGAGATTCTTGCAGTAGACTGAGTGATTCCACAACAGAGTTAAATGGCAGCTCATCACTGACAGAGGGCAGTAGACATCTAGAAGGCGTGGTTCACATCATTGATATGCCAGGTTTCTCCAACACACAGGTACATTAAAAAATCACTTGAAGAAAGTTTGCGATAGACAACTAATTAAATCTGTAATAAGTCTGTACACCATAAAAAGGGAAATTGCAGATCTGAACCATTATTATTATACCTTTGTGCTGTATCTTGTCAATTATTTAGAGTTCCTGTAAAGATATAGCAAGGTTTGTAGTAAAAAACATTTTCCTTCATGCTTACAATATTTAACACTCACAATTTTCTAAAGTTCAGGTTTGTAGATTCTTTGAATATTTATACTGTCTGCGGAGGAACATGAATTGATTTTTAATGATATATCGGTTAGCTTCATTATTCATGTAACTATTACACTTTATTGTCTATCAAGCACAGTTTAAAATGCAATACAAAAATAGATGTATTCATAGTTTGAATCACATTGTGCAAAAGCATGCAGCTTACATGTTTATATTAAACAAACATGATACATCTTTCATACTTTCACGCATCTGGTTTTCAGTGCAATAGAATAGAAGACCTGTGCTGCAACTACTCATCTGAGGTTCTACATCAGGTCTACCTCCAGCAAACCTTCAAGAATTCCCAGGATGCAGGTAGAGAGGACAGACTCGTCATGAATCCTGTGCCATTTCAAGATAACATTTCCCGTGTGGATTTTTGTGCTTCAAAGGTAAGAAGGCTATGGCTTTTATATCCCACCGCTGCCACCATCATGGTCCCATATACTTCTTTCTGTGTACAGTGCTTGTAACTTTACCAAGACTGGGCCAAATTTCTGATCATTTTGATGATTCCAGAACCTTGCAGTACACACCAATACTTATATGCTAGATGATCAACCTTTTCTGATCGATTCCACAACGTTTCTTTCACAATGCAATCACATGACCAGAACTGGTCTATACCTTGAAGGAAATCAGTGTGCCAGAAGATGGCAGCATCACAACATGAATATCAGTTGATAGTTATGAACACAGTATATCAGGCCCTTTTTGATTTCCTCATAATTTTGATATTAATATGAGCTGTAGTTACACCCTTGAGTTATAACCCAAAGAGGGGTTATTAAGCTTTATATATGTATATTATCACAATTTCTTTGCAAATGAATACATAATATGTGTGTTAGATCTCCAAGTTTGTTAAAAGCATGATAATGGTTTATTTATAAGAGAATCTCTAATTTACAACCGAAGCTTTTTACCAAATTCCCTCATATTTCACTTCAAATTTATTTGTTAAATTTATTTGATAAGTTTTGGTTTAAAAACCATGCAATTGTATTCATATCTCCATATGTTATTTCAACTGTATTGTTACTATCGTGGCTTGATGTTAATATTGTATGTAGTTTAACATCTATTGAAATAAAATAAATTCTTCATTCTAATTTGTTCATTGTTTATGATTTATGAAATGATATGAATGTGAAATGTGAAATGAAAACTAAACTGAAACTGAAATATATGCTGAAACGTTATATTTTGATAACGCAATGATATTATTGTTCATATTTTTATAGAACGGCCTGTTTTCAAGCATCGATGAAATGTGTAATCAACCGGAGCAACACACAGTAGATGAACTGCTCAGCAGAACCAACAAGAAACATCATAAAAATGGGTATGATCCGATACAATGATTAGTGTATAATCAGGGGACAAATTTCTTAACTGGGTGATCATAGGGATAATATGAGAAGCTAGACTGCTAGGATGTTAAATTAGAATGATAACTGTAAATATCTCTCCTCCTGACTGTCTGACTACACATTTTATGCTAGTACATGTATAGCCAAATTGATACAGAAAACCGATATTTTATCTTCTTTGTGATAAAATATTGCGATTAGACAACAGTACTCCATTTGCATTTGAAAATCTAAACTTAGATCTCGGTACAAATGATCTCTAACTGTAGGTGAGTTCCAGTTGACACTCATATCAAGAATTCAATAACATGCTTCAAGGTAGAAAAGGAGAAACAGAAAGTAAAGGTGATCTGCTTGACACTTTATTAACCCCATGTTTAACCTATGGCTACCTTTTTCCTCTGAAAAAGCACATTCTCCACTCCCTGGGGAGCATTATGTACATGTATACAATTTCAAGTTTTCCCCCTTGTATTCCTGCAGTGTATTTGCCGTTGAGCGTGAAAACAAGCACCTGTTCACCATCAGACACACCTCAGGGGAGGTGAGGTACAGTGCAGCAGACTTCCTAAAGAGGAGCAGGGATGTAATCAGTGATGATGTCCTCACCATCTTCAGGAGGAAAGGATGTAGCTTTGGCTTTGCTTCTTATCTCTTTGCTCCTGAACTCAAGCTTCTACAAGGTAAGGCATACAGTTGTGATACCTCCCCAATCTCGTAAACTTAATCGTATCATAATATTATCTGTACAATGCACACACAGAATATTATGATACAGTCAAACCTGCTTTAGTGACCACCTGTCTACAAAGAACATATTTTTTGTTTCCCTTGAAAATGGTTTCTCATTGGAACATGTACTAAAAGAACCTCTCTACAAAGACCACTTTTTGTGTTTCCCTTGGGCGGTCGCTATAGACAGGTTTGACTGTATCATGTTTCTGTTTACATTTTTATAGTTTTTTGTTTGAAATTGTTACCATAGCTTTGGCTAGATATATGTGTAATCCTTTACAAGACAAGAACCTGCACACATGGATGGGACATGTAAAAATTGCATAAAACAAAAACTATTAATATTTTAAAATATCATCAATCACACCTATATGTATACACTATACCATCCTGTTCATGTAAATTAATTTCTATTTTCACTATAGGAAACTCTGTGAAGGGTTTACTATTCCGGATCTGTCCTAGACCACAACTCTCTACCCAGTCTCATCACATTCCATCAGACCCCAGCATTGGGAGTTTACCCATTGACAATCATCATCGTCTCAGTGAGCTGCGGGACTCCCTCACCAGACAGCAAGCACAATTCCATTTTATTCAGTGCATCAAGGTAGAATATACATTACCAGCAGTTTTCGTAATTTGGATTTTCTTTTATTTTGGAAGGGTTGGTTGATCTTGTCAACGTTAAGTGTTTGTGAAATAAAGGGCTAGGGAAATTCCTCAATTCAAATTAGAGATCTGTGTTCTCATTGCTGGGGGGGGGGGGGGGGGTGGGGGGGGGGTGATGGTTTATAGTGCCAAATATATCTTCAAATTTTGGAACTTGAGGGTTACATCAAGTCTTCTAATCGATCTTAAACTTGATCAAATAGACTTTAATATAATAGAAGTCCATTAGATTAAAATGATCATACTTGGTGAAACACTCCCTAGTTTTTGAAATTCTTTTTATTATGACTCGTACTTCATTTCCCAAGAAAGAATATTAACCATCCTTCCCAAATATTATTTGTTGTCAGATGAAACTCTTCACTTCCTCCATCGCTTTCTTTGCCTTCATTTCTAAAATCTGCTTTACTATATGTTTCATTTCTTTAGATCAATGATCAGGAATCGAGTAGCCAGTTCTCCTATGCAGTGGTAGCCAGACAGACACAGGCCTTTCAGCTTATGGCCACCATAAAACACATGACAGATGGTTAGTAGTAACATAGTCTGTTCTACTAATAAACATCATTTTTAGGATTTTGTTTTGTTTTATTCCCATGTTCAGTATAGGTAAGATCTTGTTTTTTTAAAGATGATGTGCAGTCTGTATACTTGTATTAGCTCTTCAGAGAGAAAGTGATAGAGGAAATAGAGAAAGATAGAAACAGAAAAGAAGCAGAAAAATGAGAATGTGAGAAAAAAAAAGAAGTAGAGAGATATAGAGGGAGAGGAAGATAATGATATTAAAGTAGAGATAGGGGAGAGAGAGAGAGAGAGAGAGAGAGAGAGAGAGAGAGAGAGAGATTGTGTGTGAGAGAAAGAGAAAGAGGGCGGGGGAGGGATGAGAGCTGGAGAGAAATTACAGGGGATGAGAGGGAAGAAGGAGTGAAAAGAGTGAACAAAATTATATTGGAATCAATTAATTAATCATAAATTTTCTTCCACATACTATCTAATTTCAGGTTATCCTCACTATGACACCATATCAAACTTTGGCAGGAGATATCAAATGATGCTAGAAAGATGGCAGAGGAACAAAACACCAAGAGATCAATGCAAAGTAAGCTACTTAAGAGAATTATTTCATGATACTACATCAGAGATCCTATTTGTCAAGTAGCTAACCATTTCAAAGCCTACTCATCTGAATGAAAAGTATTACAGTTACAGCGCACACTATGTTCTGGTTTCTCTAATGGATTCATGAACTTTTGTTTAAAACCATTTACTTGAAATCAACTGAGAGGAAGTACACATCTGAGTTAAAACAATTACATATTCACAACCCAGGTAGATATCTGAAGTTTTTAATGTCGTAAGTTTTTTGGTGACCTGTATACTTGTATAATCACCAATTCTGCTCCTAGAATTTATTTATATTATACATGTCACCAAAACAATTTTCATGTGGACACAAAAATAATACAAATTGAAATACAAAGCCTCATGTATATATAAGAAGAAAAAAGATTTGGTGAACACATTGCAAACAGTAACTAACTATTACATTTGTACCACTTTTCACAGGTGATATTGGAACAGATCATGAGAAGATGTGAACTGATTGAATCAGTGAGTACTCAAAACAAGTGGATCATCAGTGAAAACAGGGTCTTCTTCAGGTAAGAACCATATTCTGGCTTGAATTTCTTTGGTTAATCAGTTTCTTATACCATATTGCTTATTTTTGGTGTCCACTTTATTTATTTTTTTCTTCATAAGAATCTTTATAACTACATGTATTCATACAGCAATGTTTTCTAAAATAAAGTTTTACACATCAAGCAAGTCCTTTCTCTTTCCTCCACACTTTGTTCATTCATTGATGATGTATGAGGCAATTATAAAACAATAACACTTGGAAGAGTGTAGATTTTAGTCTAGGAAACTGCTATATCTTCTCTGAATTCACTTTTATCTGTTTTCCTTTTATGTCATGTATGCATGTATGTCGTGTGGTTCAATATATTTTTTTATTTATATTGAATACTATACATGAGATGATGATGATGATGACCAATTGTTGTATTACCTGACTGCTTAGAAAGAATGTATATTCTTATAAATAAATAACAAGGGGACTGGTAGCTTTAAGTCCTGTTTGAGGGACTTGGTAATTAGGATTAATGCCTTACCAAAGGGCATGAGCGCATTGACTTGGTTTTGAACCCGGGTCCTTCCAGTTATGAGACCTGTGAGCCAATGCACCTCTTAATAACTTGGATGAACATAATGCAAATCTGTGTTAAATGGTATACAATTAGTTCCAATTGAACCTGAACCTTGATCTCATCATTGTCAAATACAAACTTATATTTTCATCTTTCTTTCTCTCTCCATCTCCTTTCCGCAGTGAAGAGACAAGACAAGGTCTCGAGTCTGTACGTGATGGCCATCGTGATACGGCCGCACGTTTCCTCCAGTCCAAGGTACGCTGCTGGCTAGCTAGACGTCACTGGCCCTCAGACATTGATCCGTATGAAGAGTGCAGAGAGCACCATGTCACAAAGATATCCTTCAGGGAACCCCTCTATGAAAGGTATGATATGATTTTAAAAAAGTAATACAGTGAAACCTGTCTATAAAGACCACCCAAGGGAGACAAGAAAAAAAGTGGTCTTTATAGTAAGGTGGTCTTTATGTACAGGTTCCTTTAGTACATGTTTCAATGAGAAACCATTTTCAAGGGAAACAAAAAATGTGTTCTTTGTAGACAGGTACATGTAGTCTTTCTATACAGGTGGTCACTAAAGCAGGCTTGACTGTAGTTATGAAAAGCAAAACAAAATTGTAGTTGATGTTTCACCAAGTATTCTTGGACTATGAGGTAACATTAGCACCTAGCTGTTATGACTTAATTGTTACAAAGTAATACAATTATAGATGAATTTCACTATTAATTGTATGGTGTCACCAGGGACCTACAGAGAACATCGTTTATGAGGTGGAGTTTGGAGGGTTAACCTTTATTGGTAGTTTACGTGTAGTTATGCAATGAAAAGTTACTACTGATGTATTGATACTAAAATAAATATTTACTTTTTTTAAAAGGAAATAATACATTTGAAACAATGCTCAAAATGATTTTATTGACTAGATATTTCAGGTATTTCTTATGAATTCTTAAACTCAGCTTTGAAAGTAATAGAAATGTTTGAAGTTTTTGACTAAATCAAACATTTCAATTTTTCTTTACAGGATCAATTTCTCAGTGGGTGATAACAGCAGCGTGATGTCCGATGATACAAGCAGTATTGAATGCAAGAAAGCTAGGATGCAAAACAGGGTTTACGATACAGCTAAGGAGGTAGGCTAACATGTCTTCTTTAATTGAGCAATTTTTATATTTGATTTTCCTATTGAAATCCACATCAACTGCTGAGAACCAGAAAGGGGTTACCTCTGTACGTGTATAAGGGTAATGGAATAGACACCATTCTGTATCGCAGCATACAATTTAATATTGAAATGGACATTGGAATCGGGAGAGTCGCAGAGCCACTCAATGAGAGAGAGAGAGAGAGAGAGAGAGAGAGGAAGGGAGAGAGAGAGAGAGAGGGAGAGAGAGAGCAAGGGAGATAGAACAAGCAATCAAATATGAAAAATATATATATTGAATGTGTATATTTTATTCAAGATAAAGAGACAATAAAGGAGAGGGTCCGATGGAAAATAAGGGGTGGGGGTGGTGGTGGTGGTCATAAAAAAGGAAATTAAAGGCTTATATTTAATGGTTAGATAGATTCTATGTTTTGTCATCTTGGTTGAATGTCAGGAATTCATATATCAAAATGTTAACGTTCTTTTCTATCCCTTTGTGTTACCAATAAACAGGATGTGCCTCCTCCGTTGCCTAGCAACCATCCATCGTCAGCAAAGATTGACACTGCCAAAGGGTTTCCACAGACTCGTATCATGAGATGTAACTATTCACCAGGTAGATATTAATCAATTAGATTAATTTACTCATCAAACATAAAGAAGGAACGATGGCAACAATATGTGTTATCTGCCATGTTTAGTTTCAGGGTCAAGATTTCAAGCTTGATAATTAACAAGATGTTATTAAATTCTGTCATTCTCTTTGCACTAAGCATGGCACAACTTCATCTTGGTTGAAAACTAGAATGCTAATCGTTATACAGGTGTATTAAATCAATAGAATGGTGAAGTATATGTACTTATACTATATCCTTACCAAGATTAAACAGTTATTTGCTAGTCATGGCATAATAGTGTTAGTGGTAATTGTAGTGATAGTGGTAGTGCTTGGTAATGGAAGTGGTAGTGTAAGTTGTAGTGGTAGTGGAAGTGGTAGTGGTAGTGGTAGTGGTAGTTGTAGTGTTGTTAGTAGGTAACATTAGTTGTAGTGTTAGTGGTAGTGTTAGTGATAATGGTAGTGCATAGTAAATAGAAGTGGTAGTGTAAGTTGTAGTGGTAGTGGTAGTGGAAGTGGTAGTGGTAGTGGTAGTTGTAGTGTTGTTAGTAGGTAACACTAGTTGTAGTGTTAGTGGTAGTGTTAGTGATAATGGTAGTGCATAGTAAATGGAAGTGGTAGTGTAAGTTGTAATGGTAGTGGTAGTGGTAGTTGTAGTGTTGTTAGTAGGTAGCATTAGTGGTAGTGTTATTGGTAGTGGTTGTGGTAAGATGGCTTTATTGGAAAGCATTGATCCAACTGGCCAGGAGCATTTCCAGCCATCCCTTATTCTCTCATTCATTTCCATAATCTCCTCTGCCTAAATTAATTCTCTTTTTCTTTCCTGAATTCTTCTTCACAGATATCTCATGTGTAGAGCCGCTGCTGAGAGCAGGTGAGCCCATTCTGGTAATGGGGGTGAGCAGCACCAAGGATATCCTCATCGTGGAGCACAATAATTGCACCTTACAGGTCCCTCTGAAACTCACCACAACACAGGTAAGAGAAGAAATTGATTTACAGAAGTTGTGAATATGTTGATTGAGACCCCCCCCCCCCAAAAAAAAAAAAAAAAAAAAAAAAAGAGAGAGAAAGGGACAGATGGAAGGAGTTAAAGTTGGAGAAAGAAAACAAATGTTGATTGGTAGGGAAATAAAACAGTCAATGAAAGAGGTAAAAAGAAAGAAAAAGAGGGAAAGAGAGAGGGGGTAGATGTATCAATTCTAGAGAGACCCTCCCACCCCCGCCCCCACCCCCCCCCCCCCCAAAAAAAAAAAAAAAAAAAATACCCCCAAAAAGGAGAAAAATTAAGAACTGGAAAGAAGAAGGGGCTCATATTTAAAATTGAATGACAGTACAATTAATATATCTCGATGTATATTGTTCCCTATGTTCTACATAAATTTGTTTATTATGTTGATAAAGAAATCTGTGGAATTATATGTCCTATCTTTTTTCATTTCTTCCCTTTCTTTGCAGACTGGTGATTGCATCTTAGGAACAAGACTCTGAGATGTCAAACAAGTATAAATGTGTGGAATTCTGCAGGAGAGCGCACTGTATACTTTACAACTCAACATACAACCAGACACACATGATTCCCGATGTTCCAATTGTGGTTTTCATCTGCTGAGTTTTCCAGCATGCAACGGAATGAGCATGCTCAGTTAACAGTGGATGACAGCTCCGGGCATACACATGGGGAACTAGCAGATACATTGTCTCTCATGATCAAAAGTAGCCCAACATTAAGCCAGGTTCAGTCCGAGACTAGGTAGTCCACTGAAATGTCCACCTCTTCATAAAGCACCATAATTTGCCATCAAGATGAACATTCGAAAACTTCACTTATTTCAAATGTTATTTATTTGAATTATTTATTAATTCAATCATTTCAATGTCAAGTAATATTTATATTCCTTTTGTGACCAAATTGATTTTATGTATTTATTTTGTTACATGTTATCAACAACTTGTCGGGAAATCAGGGGTTGACACTTGGCATTTTATAAATCAGCCAACATTTGGCCGCTCTCTAGAATAATGGGTCATACTCTTAAAATAGTCACTCAAAGAAAATTCATGACAACTGATAATTATTGACAAGTTGTATATGGATGGAAAGATTTTCTCTTGAAAAACACAAACAATTTGCTGAAAAATCATATAGATATCATGGAAAGGCATCAAATGTGGCTAGCTGTGTCTCGCATGTGACGTCACAAATCTCAACGTTCTACAGAGGACCGCTGAAGTCAGAAAATCCGGATCTCAAAATTAACATATTTGACAGATGACTACTGCGGGCCCCAAACATATTTTGAAGAGGGAAGTTGTTATATTTGATCAGTAAGGCTTCCCCTTTGCAATGATATGAATTTTGTATCAGTCAAAATTTTGTCTGCTTTCTAGAATATTAGGTCACACTCTCTTAAAGTAGTCACCTAATGAAAATTAACGACAACTGATAATTATGGACAATTTCTATATAAGTGGAAAGATTTTCTCTTGAAAAACACGAATAATGTGCTAAAAATTTGCTGGAAAATCATATAGATATCATGGAAAGGCGTAAAAATGCAATTTTGTGGCTAGCTGTGTCTCGCATCTGACGTCACAAATCTTGACGCTCTACGGAGGACCGCTGAAGTCAGAAAATCCGGATCTCAAAATTAACATTTTTGAGAGATTATTAGTACTGCGGGCCCAAAATATATTTTGAAGAGGGAAGTTGTTATATTTGATCAGTAAGGCTTCCCCTTAGCAATGATATGAATTTTGCATCAATTCAAAACACTTTTGATTTCTTCGGGTGACTACTTTAAAGACGAGAATTGATGAAGAATCAAATGAAAGCACCAGTTAGACATGAAATATCACATCAAGTATTCATGAAACTTCTTTGCTTCTTTGACATGCATGTTTTGAATAACATGTGTAATAAACAATATAAGACGATGACCTGCTGTACCATTGACAAGTTTTAGTTTAAAACTATTACGATTATACTTTGTATGAAGCAAATACTATTAGAGGAAGCATGGGGACACATGTGAACATTGCTAGTCATTTTATAGTGATTTTTTAATATCATTTTTGTCTGTGATGAACCCTGTGTATTGCAATTGTTGTAATTGAATTCAAGACAGACTTATGATATTTTGAAATGGTACTTATAGACAAAAAGATAGGTTTCTAGGTAACAAATTCCTGCTCTGTTGTAATAAATCTGTTCATAAATGTATAGATGTATTTCTACATTCAGAATAACAAATATTCTCAAGTATGTTTATCGTGATTAACATAAAATTATGATCAAAGATCAGGGAGCCATGTGCTGTATTCCTTTTATATTATAACCAGGTTCAGTAGATATCTTTTCCTCACTTCATAATGAAACTATTTGAAAATGTGCCAGATTTTTCTTATGAATGAAGTGGTTGAGAAAAAACCTTCAAAGTGATTGATAGCCAGCTATGCATTTCAGAGATGGAAGGGTAATCCCAGTTATATCTTGACTAAATAACAAATCTTTCTTTATTGGTACACCTTCATTTATCTCCATAATGGTTCAGGGGTGTGAATACATATTGGAGTGCTGTGTTTAAAGCTTATCAGCACTAGTTTACAGGAGGGATTAGACCGCTCTGCAAGGTCACTGGACAGGCGGTTATCTCATCAACTCAGCTCTCAGTTAACATAAGAAAAAGAGGTTCATGGGGGACCAGTGGTCACCGATTAGGCATTGTGTAATATAGAGAGGGCGCAAGTAGCTACAAGTAGTGCAGTGGGCCTTTAATTCAATAATGATAAGTGTAGAAAAAAACTTGAAATTTGAAAGGTTCTTATATCCGTATGTATGACTGTTTTCTTTCACAGCGTTTTGCTCTGAAATTGTGACATCTCTCATTCTGTGAATATACATAGCAATGCCTAAGTTTATTTTATATAAAATGGAAGATATTGTTTCATTTAGAAATTTCAGTGTAATAAATCGAGCTTCCTTGTTTATTTTCTTTTCTTGAAAGTATACTTTCTTACAAAAAAATGCTTATCTTTAATATACAAATGGTGCTAAACTTGCAAAGGGGTGGAATTATTATTATGATTTGCATTATGTTTTTAAAGTTTTAACATACTTTTTTGTGACAATGATTCAATGACAGACTCAGAACATTAAAATAGCTAGAAGAACCGTCCACAGAGGCAAACTGCTGCAACTACTGGACCCCTTAACACAAAGGTTTGCGATCAATTGCAAATTTGAAATAATCATTCTGATTGGTTACTAGTAAGCCTTGTTAACAATATGTGCATGCAAGGGTAATCTTTATTGGCCATTACTATTTTGCAATTGATCGCAAACCTTTTTGTTTATACAGGGCTCAGATCTTCAAAATGTTAACAACTGGTATATTTTTGAACAAGTTGAATCTTTAATACATAAGGATTGGAACAGTAGACAAGACAGCCTTGCTCAGGCTACATATTAATCATTTAAACTTTGTAAGAAATTATATTCTAGATGATCTGCATTTTATATGACAACTCATATACTGTACCTTTGTTTTGGGACTAATAATTTGTAACGCAAAGTGTAAATAACAAGAATGATTTTGACAGAAGATCATTCCCAATCTCTCTCTCTTTTTATTGTTCATTTGTCTCTTGAGATCTCAATTATCTTGAAGCCTTAAATTTCTTGCCATTGTTCTTTGACAGGGGTTATTTTGTAGCATATATTTTTGACAGTAACCTTAACTGTAGATTATCTACACACTATAAATGTGACGAACATGTTTAAAACTGGAAACAGCTTGCGTTAGTTCAATACTGTTAGTTTTATTGTATTAGGATTATATGTACTATACATATACAATGAAATTTATTGATTATTTGGAAGATATTCAGGCATAAACTACAGTATCAAAATATTGATAATATTTTTTTGACATGAAATTGTTACCGACTGAATAGATTTGGTGCTTCTAAAATGATCTAGATATTTTTGTTTTTCTTTAATAAATTTGCCATGGGTATGAATGAGGGATGATGAATTCGATGTGATACCTCTCTGATAAAATTGATGTCCCATATGATTGTTGAAGTCCAAGGCCAGTACATTATTAATGTGAGAGCATTCAATTCATTGTATTCAATCTACAATTTATCATTTCTGTTTTCTGTAGGCCTTTTTTTACAAAGAAAAAACAAAAGAAAATAGGAACTTTGAAATGTAATCAAATATCAGCCAAAGAAAATATCAAATTTAATGTAAGTGAATCCATGTTATATTTTATTTTCTATTTTTTAATAGTATTGGAATTTGACAAATTATAAGCATGCACAGTTTTCTTCTTGAACTTGTTATAATGAATTCATTCCTTTTTGCAACAGAGAGACTCTTTATGTATTTCTTGATGAATCACTGTTTTTTTTTTAAGTTAGCCTCTAGTAGGAAAAATGACTGTGTTTTACATGAGCAAAACACATTTTAATGTACCAAATGTAAAACAGGTGTTAATTTAAGGTGAAATTATCTTTAAATAAAGATATGTTACATATTGTATAAAAGATCATGTATATCAATTCAACCCATATAACTATTGAAATATTAAATGCATTAACATGTATGAACACTAAATACTCTGTCAAAACATTGATTATTGTATGTAAGGTAGTGGGTGTTGGTTTGGTGGTGACAATAACGATGATGATGGTGATAATGATTTGTTAACCTGACTGTAAGAGAGCAAGTACATGCTTGTAATTAGGTAACCAGAGGGACTTTTTAAAGTCTTATGTGAGGGACTAAGTATTGAGTATTATTGCTTTGCCAAAGGGCATTTTGATCTACTAATGAGCCTTTGGACCTCCTCAGATGTGTTTTATTTGGGGGGGGGGGGGATAGAAATATCAGAATGAGAGTCTGAAGTTGTTGTAAGGAGATGAAGAAAGCTAGGGGAGAGAAAGAGGGAGCGAGATCAAGAAGGAAAGAGAAAGAGAGAGAGAGAGGGGGAGAGAGAAAGAGATATAGGGAAAGAGAGGTAGAGCCTAGAGAGAGAGAGAGAGAGAAATATCAAAAGTCTAATATTAAATCTATTTCTACAAATCAAAAATAAAAATATAACATAAGGAGCTTTTTTTCCTTCTTTTTTCTGATCGAATAAATTTGTAAGTCCTACTGAAAAATCTGTTCATGAGCAACCCCCCACCCCACCCCCGATACACACACAAAAAACATGAAACCCCCAAAACATAACATTACCAAATAAACAGAAGTGTGAAACTTAACAAGTGACATCATAATGAACTCACATATAAAAGGCGAAACACAAAAAGAATGTCATTTTCTCTGCCATCTTTGCCCGGGTTCGCGTGAGATATTTGAATATAATATATTCCAAAGAGCAAGTAATAGACAATTAAGGTTTCAAAAAAGAAAACAAAACACATAGGGGATTTGTATTGGATAAATTTGTATAATATACGCGGTATGAATAGTTAAACGAACATTAGTACAAAAAAAAAAATAATAAAAAAAACACACCATTTGTCACACTGTCTTCAGTTTTGAAATGAGGATTGCGAAATTAGGGCGAGAGATGGCGCTCGCGTTATTTGGTGATAAACAAATCGCGACTGTCGCTGAAAAAAATGAAATGGCGTCCTGAGAAACCAACATGACAACGAACTTTTCTAGGCTACCCCCTTCTGGTAAGAACATCTTTTATGATAACAATAACTTGAATGAAGAAAATAATATATTCTTTGCCGGATAAATTGTTTACTTACGAGTTTAATCGTTGGAACAAAACTGAGTTGCGCCTTCGCGCCCGCCAGCTAGAGGCGGCCGGCGGCTGCGCTGCGGCGGTGGTAAAGCCCAGCAGAGTTGGCTCTAGACCGAAAACTTCAGTCTCTCTAATCGTCGGTTGTTCCACTGAGACTACGTCTGGCTCCACTAGACCTCCGATTATGACAACAAATGTCAGTTTTATTAAAGAAATGACCCAAATCAGATGGTTATTGCTGTCTAAGTTGGCTCTAGAAAGCTGACGTTTCGTAACTCTCCATTAAATCACTTTTCCTTGTCCATGGACTCTATGGAGGCAGATACAAAACTTTAAACGATTCAAAGATGACCTACAAATGTATGCTTCGAGGAGATATAAGCCTCTGTCTCTTTATGACACAGGATCTCCTTTAGATCTAGAATTCTACCCGAGATTCTTGGAAGAACCGCCTCGACATCTCGGCCTCGGCCTCAGGTCATGAAGTTAAATGTATTTTGAGTGCCCTATGTTTCTGTGTTTGAATGTGAACCCACATTGACCATAGACTCTCTTAGGAAGTACGCCTAGGCCTACAGGTAAATTTTTACATGTACACTGTACATCATAGACTTGTGACCCACAACTTACATACCATGGTTTTTAACCCACTTGAGGCATCAGGTCATGTGTCTTTTGATGATTTCATTAGAGTTTAGAGAAATGTGTGTGTGAGGTATTGTGAATGGATATTTGAAAGCATGTTCACTGATATCACACAACATAACTCTTATCTTTATTTTAACTACGATGAAGCAAGGTTGCAATGAAAATAAAATACATGAAAGAAAGTATTCCCTTTTCATTATGTGTATTGGGTACTAATGAGGCTGACTGTACACTTGCAAAGTGTAGCCAAGCGATGACTCAGAATAAACATGCATAAATGGTAAATGTGAATATTGCACGGAGATTACATAATGATCAAAGATGAGAATGAACATGAATAAATGCAGTGAATGAATAGGGCTTACGACAATAGTAGAAATGAAGTCGAAAGTCCAATGAAGATGAAGAGAGTTGAGAAGAACGAAGGAAGGGGCTCACGCGATGACGATGCGGAGGCTTGATAGCGGAGATGTAGCTTCGTTGTTGTGGCTGTAGAGCCGTGAAGAATCTCGACGCTGACGCTCGTGATGAAGATGGTGAAGAAGCTCTCAGGCGAGAAAAGAAGAGAAGAAATGTGGCGCTCGATGACGAAGCAGTGAATCGCTTGATGTCAGAGGCCAAGAGTAGAAATGTAGACATCAAAGCTGGTGGTGAAGATGAGCAGTGAGGTCACCCGATGATTGAGCCGGACTTTGATGTAGAAATAATCAGAGTTGCAGTAGGTCGAACTCGTTGATGAAATAATAGACAAACTACGGTGAGTCGAGCTCGTGTAAGAAAAGAGCTACCGGAACGAAGAAACTGGCAGCTCCCAGTGGAGAATCAAGCCCCATGTCGGGTCCTGATTATAACGTTCCACTGGGAAACTGCAAGTCCGTTGAAGACGGCAGAAAAAGAGTTGACGTGCCGTAAAAGAGACGAAAGGCACAAAAGAATACAGCCTGGAGAGGAGATCATAGAGACGTCTTGACTCGACCGAGGTGGAAGCGGGAGTGGAGTAAAACCTTGTGGCGTTGAAAATACGCGGGGTGAACAGTGCGGAACCAAGATGCGCGATTGGAAGGAATGAACACACATGGTCCGAATAGCTGAATATAAATAAGTTCTGTGATGGAAAATTACTGGAACATGAATGTACAATAAAAGTATGGCGAATGAATGAGTCGCTACAAGAGCACCGACAGAAGCCCTCGTCGATCAGTATCATGCAATAATGTCAATTTGTTTTAGCTACACTTTACTGCACTGTTCACATGTAATCTGCACCTGAAATCTGTTGTGCCATACGACTGCGTGCAAGCCACTCTCATACCCTACAGTGTGTTGATCTCCCGGCCCCCCCACTCAGGTTTCGAAATGACCGCATGCGTGTTGCCAAAATGTCCTTTTCGTAACAAAAGAAAAAGGTCGACCCGTATTGACTTTACACACCGGACTTTTGCTAAAAAGGGGGGGGGGGGGGGGGTGCTGAAAAAGGCTCGTATACAAAAGAAAAAGGTCGAGCCGTATTGACTTTACACACCGGACTTTTGCTGAAAAGGGGGGGTCGGTTGGAACAAGCATATGCATACCCTAAATAACACTGAGTGGGGGGGGGGGGGGGGGGGGCCGGGGTTGATCTTCAACATTTTTACAGAAGAAGAAGAGAGAACTTGATTAACTTTTCTTTTCTTTCTTCTTTCAGGGTCGAAGAAGCCGCCAACAGCAAACACCTCTCAACTCACCTATAATACTGCGAGCAAACAACTTGGGAATGCACAACTCCTCTTCGAACCCTCTCCACCTAAACTAGAGAATACCACCAAGAACCGTTCACCCAGCCCGAGCATCAGACGCAGGACACAGAGTGCCAAAAGTTCACACAAAAAAGCATCAAGGTCTAATTTGTTTGCTTCTCCCAGTGGTAGCTCAGAGAGGAGGCCTGTATCGGCAGTTGTTCCTGGAGAAAAGAAATACTTTCCTACTTCCAAGCAAGATGGACACCATGATGCCAATAGGAGGCCGATTCATGTTGCCGTGCCAACGCAGTTCTTGGAGTTTGAGGAAAGCGAACCGGCCTGTCCTCATCACCCATCATTGACAGAACCCCTTCAGAGGCATGTACCGAGGAGATATCAAGTTGAACTGGAGTTCAAAGGTCGTGGACCTGAAGATGTAGCAGGTCGGTGTGAAAGTGTGATTGGGAAGAACTTGCGGAGAAGTAGAACGTTTCCAGATGATTGTTCAGCGAGTGAGGACAGTACAGATACTCTGCCTCGGGGAATTGCAGCCCTGGCACCGTGGTTAACACCAGGTTTACCAACAGAGTGGTGAGTACATTTTGGAATCCGCAATATCTATCAAGTGATTCGTTAGCCTGAGTGCTTGAACCTAATTGAAACTTGACAAGACGACAATATCTGAAGCAGGTTACTCCAAGCTAAACTGTGGTGGGATGTGTTGTGACAGCAGCTGATGGTGCAGAAAACTACGAAATGGTGTAAAATTTCAATTTACAAAGTGGCATGCAAGCTTGAATTAGATACCTGTGACACCATTGTTATATCATGTAATATTATTGGACAAAGCAAAAGTTATAAGTTATTCCTTCTTGAAATCTAAAACCGGTTTCTGATTTTTAAAAGGGATATGATGGATTAATGGAACTTTATTTGTTTTATGTGTACCTAAATCGATATATGATATTGAAAAAACTCCAGGGGCCCGTTCCTCAAAAAGGTCATAACTAACTTCTTGACTATCCCATTGAAACGTGTGTTATAGAATTAACACTCGTTTCGAAGGGATAGTCAAGAAGTTAAACTTATGACGGTTTCGAGAAACAGGCCCTCGGAATCAAAATCACTGAAAACTCTTCTCACAGAGTTTATTTATAAATCATAATTGTAAACTGTTTGGCACTGCAGTAGTTAAACGTCCATTTAAAATAAGCATTGATATTGCAGTGAGGTGTCTATTTTAATGTTCACAGGACAGGGGTAGATGCAGATAGCTGTCTGGTGTTCCTGCCATCTCTGTTGGCTGAATCTGAAGCCTTGCCAGTGGTACCCCCACCCCAAGAAGCAACAGATGTCATGCCACACAAATCACCCCCTCCTCAGCCAAAGCCATTTGTAAGTACTCATGTTGGTTTATTTCCATATAATTTTTACTCTGTGGTCAAAGTTCTGCTTTGCAAAAAGACACACATTAAAGCAAAATTTGGTCATATGAAAAATGCTCTGGTGACAGTTGCTCTACAGTCAATCAGGGGCGGATCTAGGGGGTGGGGGGGGGGGGGGGGGGGGGGGGTGGCGGCGGCCAAGTAAAGAAAAAGAAAGAAAGTAAAACGTTAAAACAGCGCGTTTTTTTTTAAATCCTTGATCGGCCGCTGGGCCAAACACCCTCCTTGGCAAAAAGCTAGATCCGCCCCTGTCAATATCCTACAATTGCCACATTCTTAGCTTCAACTTTGGATATTACGCCTAATATAACCCATACACTTAACCTAAAACCATAACATCCCTTTGTAACCCGAAATGTTACCCTACACTTAACCTCAAATATCTTTGACATACTAAAGTTCCGGAGCAATTACCACCAGAATAAATGTTGGCCTACCCTAAAGTTGAGTGTCGGGTAGTGACAGGCAGCAATATATTGGACAGTAAAAATGTAGCTGTGTGCCGCAATGGCTCCTGTGAGTAGTCTGTAACCTTTATAGTGATATAAGATAAAGAAATTAGATGTAAACTGCACTAATATTGTTGCATTTTTTGTAAATAGTGGTTTATTGCATCATGTCTGAATGGGGCTTCAAAATTAACATTTGAAATTAATGTAAAAGATTGTCTAACAATATCCAGAGAAAGTTAATAAAAAAAAAAATCAAAACAAAGTATAGAACATATAACAAAAACCTAAGACATGTTAAGAATCAGTGTATGGAAGAAATTGATTTCATGTGATAGATTTAATTTATTCTTCATGCACTAAAAAATCTTTGTATGAACTGCAAAACCTGGATAGATTCCAAGACGTTCTTTGTGAAGGGCAGATTTATTTTAATAATTCATTTCTACTTGTTCTATTCACAAGAAGTTTGGTGGATTAGAATTTTTCTCTTGTAGTCATTGAATAGAATTTCCTTTTTTCTCAGTTATATTTACGATCATCATTTCCATTCTTTGTCTTAGGATCCCAAGAAGCTGTTCCACTATGATGTGGTGAGTACATTTATTTATTTACTGTATGAACCAATATTTTTGCATGAAGATATTTTTGCCGGTCAAGTAATCAAGGACAAATTCGCAATTTGTTAAATTTGCATGAAGCCTCGGCCACTCCTATCATTCTGTGGATTATGAACTCCTCACCAAGTATCACAATCATCTTAATATTAACAATTATTTTGGGAGAAATAAAGACAAATAATGTATTGAAGTGACCCATTAGATCAGTGTGCTCTCAAACTTTTTTTCTTTCTGCAAACTGCTTGACACAGTGACGGTTCGTGCAACAGACAGTGTGCCACATGCGGCGGGCCTTACTTTTAGTGATTTTATTGATTTTGACATGTGACGTTATGTGCTGGAAATATATGTTTTGTTTGTGTTGTTCAATTCGCAATCATGATTGATTAGTGATAATAGTGGAAATATCTGCTGATACAGCATTCATCGCAATTGTATGAAATTGAATTTCATTACCGGTAGTGCAAAACAAAATAAATTCTTATGCATGTATGAAATATCGCTGAAAGTTTCATACCGCAGAATAAATGAATCACAGCCCAGCTGACTAAACACTGAATTTTTGAAAATTTCAAAAAGTTTCAAGCCACCAAATTCACTCTCCTTGACAGATATTGAAAGTTTCATGTCGTGAATGTTTCTGAATGTACAGGATGATTTGGTAACTTAGTATATTTATCCATTTAAAATGGATAAATGGTATCACACTTGTAGAACCATTTTTGCAGTCTGAAAGTCTGCAAAGGTAAAGAGGGATTAGGAGGAAGAAGAAGACAAAAAAAAGTGATGAAGAAATAACAACAGAGAGAGAGAGAGAGAGAAAGAGAGAGAAGAAAAAAGGGGAAGGGGAGGAGGAGGGCGGGGAGAGAGAGAGAGAGCAAAAAAATGTCATAATATAAGTCATATTATATGATCTTACTTTTACGAAAAAATGATGCAGTTTGTAAGAAAAGAATATAAGAAAATAGATCTTTAAAAGTTAGTCTACATCATTGAATTTTTTTGTGTGGACATGTTCATATGGATATGACTGTGAAAACAGGTTCTTTCTAAACAATCATTTATTAAACCCCCCTTTGTAGGGGGGGGGGGAGATAAACTTTTGCTTGCTATACTTTTAGCAAGATTCATCACATTGCTATCGTATATTGCTGATGCTCTACATTGGTCCAGTAGAATGGGATCATAATTGATTAAGACTATTTCTCAAAAATAGTTTGCAAATTGAATTCATCCCCCTCCTTTTGCATGTACTACCAATTTTATTACAGGAAAAGAACCTCCCTTCGCACATGAAAGACCTGGATGCAACCCACCCTAAAAGTCGACCAGGCACCTCAAAGCATGGCAGGATATACTCCTTAAATGGACAAGTACTGCATGATCAGAGGTGAAAATATGTATGATTTAAAGGAATCTGTGTTTTCTTTGCTTTATTTGATTGTTTGTATTCATATTTGTTTGTTGCTGTTTTTAATACATCTGTTTCATTTGATGAGTGCCTTTGGAAAGTCTCTATGAGTATGAGCAAGTACACGGTCTTCAGTCATTTTGTGTCCCTCAAGTGATCAATTATCATTATGGTGTTATGAACATAAGTACCGTACACACCAAACCATTGTTTCACTTTATATTTCATCTGATTGAATCTCTCGTAGTGGCTTGTAAAGTGATATAAATCATCACATGTGGTTGCTAATATCTGGGACGAAATAGCTTGGACCAGCCGTTATCCACAAATTGACCCCTGTTATTTTTATGCCTCCGTTACGAAGTAGCCGGAGGCATTATGTTTTCGGGTTGTCCGTCCGTCCGTCCGTACGAGTTTGCGATGGTATGCTTGTGTGTTTAGTTTTACGTATGAGATATCCTTGTGTGTCACTTTAGACTTGTGTGTCTAGCCACACAAGAAAACTATCATATTCAGTGTCTAAGATGTCTGACATGTCATTTCTAATCAACTAAGATTTAGTCACACAAGAAAAGTTTTTCCCAAAAAAAGACCAAAAATAAATGTCCAAATTTTAGAGAGGGGTTGTGTCCAAGTAGCCAAACGGAATAGTGCCATCTACAGTTGACATCCAGGTAGCTAGGTACTATGCGCATCTGCAGTACTTGTGTGTGTGTGTGTGTGACTTGTTAGTGTGTAGTATTTGTAAGCAAAGTAGTAGGCAGTGTATGGCTCTGTGTGTGTATGTGTGTCATGGGTGGATGGTTTTGTGTGTGCAGTGTACATAATACATGTAATGTTTTTTTATGCCACACAAGCCTTAATTTTCTTGAATTGGACAGGGGTAGACAATAATGTCGTTCTGCCACACTAGCCTTAATTTTCATGACTTGGACCGAGGTATATAATACATGATGTAATGTCTTTCTGCCACACAAGCCCTAATTTTCTTGACTTGGACAGGGGAAGATAATAATGTCTTTCTGACACACAAGCCTTAATTTTCTTGACTTGGACTGGGGTAGATAATAATGTCTTTCTGCCACACAAGCCTCTATTTTCTTGACTTGGACAGGGGTAGACAATAATGTCTTTCTGCCACACAAGCCTTAATTTTCATGACTTGGACTGGGGTAGATAATAATGTGTTTCAGCCACACAAGCCCTAATTTTCATGACTTGGACAGAGGTATATAATACATGTAATGTCTTTCTGCCACACAAGCCCATTATTTTCTTGACTTGGACTGGGGTAGATAATAATGCCTTTCTGCCACACAAGCCCTAATTTTCTTGACTTGGACAGTGGTTCAGGTATATAATCGAGTAATGTTCTTATGCCACACAAGCCTTAATTTTCTTGACTTGGACTGGGGTAGACAATAATGTTTTTCTGCCACACAAGCCTTAATTTTCTTGACTTGGACTGGGGTAGATGACAATATCTTTCTGCCACACAAGCCCATTATTTTCTTGACTTGGACTGGGGTAGATAATAATGCCTTTCTGCCACACAAGCCCTAATTTTCTTGAATTGGACAGTGGTTCAGGTATATAATCGAGTAATGTTTTTATGCCACACAAGCCTTAATTTTCTTGACTTGGACTGGGGTAGACAATAATGTTTTTCTGCCACACAAGCCCTAATTTTCTTGACTTGGACTGGGGTAGATGACAATATCTTTCTGACACACAAGCCTTAATTTTCATGACTTGGACAGAGGTATATAATACATGTAATTTTTTTTTTATGCCACACAAGCCCTAATTTTCTGGACTTGGACAGGGGTAGATAATAATGTCTTTCTGTCACACAAGCCTTAATTTTCTTGACTTGGACTGGAGTAGATAATAATGTCTTTCTGCCACACAAGCCTTAATTTTCATGACTTGGACAGAGGTATATAATACATGTAATGTCTTTCTGCCACACAAGCCCATTATTTTCTTGACTTGGACTGGGGTAGACAATAATGTCTTCCTGCCACACAAGCCCTAATTTTCTTGACTTGGACAGTGGTACAGGTATATAATACATGTAATGTTTTTATGCCACACAAGGGTTAATCTTCTTGACTTGGACAGGGGTAGACAATAATGTCTTTCTGCCACACAAGCCTTAATTTTCATGACTTGGACAGGGGTAGATAATAATGTCTTTCTGCCACACAAGCCTTAATTTTCATGACTTGGACAGGGGTAGACAATTATGTCTTTCTGCCACACAAGCCTTAATTTTCTTGACTTGGACTGGGGTAGATGACAATATCTTTCTGACACACAAGCCTTAATTTTCATGACTTGGACAGAGGTATATAATACATGTAATGTTTTTTTTATGCCACACAAGCCCTAATTTTCTTGACTTGGACAGGGGTAGACAATAATGTCTTTCTGCCACACAAGCCTTAATTTTCTTGACTTGGACTGGAGTAGTTAATAATGTCTTTCTGCCACACAAGCCTTAATTTTCATGACTTAGACAGAGGTATATAATACATGTAATGTTTTTTTTATGCCACACAAGCCCTAATTTTCTGGACTTGAACAGGGGTAGACAATAATGTCTTTCTGCCACACAAGCCTTAATTTTCTTGACTTGGACTGGAGTAGTTAATAATGTCTTTCTGCCACACAAGCCTTAATTTTCATGACTTGGACAGAGGTATATAATACATGTAATGTTTTTTTTATGCCACACAAGCCCTAATTTTCTTGACTTGGACTGGGGTAGACAATAATGTCTTTCTGTCACACAAGCCTTAATTTTCTTGACTTGGACTGGAGTAGATAATAATGTCTTTCTGCCACACAAGCCTTAATTTCCATGACTTGGACAGAGGTATATAATACATGTAATGTCTTTCTGCCACACAAGCCCATTATTTTCTTGACTTGGACTGGGGTAGATAATAATGCCTTTCTGCCACACAAGCCCTAATTTTCTTGAATTGGACAGTGGTTCAGGTATATAATCGAGTAATGTTTTTATGCCACACAAGCCTTAATTTTCTTGACTTGGACTGGGGTAGACAATAATGTTTTTCTGCCACACAAGCCCTAATTTTCTTGACTTGGACTGGGGTAGATGACAATATCTTTCTGACACACAAGCCTTAATTTTCATGACTTGGACAGAGGTATATAATACATGTAATTTTTTTTTTATGCCACACAAGCCCTAATTTTCTGGACTTGGACAGGGGTAGATAATAATGTCTTTCTGTCACACAAGCCTTAATTTTCTTGACTTGGACTGGAGTAGATAATAATGTCTTTCTGCCACACAAGCCTTAATTTTCATGACTTGGACAGAGGTATATAATACATGTAATGTCTTTCTGCCACACAAGCCCATTATTTTCTTGACTTGGACTGGGGTAGACAATAATGTCTTTCTGCCACACAAGCCCTAATTTTCTTGACTTGGACAGTGGTACAGGTATATAATACATGTAATGTTTTTATGCCACACAAGGGTTAATCTTCTTGACTTGGACAGGGGTAGACAATAATGTCTTTCTGCCACACAAGCCTTAATTTTTATGACTTGGACAGGGGTAGATAATAATGTCTTTCTGCCACACAAGCCTTAATTTTCATGACTTGGACAGGGGTAGACAATAATGTCTTTCTGCCACACAAGCCTTAATTTTCTTGACTTGGACAGGGGTAGATGACAATACCTTTCTGACACACAAGCCTTAATTTTCATGACTTGGACAGAGGTATATAATACATGTAATGTTTTTTTTATGCCACACAAGCCCTAATTTTCTTGACTTGGACAGAGGTATATAATACATGTAATGTTTTTTTTATGCCACACAAGCCCTAATTTTCTTGACTTGGACTGGGGTAGACAATAATGTCTTTCTGTCACACAAGCCTTAATTTTCTTGACTTGGACTGGAGTAGATAATAATGTCTTTCTGCCACACAAGCCTTAATTTCCATGACTTGGACAGAGGTATATAATACATGTAATGTCTTTCTGCCACACAAGCCCATTATTTTCTTGACTTGGATTGGGGTAGATAATAATGCCTTTCTGCCACACAAGCCCTAATTTTCTTGAATTGGACAGTGGTTCAGGTATATAATCGAGTAATGTTTTTATGCCACACAAGCCTTAATTTTCTTGACTTGGACTGGGGTAGACAATAATGTTTTTCTGCCACACAAGCCCTAATTTTCTTGACTTGGACTGGGGTAGATGACAATATCTTTCTGACACACAAGCCTTAATTTTCATGACTTGGACAGAGGTATATAATACATGTAATTTTTTTTTTATGCCACACAAGCCCTAATTTTCTGGACTTGGACAGGGGTAGATAATAATGTCTTTCTGTCACACAAGCCTTAATTTTCTTGACTTGGACTGGAGTAGATAATAATGTCTTTCTGCCACACAAGCCTTAATTTTCATGACTTGGACAGAGGTATATAATACATGTAATGTCTTTCTGCCACACAAGCCCATTATTTTCTTGACTTGGACTGGGGTAGACAATAATGTCTTTCTGCCACACAAGCCCTAATTTTCTTGACTTGGACAGTGGTACAGGTATATAATACATGTAATGTTTTTATGCCACACAAGGGTTAATCTTCTTGACTTGGACAGGGGTAGACAATAATGTCTTTCTGCCACACAAGCCTTAATTTTTATGACTTGGACAGGGGTAGATAATAATGTCTTTCTGCCACACAAGCCTTAATTTTCATGACTTGGACAGGGGTAGACAATAATGTCTTTCTGCCACACAAGCCTTAATTTTCTTGACTTGGACAGGGG